>JAOQGH010000010.1:88322-108700 GCA_025769975.1 Gallinago jamesoni
AGGATATATAGAGGGTAAATACAAAAAAAAAGTATAATATGTTTTGGATTGATATACCATATATTCAACCGATATATGGATATAATAGTATGGATTATATGGATATAATATATCCAATGGATAGAATATAATATATCCAATGGATAGATGTAATATAATATATCAAATATATCCAATAGAGATCCTATATCTATATTATATCCAAGATATGCATCCAATATAATAGATCTTGTAATGTATCCAGTATATCCAATATATATATAAAATATCCAAGATAAGTATCCACTATAAGAGATCCAATGCATGGATATGACTTAATACATCCAATATATCCAATGCATATCCTATATATATAAAAAATATCCATTATATCCATTCATTATAATAGATCCAATGGATGGCTATAGCATAATATATCCAATATTCATCATATATATACCACCTTGTATAAGCATTAACCCTTTCTGCTGCCACTTTTCATCTCCTTTATCAAATGACCACACTTTTCTCAAAAAAACCCAAACCTTTTCTCAAGTTTTTGGCTTTTTCCCCTCCACCGCAATGGTGATAATTCAAATTTTCCTATGATTGATATGATTAAAGCATTTTCCCTCTGTTTTGGGGTGCCCCTTGCCCCCCCAAAATAGCTATTTTTTGCCAATTTGACAGGCATGATGCTCATGCAACCTGGGTTTTACCCATTTTCAGATGTCTATCCAAATACGTGATAATTCTGGTGGCAGCTCTGGCTCTGAGGATCTCACCTAACTGGGAATTTTGCTTTTTCTGAAGGGGTTTCTGTGCGTTTCCAGCTGAATTTTACTTTGCTGGGGAACCCCATGCCTGTGCTAACAACGTCACTGTTGGGGTGCTTTGGCCCCAAGCATCACGTTAGAGCCAAGGCTTCCATTTTGCCTTCCCCCCCCCCCCCCCCAAAATAAAAGTCCTGGTGGGAATCGATGTTTTTGGCCAAATAAGATCCCCTGAGTCCCAGTGCCCTACTCCACATTGTTCCAGGACCGATCCCAGCTTCCATCCCAGCCCCTGGACCCCATCCAGCAGCACCGATTTAGAGAAAAGTTAATTTTTAAAATCCAAAAAAAAACAAAGGCTGAAGCCTGGATATGGGGCAAACCTACACGCACCTGGGTACCACTTCAAATTTAATGCTCACCATCAGCAAAACCACACCCCAGCCCCCTTTATCTTGGGGAAAGTTACCCCAATAAAATAAAAGAAGTTGTTTAAATAGCTTTTTTTTTTTTTTTTTTTTTTTTTTTTTTTTTTTGCCCATAGAGCTGGAGCTGGGAATCCATTAGCCTTTAATGAAGTGAAACCCTCATCTTGCCGGAGCCACCTCATTTAGCGCAATTGTTTCGCAGCCATTACAGAAAGACAATTACAAGGAAGCGGCGAGAGTAATTGGAAATGCTGGCGGGAGTTGGGCGAAATGATAATAAATAAAAATATTCCCCCTAATAAGCTTGCCAGGAGGGGGGTGGGCTGAAGAAAATCAACATAATTAGAACTGAACCTCGGCGAGGAAAAACAGACAGCGGGGTGGCACAGAGAAGGCACAGAGAAGGCAAGAAGTGGAGAAAACTTCCTTTTTTGCCCCCAAAACAGCGGGGGAAAAAATACTTTTCGCACCTCGGAGGTGTTTCACACCTACAAGGAGTGAAAAATGGCTGGAAAAGGGGATTCTGCCCATAGGGATGCAGAGGATATTCCTCTGCTACCCACCCCAGGATGTGTTTGCTCCTCCACCACCTGCTCCAGGCTGAAATTAAAGTAAAAAAAAAAAAAAAAAAAAAAAGCTTAAAATCAAGATAGTTTTTACTCGCGGGACGGCGAGGAGTGTCATCGGGAAACGTGATTTTTTTTCTGCAACAGAGGGAGTTTTATTTTTAATCATTTGCAATTATTAAAAATAAATAATAATTTGCAATTATTTTAGCAAAACCTGTATTGTTTTAATTATTCTGAAGAATAAAAGAGCACTACAGATAGGCACTTGGGGGGTATTTTTTGCGGCAAAGGAAGGAAAAAGGGCTAAATCACATGCAAAACTCTCAGCGGGTTCCCACCTTGCTCCTAAAATCCTGGCTTTTTCCCCCAAAACAAGCCCTGTGTCCTGTGCAAGCATCCAAGGTCTGTCCCCATCCTGATGCTGCTCCAAAGAGCTTTGTGGCAACAAAAGTTCAATAAATTAGGGTTTTGCACCCAAAAATGTTGTTCTAATAGGGGCTTGCTCCCAAAAAAGTCCTTCAAGCAGGTGCTTACAGCCCTTTAAGTGGGAGTTTGCAATCAAAGTCCTTCAAAAAAGGGATTTGCACCCCAAAAAAAAAAAAAACGCTACTCAAAAACCAGTTTGCACCCAAAAAGTACTTCAAACAGGGGGGCTGCACCAAAAAAAGGCGTTAAAACAGGGGATTGCACCAAAAAAAGCCCCTCAAGCAAAGGTCTGCAGCCAAAAAAAGCACTTTAAGTGGGTTTTGCGGAAAAATGAGCCCTACAAAACAGGTTTTGCACCAAGAAAGCCCTTTGAATAGTGGTTTTGCACCAAAAAAAGCACTTTAAATAGGGGGTTGCAGAAAAAAAAAGTCCTTCAAATAGGGGTTGTCACCTTAAAAAGGCCTTCAAAAAGGAGTCTGCACCAAAATAAAATTCCTTCAGAAAAGGGTTTGCAGTAAAAGAGCTGCAAAACCCCTTCAAACGGGGGTTTAACACCCAAAAAAAAGACCTTTATATGGGGGGGCTGCACCAAAAAAATCACTTTCAACAGAGGTCTGCAGCAAAAAAAAGTCCTTCAAATGGGTTTTCACCCCCAAAAAATCTTCTCTCTCTCTGCTCCCACTCTCTGGAGAGGTGGCTGAAATCCCCACACCATCACTTTTTCCAAAATACAGGTGAAAAAATGCCTATATCTGAATTATACTTGAATAGAATACCTCCAGGCAAAATTCTGTTTCTTATGATTTTGCTCCTACTCGGAGTCTCTGCCGTCCTGCCGGGGTGGGGAGGAGAAGACAACAGTGCTGGGAGCATCCCAAGCTCTGATGATGATGCTCCCAAATATAAAATCCCCCCCGAAAATAACAAAATACCCTCCACCCCCCTAAAACCTGTCGTGTCCCCCCCGCCAATAAAATACCCCTCAAAAATAATAAATACCCCAAAATAAATAATAAATAGCTCCCCCAAAATAATAAAATACACCCCTAAATAATAAAATACGCACAAAAATAATTAAATATCCTAAAGAAATAATAAAACGTTCCTTCGAGATACTAAAATATCCCGAATAAATAACAAAATACCTCCCCCAAAATAATAAAATTCCCCAAATCTCAGCTCCAGCCCTCTGGAGTGAAGGCAACTTTCATTTAAAAACCAAGCCCATTATTTTCCTTGCCGTTTCACAACTCGGGTAAGATCGTTATCACAGAACGAGACGGGAGATAAAACATTTTTATTTCCTTTTCTTTCCCTTACGGTAGGATTTTTCAGCAGCGCATCCCCCCCTCCCAGCTCCTATGGAAATCAACTCATGTTGTGAGTTAATGTTTCGTTAATATATATTTTTTTTTCCTTCATATATTTTTTTTTTTTTTTAAATTTTCCACACATCTCCTTGGTCACCAATTATTTTGCTTTCGAAGGGGTTATTCTCCCCAGAACTTTTTTAGCTCTATTGCCTTCTGCAAAGCCACAGGTGATGCTCAAGCCACAACACTGGGGTTTTAAATAATATCAAATAGCAATAAATAGGCTTAAATATTATAACGTGATAATAAACGTTATTAGAGCTTATGAAATATTATTAATAATTATTAAAAATGATCTATCTGCCTGGATGCAGTCCTGAGTGATGTGCTCTGGGCAACCCTGCTTGAGAGGGGAGTTGGGCTGGAGGGTCTCTAGAAAGTCCCTACCCACACTGGCAGGGCTGCGACTGGCAAAGGTCTTGCAAATTGAGGAAAAACTGGGCTATTTTGGAGCTTTCTGGTTCCTTGGTCACGGAGGAGAGAAGAGGGAGGCAGCGGTGACGCTCACTAGGAGCGTGCACGGGAACGTGCAAGGGAAGGTAGGGATGGATCGAGGAGGGAGGATGAAGGGGAGCTGGAGGTGTGCAAAAAAATCACAGAATCACAGAATCTTAGTGGTTGGAAGAGATCATTGGAGTCCAACCACATTAAAAAAAAACAACCAACCAACCAAAAAAAACCCAAACAAAAACACTAAAACAAAACAAACAAAAACCCACCACAAAACAAACAAACAAAAAACCCCCCACCCAAACAAACAGAAAAACACACCCACAACCCAAAACAAAATGAACAAAAACCAGAAAAACCACTGCTGCTCAGTGTCTCCTTCCTCAGGGGTTCTTTAGGCACCCACTCAAAATCCCATTGGATTTGCTGAAAATGGGAAAATTCAGTATATAATTATATATTGTTTATATTATATGTTACCTATATTATCTCTTATATATATGATAAATATACAGAGTTAATACAGTTTATTCTATATATATACACTATACAATATAGAAAATACAGTTAATATAGTTGAAACAGACAATATAGATTATGTAGTTAATATAGGTAATATATTATGTAATTAATGAGATAGATGGATAGATGAATAGATAGATAGATGGATGGATGGATGGATAGATAGATAGATAGATAGATAGATAGATAGACAGATAGATAGATAGATAGACAGATAGATAGATAGATAGATAGAATAAATATACAGAGTAAATAGTTTATTCTTCTTTACTGAAGCTCCAGATAAAGGGACAGTGATTTTCTTGAGCTGTCTCCCTGGAATATTATTATCTCTATTACTTAACTTTATTATCTTTGATTATCTATTATGTATTATATATCATATATATCTTATAAACCATATATTTTATCTTATATTTTCTATACATTTTAGGCAAAACTCATGGTTCAGCCCATATTTTATAAAATATACATAAATTTATGCAAAACCCATGTTTGGCCCACACTTGATAAAAAACATATTTTTTTTTAAATCAAAAGACACAGTTCAGTCCCTAAAGACACCCAAAACGCTGCAAAAAGCCCCAAAATCTCTGCCATGCACAGGAGGAGATCCACGAGCGGGTGGCACATCCCTCTCACCCAACCAAATCTGTATTATTTCAATAATAATAATGTTTTCAATAATAATCAATGAAATAATCTGCATTATTTCATTTTGTGAAAGGGCTGAGATTTATTTCCAGGATCAGGATCTGGTGCCTTTATAGGGATCCTTTCTCATTTGACAGAAATATACAATAATAATAATATTTGAGATATAATATGTCCCAATCCTATATCTCAATTGAGATACATTGACAAATAACAATATTGGAGATAACTGAGAATATCTCATTTAGCAGGATCTATTCTACTCCATCCTATTCTAATTAATCCAAAGCAAATTTGCTTGGATTCCAGCACGGTAGAATTAGGGATTTTTAAGAGCAAAACCAGCACCACAATACAGTGATGCATGACTTCCAGTCAAATGGGACTTTCCTGAATCTGCAAGAATTTGTCTTCCTAAATTTCCTGAATTCATTCGCCTAAATTGCCTGAATTTAATGAATTTACTGAATTCCTGCTACCGAATTTCCGGATTTTGCAGGTTTTTGCTCTGCCAGCACTGCAGCTCTTTGGAGAAAAATCCAATTTATTCTTCAAGAAATAGTTTTCCTGCAACATCCCGAGACCCAGATGACAAATTTGGGCTTATTTTACAGCTTCAAACCTCCACTCTGATTTCTCCCAATCAACCAACCCTAGATAAACCAAAAATCTTTTGAATTTGGTACATTGCCTCCAGAATGGCATCTATTTTTTCGACGCCAATGTGTGGCCATGCCCCAGCAAAATAGGGGATGCAGGGAGAAACTCCCCGCTATTTTTGGGGAGGGTGGAAAAGCTTTTGTAGAGTTGCAAAAATTAATTAATTCGCCACGTTTGCATCCCATAATTCCCATGGTTTGGTGGTTTTTTGTTTTTTTTTTTTTCGGTAGCCAAGTGGAAAGGTTTATTTAGCCGGCAGCAGCGATGGCTTCACAAAACATCTTCCCCCTATCCTGCAGGGAGAAACTCACCAACCAAAAGGAGATTTAATTAGCGAAAATCTCGTTAGGCAAACGAAATTACCCGTAAGACAATACTCCTCTGGACAGGGGGTATGATTAAACAAAGCCATTAATTGAGAAAGGCGCTCCAACAGTTGTTGCGGCTCGAGAACAGGGAGGGGATGCGGAGTTTTTTTTTTGGGTGTTAATGATAAGACCCCTCCGTGCTCATTAGGGCGCCTTGATTGCATCATGCAAATTGGAAAGATGGCAGGCGCCGACCCACCATTAAGGCGGGGGGGGGTGGGTGGGCTGTAGTTTCATTACACCTAAAAAATAAGGGGGAGTGGGGAAAATAGAAATTTTGGAAAAACCCTAAATTTGGGCTTCACTTTGGGAAACCCCAAATCAAGGTGGGGGATGAGACTGGTACCGGGCGGGAGTGCGTGCCCCCCATCACCCCATCAAGTGATGAAAATGTTATTATTTTTTTTTTTCCTATTTTCCCATTTTGACATTATTTCTAGCTCTTACTCGGGGGTTTCTTTACCCGGCTGCAGGCGTGTTCACACTGGTCCCTAATGATGCCCAGGATGGTGGCAGCATCCCCATGTCATTAAGCTAGTGACATTCGTTTAGCCAGCACGGCACTATAGGGAAAGCTAAAATAGCTGAGAGTATACATATATATATCTATATCTATATCTATATATCTATATATATATATATATAATTTCCCATGATTTAAAATCAGGGGTTATAACAACCAGCTGGAGGAGAGCTGCGAAACCGTTCTTTTAACCTTTCCCTTTATTAGTATATATTATATTATATCACATAACCTATAAAAAGCAGCAATTCAGGGCAAGAAAAGCCTCCCCTTTCCCAGGAAGAGCTACAGGAGGCCTGGAAAAAATGGGAAAAAAAGCAAAACCCTCATAAAATAGGTACCCAGTGAACACTCCGAGGGATTTTATATATATATCTCTTTTTTTTTTTAACATATATATATCTTGTTCAAGAGGAATTGCTGAGGACCTCATACCTGCTGCTGCCCCAGCAGCATCTTCTGTCTCTAATTTTTAATTAATAAAATAATGTTGCTTTCTCCCTGCCATAGGTTCCCAGACAATGCCTGGAGGAAAGACACAGTATCGCCATCGCCACCCCAAAAATTGGGAAATTTGGGGGTTTTCTTAGGCAGGGTGGGAAGATGAGGCCATCAAAAACGACCTAAGGATGTGTCAGGTACTGGGAGGAGCAAGATGATGGAGCAGGGTGGCGATGGATGATGGAGGAATGACCTATCCGAAGCCAGTGGGAGGAACAGGTAATTAAGAAATCCCAACTAAATCCCAATTAAACTGCAGGAGAGGGTTTGCAAACACCCTTAGCAACAGCACCCTCTAATTTTGGGCCTATTTGAGCCTGGTTTGGCCAAAATCCTGGTAAGCCCTCACATGGAGTTGGGGCTCCCCATAAACCCCTGCCAACGGTTAGATAAGATTATAATATTATATATACTCTCTATATATTATGCATATGTATAGTATTATATGTACATAATATTCCCCAATATATATATCTTCCCCAATATTCCCAATATATATTAATTATATATCATGTATGGTATATTGTATATAATATATTGTATATATCATATATTATATCCCCCAATATATTCTCCCAACACGTACCCCAGTATTACACACACACATATATATTAAAAAATATATAGTCTGTTCCCCCAGTATTTTATTTATATATATTTGGGGAGTACTATAGATTATATAATGTTCTTCAACATATATTGGGGAATGTTATATGATTCTACGATTCTATGATAACATTATGTAATGTGCCCTGAATATATTGAGGGATATTTCCCAATATGTTATATTTCACAATACCTTATATAATATATTCCCCAACATTATATATATCTATCTATATATAGATCTCATAGAATCATAGAATACCAGGTTGGAAAGGATCCATATAAAATATGTATTATATTCCTGATATATATATATATGTATATATATATCTTGCTGATCTTGCTACCATCCCACAATCTTTACTAATTTAGGTGCCACGCTAGGCTCTTTGCTAATTAGAGTGCCCTGTTGGGGGTCTTTGATTAGGGTGCCCTCCAAGAGTCCTTACTGATTTGGGTACCATCCCATGGTCTTCACTAATTTGGGTGCCACACTAGGGTCTTTGCTAATTAGGGTGGCCTGCTGAAGCCCTTCGTTTGGATGCCCTGAAGGTTTTTTGCTAATTAGGGTGGCCCGCATGAACCTTGCTGATCTGGGTACCATCTCATGGTCTTTGCTGGTTTAGATGTCCTACTGGGGTTTTTCATTTGGGTGTCCTGTGAGCATCTCTGCTAATTAGGGTGCCCTGCAAGGGGTCTTTGCTGACGAGGGTACCATCCCATGGTCTTCACTAATTTGGGTATTACACTAATTTGGGTCCAAAAGGACCATTGTCCATTTGGGTGCCCTGCGAGCATCGTTGCTGAGCTGGGTACCACCCAAGGTCTTTGCCAATTTAGGTGCGACATGAGGCTCTTTGCTAATTAGCAAAGCACCTTTGCAAACCACGAGCAGCACCGTGACCCTTTGGCAGCAGGTGATGCTGAAAAGATGCTACAGAGGTGACATCCTCTGTCCAAAACCCTCCCCAGGAGAGCACGGTCACGCTTCCCAAATCCCACCTCGGATTTTGCTAATTGTACACCCCTAATGGGGGAAGACGCTGGCAGGGAGGGGAAAAAAAAAAAAAAAAAAAAGGGTAATGGCCATCAGGCCAGCAATAAACCAAAATTAATGGTCCATGGGAAGAAATCATGTCCACTTAATCCCAGCTTTGAAACTCTAATAGAATAATGGAATAGGGAGGGGGGGCTGCTCCTCCATCCCATGGAAAGTGCTGCCTGAGCCCCTCCAAGAGCAGCAGGATTTGGGGATGGAGGAAAAGCATCCGTCCTCCAGCCAGGGAGGCGCGGGGAGAAGGAGGAGGGAGGAGGAAGGCAGGGAGATCTCCCGCAGGAGAAGAGCCACCAGCATCCCGTGGTGGCAGGAGGGAACACCTCGTGGGGCTGTGCCCGAAGCTGGGAAGTATTCTCTTTTTATTTTCCTTTTTTTTTATTATTAATTATTATTAGTATTATCATTTAATTTTATTTTTATTTGTTTTTATTTTTTTTAATTTAGATTTTCCTTTTTCCACTTTCTTCCTTTTCTTGCTTCTTTTTTTCCTTTTAAAATTTATTTTTCAAGTCTCTTTTTCAAACTTATTTCTCTATTTTGTCCAATGTTTTTTTTATTTTTCTTTCATTTTCTCTCTTTTCAATCTTCTTTTTTTTATTTATTATCTTTTTAACTGTTTTTTAACTATTTTTTCTTCTTTTGTTTTTTATTTTTTCTTTGTTATTCTTTCCAATTTTCTTCTTTTTTTATTTCAATTTTCCTTTTTTGCCATTATCTTCTTTCTTTCTTTCTTCCCCTTTTTTTCCCAATTTTCTTTTTATTTTTCTCCCAATTTTCTTTTTATTTTCCCCCCCCCCTCGAGGAAGGAAAACTCCGTAATTCCCCTGCCCCATGAGAGGGAAAACACACCCCCAAACCTCTAACACACCAGCATCCCCAGCAAGCCACAATCCCCAGGGATTCCAAATCCCTATTTTCAGTATCTCCCACCAAACCCTTTCCCCAGCCCTGCTTCAGCCCAGTAAAAATGTAATTATTTCAGGATTTTTGCTCACTCTGGGCTGAAAAACTAAGTGTATGAATATCCCCATTCCCGGCAGAGAGGGATGGGGAGGAGGCACATCCCAAACTTTCTCTTTGGAGTCAAAAAAAAAAAAAAATCCGACGTGAAAAACTTTTGCTCAAGAAAGTTTGGGTTGTGAGCAAAGCCCTTAATTCCAGGAAAACTGGGATTAAAAGTGGACGTGGAACACCTGTATGAAGTCGTGTAAATACAGACACTGCAACCCAGCGGACATCACCAGCGCTTTTAAAAATTTAAAATACGAGACAGAAAAAAAATCCATGTTTTCCAATCAAACTACACCGCTCCAAAGCCAAAAAAAAAGAGTTTTTATTAATGCCTCAAATCACACTGGTGATTTCACTTTTTCCAACAGTATTGTGAAACCAGGTGGTGATCCCCAGCTACGGGATGGCTCCCCTGCAGTGATGCCACCCCCCACCACGGAGGCTCCAGGGCTTTTTCCTATGGGAAAATCCCACTTTTTCCCCCGCTAAAAATGCTGGAAGTGGGGAGAGTTATTAAAAAATGCTCCTGCTGTTGAGGAACCACTCAGGGCTGGAGGAGGATGAGGATGAGGGATCACCCCAGGCTGGACCAAGGATGCTCCGAGATGCTCCAGCTACATAAGGGGAAAAATAAGGACCAAGCACGGATATACTCGATTCCCAGCTTTTCCTGCAAGGATTTGGGCTATCCAGATGGAAAATTCAACCAGGATCGTGGCCACAAGCTGGTTTCATCCCCCAAAACCTTGAAGCAAAAAGAAGGGAAGCGCCTCTAAATGAAGTGGGGGTATGACCAATGTGGCCTCGCCGGGAGATTGCAGGGCCGTGCCGTAAAGCAGCTATTTTTAGCTGAGATAGCATTTCACCAACAATTTCCCTCGGTTTCAGGTGACATCGACCCAGCATCCCAAAAATAAACAGGCAACTGCTCCCCCCTTTTAAAGGCAACAGAAATATAAAGGTTAAAAATAATCCCATTTAAATATAATAATATTTAAATATAATAATATTTAAATTATTCTATAAATATTATTTATATAAATTTCTATATTTATATATAAGTTTATATCTCAATATAAACCAAGGCAATCAAGCATCCTTGGTCCAGCCTGGGGTGATCCCTCATCCCCATCCTATTTAAATAAAATAAGATAAGATGCCTGAAAAATTTATATGAATCATTTTTCTTATTTTATGTTATTTATAGGGAGGGGAGGGAAAAAAGCACATCAAGGGCAAAAAGCGCTTTGGCTTTCGGCAAGTATTTGAAAATCCTGCCAACTGAAAGGATGCTGCTGAGATCTGCATCTTGGGACCCCTGTTTGGGGGAGTTTTGCCCCAGAAATTTAAAGGAAAAAAAAAAAAAAGTTATGGCTCTCCAGGCAGGATTGGTCCCCACCAGCTGCGGGCTTGGGGTTTTCTTACCCGGAGCGGCAGCAAAGGCAGGATGGGATGCTCCGTGGGCCAAAAAAGCAAAAATCATTGGAAAAATTTTTGCTACTTGGTTCCAAAAATCTCCGATTTAGGATTATCCCCATTCTTGCAGCCGTGCTGTTGCTTATTATTATTCTATGTTAAAATAATTCCATATGATTCTATTCTATTCTATCCTATTCTATTATCCTATCCTATCCTATCCTATAACGAATTTTGCTAAAACAGCCCAATCTCTTGATTGAAAATTACCACTTATCAGCTGGAAAAAACCCTTTGCATCTCTCGTAGAAGCCAAACATCACTTTTTGTAGCTAAAACTGACTCAGCAACAAGTCTCCAAGTTATTTTTGACTCTTACGCCTGCAGCTCCGGGGACCTCATCTCGGCCACGTTTTCCTCCTTGCTCGCAAACCAGAAAAAGTTTGACATTTCTTTGAAATAGCCATAAACCACCAGCATCAGGGCAAAGAGTTTTGTCCCGGAATCCGAGCACCTCGTGTGCTGGAACACCGTCGGGAAGCACGCCGGGAGTGCACGTGTGGATTCCAGCAGGGCTTTATCCCTAGAAATCACCATCAGATGCTCAACTCGCATCAAAAAAAAAAAGTTATTTTTATTGATGAGTACCCAAGCTGGGTCAATGGCCAGCTTCAAGCTCGCTCGCAGAGGATGCGGTGATTATTTTCCTCCCCCCAAAAAAGGGGGGAGACAACGTGCATCCCGCACCCACTCTGCTCTCCCGCTCGATAATTCCTTCTTATAAATCATCTCATCGATGCTTTCCTACCAGAAATCCCTCCACCTGTGACTTTCTGTCATTAAATCTATCTTTCAATAGGATTTTTTTTATTTATTTTTTTAAGGCAATTAGAATTAAACGGAATTTAATTAGATTTAGGCTCGCTTGCCGCCAGGCTGAACGCCACCATGCATCCCCCTCCGCCCCCCCTCAACCACCCCCCCTTTTTGCCAAAAAGCAGGTATTTATAGCTGGCACATCTCATCCCCGCTGCCCTCAGCCCCAGCGATTAATTAAATTAGCACAAAGAGGGGCTTGTTGAGAGTCTCCGGCCTCCAGAAGTGGAGACGGAGAACAGGAAACAAAAGGGTGGAATTCTGGAATTCCGTCTGCAGGGCCCCCCCCCCGTGTTGAACCAAATCCCAGCATAACCCCCCCCCCGTGATGGCTATACCTTGAGATAACCTTGGCCACTTTCCAGGTATTCTGCTATTAAAGACACTGTTTAATCGCTTTATTTGGTGGTTTTATTATGACTATTCTCACCAGGTCCTTCAGTAGAAGTTCTTTAGGATGTTCATTTTAAAAGGGAAGGAAGGGGTCGGGGGGGGGGGGGGAAACCCCCAAACTCTGGTTTTGGAAGTTGCTGAAGTAAGGAGGAATGATCTAGTGTGGATAAATCCCCCAGGACAAGGGGAAAACACGGAAATGCTCCAGAAGTGTGAAAAGCAACTCAATAAAGAGGATTTACTGATCTGGGGGGGGTGTGGGGCGGGTCAGGTTTGCACCAGGAATGATACTGGGAATGAGGAATATCCCCATGATGGGGAGTGGTTTGGGGTGAGTCACTTGTAAAAGCTGGAGGAGGCCCCCTAAAATTGCACCAGCATCTCTAAAACATCCCTAAAATTGGAGGCCAGAATTGCAGCGGCATCCCCAAAATTGGAGGAACATCCCCCAAATTGGGGGAGCATTGCTAATATTGCATAAGCACCCCCAAAACTGCACCAGCAGCCCTAAAACTGCACCAGCATCCATAAAAGCGTACAGGCGCCCCTAAAAGTGTCCAAATATCCCTAAAAACACACCGGCATCTCTAAAATTGCACGACCACCCCCAAAATTACACTGTAAACCCTAAAATCACACCAGCAACCCCAAAATTGGCTGAGCATCACCGGAATTGCACCGAGATTGAATGAGCGTGCCCAAAATCACACCAGAATCCCCAAATCAGAGAAACAGCCCCAAAATTGCACCACCATTCCCAACAGCATCAGAAACATTGGACGAGCATTATCAAAATTGGATGACCATCCCCAAAATTGTAATAGAATCCCCAAAATGGCCCCAGAATCCCCCAAAATTGTACAAACTGCTCCAAAATTGCACCAGCACCTCCAGAATCGCATCAGCTTCCCTAAAAGCACCCCAAGAATTGCAGCATCCCCAAAACTGGACAAGCGTGCCCCAAATCGTGCCATTAGCCCCCAAATCGGACAAGCATCCCCAACATTCCATGAGCATCCCCAAAATTGCATCCATCAAACTGAACCGCCAACCCTAAAATTCAACCAGTGCCCCCAAAATTGCACAAACATCACCAAAATTGGACAAGGAGCACCAACGTTGCATGAGCATCTCCAAAATTGCACCACCAGCCCCAAATTTGCTCCACCACCCCCACGATTGGACGAGCATCACTGAAATCACACCGGTGTACCCCAAATTGTAACAGCATCCCCAAAATATCCACAGGCATTGTCAAAATTGCAGTCAACTCTAAAATTCCATGAGTATCTCCAAAATTGCATGAGCATCATTGAAATTGGATAAGCGGCCCCAAAATTGCACCACTGTCCCAAAACTGGATGAGCATCCCCAAAATTGTACCACCGTCCCCAAAATTGCACCACCACCCCCAAAATTCCATCAGCATCCCCCAAATTTCATGAGCATCCCTAAAAATCGCACCAGCATCCCCAAAATTCCATGAGCATCAGCAAAATTGCAGTCAACCCTAAAATTCAACCAGCAACCCCAAAATGCCACAAACGTCACCAAAATTGGACAAGGATCACAAACGTTGCAGGAGCATCTCCAGAATTGTACCACCAGCCCCAAAATTCCACCAGCATTCCTCAAATTCCACCAGCATCCCTAAAATTGCGTGAGCATCCCTAAAAATTGCACCAGCATCCCCAAAATTCCAGGGAGGAGAGAGGGATGCTCCAGCCTGGCCCTGGGAAATAAAACCAGGAATAAAACTTGAGCTGGATTAAAATCAGTTAAGACTCTGCCTAGAAATCTTTTTATTTTACCCATTTTATTCTGTGACGGATCCCTACAGGAAAATAACCAACTGATTCCTGTTTATTATTTATTTCTTAATATTTTCATGTTGTTATATTTTATTATTTAATGTATTTATTTATTCATTATTTATTAAAGTATCGTGGAAACACAGAATGGTAGGGGTTGGAAGGGACATTTGGAGATCAATTATTTTATTATTATTTTTGATCACCTATTTATAATTAGTAAGTTTGTTGCCATGCTGATAAAATACCCCAATTTTTAGGGCAATTCACCCATGGCCCCCACTGCCTAAATATTTGCCAAAAAGGCCCATTTCCATCTAGTGAATGACTTCCAAAATGCATTATAAAATGCTATTTTTAAAGGTTAAAACGCAATCCTGAAACAAAGGGGTGCTCATGCCGTATCGATGCTCGACAAAACGCCCCACTTCATTTTTATTTTTTTTTTTTAATGGCAATTAATTAATTGCCAGAGTTATGAGACACTGGATCTGGCACTAAGATAGAAAGAAACCCATTTCTGCACATAAATGCATCAAAAGACCTTTCTGGGCACTTTATACAAATGGGATTTTCTTGGGATTGAGATAATAAATAATATTTATTTATTTATTCAAACTGTTCCAGCAAAGTTAATGTACTGAGAAGCCAGATTTGGGGTGGATTTTTTGTGGTTTTTTCTTTTTAATAATTTTCTTTAAAGTGGGTCGTAAGGAGGAGCAAGGTGAGGGAGAGGATGCAGGGTGTGAGGGAGGGATGGAGAGGACGGGATGCGGGATGCGAGGGAGGGGAGACCTCCCCCACAACCTCCGAGCCCAGGATTTATCATTATTTTATTACGAGCCCATCAAGGAGCTAATAAAATAAAAGACCTGGAGGAGGTTTGGCTCATCGACCTAGGTCTTCCCTTTGGAAAGAGGTGGTGGAAAGACACTGGAAAATTGAAAGGAGGGGAAAAAATTAGAAAACGGGGGAAAAGATCAGAAAAATTAATTGGGAAGGTGAAAGTCTTTTTTTTTTTTTTTTTTTCTGCAACAGGCACCAAAATCACCAAACTGCATCCCAGCATCGCTACCAGCAACAGGCGGCAGCATTCGGACACAGAAATCAGCAGCTTGCAGCAATAAATTCCCTTTTAAATTTATTGCTCGGGAGCATTAAAAATGTCTAAAGCAGTTTATATCTGCCATCGCAGCGGGAATTTGCTCGGGGAGAAGGGAGCTTGTAATTGCAATTCGAAAACTTGCCACAGAAGCTTCAAGTTGTGTTTAAAACCAACAGTTAAGGGGCTTTATAAACTATAAAGCACCTCCCGATGTACCTAAGAGGTGATATATCTGCACCAGACTCAACCTGCCTCCACCAAACCACCCAAGGAGCAACCTGGTGCTGCTCAGAGGATGGGAAATGGAACCACCAGAATTCAAAATTTTTTTATTTTTTTTTTAAATTGTTTGGAAAAGTTTTAACTCGCTGGGGACACGGCGGCTTTGCTGCTTGAAGAAGCAGGTTGTTGGAAAGAGAGTAAATCAGGGGAAAAGAACAGCAACAACAACAACAAAAAATTTAAAAAAAAAAAGAAGAAAGAAAAGAAAAAAAAAGGGGGGGGAAAGAAGGCCAAAAAAAAAAAAATGGGGGTTGGAGGGCAAAAAAGGAGAAAGAAGGCAAAGACGCACAAAAAAGTTGAATGGAGATAAAAGGGAGCAAAGGGGGGAAAAGGAGAAAAAAAGGGGGAAAAGTGGAAAAAGGGGAAATGGAAAAGGTGGAAAATGGGGAAGAAAAAGGGAAAAAGGTGGAAAAAGTGGAGAAGGGAGGAAGGAGGGAAGGAGGAAGGAAGGAAGGAAGGAAGGAAAGAAGGAAGGAAGGAAGGAAGGAAGGAAGGAAAGAGGAAAAAAAAGGAAAAAGAGGGGGAAAAAGGTTTTTCTCATCAAGGACAGCATCAGGGCTACAAGCTCTGAAATCACCCCAAAGCCCAGCTCCAGGGATGGGGGCAGCATCTCTTAGGTCCAAAATAAATTGGGGCAAAATAAACCAGGAACCATTCAAAACGCTCCAAAACTGGGATTATTTTTAATTGGTTTTATGAGATTTATTGCTGGGAGAAAGCCGGGAAAGGGAGAACTGAGGAAAAAAAAAAGAGGTGATTTTGGTTATAACATTTTTCATAGTTTTTGCAACACCTTATTAAATTTGAAAGCTCCAGACAGGACATTATTTGGGGTATCTTTTTTTTTTTTCTCATCCACCTACATAGGATTTCATGGCAGTTTGCAAAACTCTCCTCTACCCAAACCAAAATAATCCAGTTTTTTTGAGGGGAGCATCGGGTACTATATCCCTAACTTGAATTTTTATGGCCTTTTTGGGGGGCTACCTGGATATTTGGGATTTTCCTGCCAGGTGGAGGCAGGACGGGAGAGGCCACCGCGACACGGGATGCTGCAAGACGGTTGAAGGGTGGAATGGAAAATAAAATTCAGCATGAAAAAATGAAGAGGAAAAAGAATGCAACCAAAGAGGGAGACCTAAAATAAAAAATTAAACGCTGATTTTTGAAATTAAAATATAAAATTAAATTAAAAAATAAACCGGACCTAAATTAAGGGTTAAAAAATAAGAAAATAATAATAGCAATTAATTAAATAAATACATGAAAACTTTGAGGGCCACGGAGAATTATTTCTAGTTGGAAGAGCCCCTAAAGTGGAGTTTTAGATAAGCCTCATCCTTTTCCTGAGTCCTCCTTCCCCCTCACTCCTCCAGCATCGGTCCCTCGGAGCATCTGCATCTCATTAGCTGCAAAGAGCATCCCACTAAAGCAGCACTGACCAAAAAAAAACCCCTCTCTTTGGCCTCTTAAAAAAGAAAGAAACTCCAAAATAATATTCCAGAAGCTCGCAAATATTTAACAAACCCTAATTTCAGTTGAGGTGTGGATTAACGAGGGTTTATTTTCCTTTTCAGAGGCAGGGAGGCCAAGAAAATAAGGTATAATCTTTTTTTTTTTTTTTTTTTTTTTAGAGAGGGAAGAGGCAAGGCCAGCTTCTCATCTTATTTATACAGCTGCAAATCACAGCTGGGTAAAGCCGACCTCATCCCACCGGGATCGTGGCTCCATCCCGACGGGATCATGGCTCCATCCCCTCCCAGAGCGCTGGTTTTCCCATCGGGATTACCTGGAGCATCCCCTTGCTCCTGGTGAGGCTGGAGGATGCTCAAAAACCCAAGCCTAAATTTAATCAGGGATTAATTCCTATCCCTCTGGATTATTATTTTGAGCCGGCATCGTAACGATCTGATTAATGATGCTGGGAAATTATTTTTTTGCTAATTAGAGGGCATTTATTAACACCCTCTTTGGTGGCGGGGGGAATTATTTGGGAATTGAGTTATTTGATGGCCTGGAGGATACGAAATTTGACCAGGAGATGACCAGATCCAGGAAATTACCCCGCCAACGCCCTGAGAAAAAAAGCAGTTTTTCCAAATCCTGGAGTAAAATAAAGAGGGAGAATGATGGGAGCAGGATGCTGGGATGCACTGGGGGTACCCGTGATCTCAAAAAACTAAGGTATTGATGCTCAGCCCAGCTTTCCCCACCAGTCTCTGGGATGTCAAACCTCTCCATCCCAAATAGTAAACTGTTTTAAGCTGGAGCAGCTTCCAGGAAAATAAATCAGGCAAAAAATGAGGGTGTCCCCTCTCCTCAGGAAAGAGGCTCCATCCCAATGGGATGTGGGTGGTACCCGGAGGCGTGATCCAGCCCCTGCATCCCACGGGATGAGGATGGCCGGGTGAAGGATGCTCTTCCTGGCGGGACAGCACCACTTTTCCTGGAAGGAAAAAAAAAAACCCGATTATCGCTCGGAGATTTAGGGATGCTGTCGGTCACAGTGAAAAAAAAAAAAAAAACAACCATGAAGTAATTTAAAAGCTTATCGGAAAAGCAAAAATCACCTGAAATCCAAAGCTGCCCCTCTGCAGGGATGTGTTTTCTCCAGGAGCTGGGAATAAAGGTGATGCCTTGATGCTCCAGGGGGATAAAACTCTCCCCTCCCAACACAACTTTGGCGTTTACTTAAAAAAAAAAAAATATTTCCTTGAAAATAAGGAGACTTCCATGTTAAAAAAAGGAGATTTCCTTACAAAAAAAAAATAATTTCCTTAATGAAAAGGTGATTTCCTTTTAAAAAAATGGGAATTTCCTTTAAAAAAAGTTGATTTCCTTAGAAAGGTGATTTCATTGAAAAGTAACGCAATTTCCTTTGATAAAGAGGGAGATTTCCTTAAAAAAGGGAGTTTTCCTTAAAAAAAGGCAATTTTCCTTAAAAGAGGTGCTTCCTTTAAAGAAAAAGGCACTTTCCTTAAAAAAAAGTTGATTTCCACAAAAAAGGTGATTTCCAAAAAAAAAAAAAGGTAATTTCCTAAAAAAAAAAAGCTATTTCCTTTACTTCCCCCTCCCAAAAATGATGGAGGGAGAAGGGAAAACATTCCTGGAAGCTGGGTGGGGATGCTGAACATCATTTTTATCCCCCTTTTGCCCCCCACCCTGATATCAGGGGTGTGTTTAATGTCATATATACATATATGAGCTATTATATATATAAAGACACATAAATAAAAGAAATTTAAAATTGAGGGGTTTACAGGTCCCCATGATGCTGGTTTTGGGGGGCCAGGGCTGCCAACTGCTTTAAAAATCCCAATTTTGGGATGATGGGGAGCACAGCATCCCCCTCCCTGCCCCACGCCACCAGCTACCCTATTAACCTCTACTGTAATTAGCCCTCAGCAATTAACTTTTGCCTCTAATGAAGGAATCTCAGCTCAGGGAGTTAAATAAAATAGGAGGAAGAGGGGGGGGGGGAATAAAATAAGGGGGAATCCTGATTCCCATCAGCTGTCTGCTCCATATGGTTTAACCCCCCCCAAAAAAAGGTGTTATTTTTTAACCTACATCAGCCAAACTAGAAATAATTCACCCAAAATCCACTTCATTCCCCCAAATCCCTCTCTGCATCCGCAGGGGGCTGCGAACTGCCCCACCACAAAAAAAAAAAACCAAACCCTAAATGGGTTTTCTTTTTAATGCACGCCCCCCCCCCCTTAGATGCCCAAACACGCCGAGTCAGCACTTTTTGGATGCCCCAAAGTTTCATGGAAACAGGGTCTCCCAAGCCCCTTGCCCCCTCTTTTTTTTTAGGATTTCACAGAAAAAAAAAAAAAAGAATATAAAAAAAAGCAAAATTAAGCTGCTTTCCTTCTTATTTTCTGTGTCTCCCCAGCAGTCAGCTGCCCCCGCACCCTGGCCGAAAATAATCCGTGTGTGTCCCCCCCCCTTCCCCTTAATCTAATCTCCCCGGCCAGGAGTTTGAAAATATCCCGCTGGGTTTAGGGTTTCCCGTTACCCAGAGAGTGGGAAAAAAAAATCCCTGGGAGCCAGAAAAACCGGGAAGAGCCCAAACAAAGAGCCGGAGCCCAAGTTGAGCCCTGGCAAGGACTGGGATGGAGTTTTGAGGGTGGGGGGGGGGGGGCACCCCCATCCTTCCCTAAAACTTCCCAAGCTGTACGACACCCCTGGCAGAGCCCCCCTCCTGCGGGACGGAAACGGGCTACAGAATTCAAAATAAATACGCTAAAAAAAAAAAACCAAAATCCATTCAAAATAAATAGAAGTATTTTATCACCCACACACACACCCCCACTGTCCCCCCCCCCATATTGTGGCGAAGCTGTAAATGCTTTTTTGCATTTTTCCCACCTTGTGGGTATGGGGGGAGTGCTGAGGGGGGGGGTGTGTTTCTGGGGGTGTACTGGGAGAACTGGGATGAACTGGGGGTTGATGCCCAGCCTGGAGGCCCTGCACGCTGTGTGGTATGGGGGGGGTCGGAGGGGGGGGGGGGAAGGAACCCCGAAGTAAAGGCTGTGCCCCAGCCCCCCTTACACGACAGGGGGGGGTTTACTGCAACCGCCTGGGGGGAC
>JAOQGH010000010.1:109808-124138 GCA_025769975.1 Gallinago jamesoni
GGGGCGGGGGGGAACCGGACACCGGGGACGGACGGACGGCCAGACAGACGGACGAACGGACACACGGGGAGGGGGAGGCGGTGCGGAACGGCAAGTTTCTTCCCGCACCGGAGGGGATGGATGGAGGGAGGTCGGTTGGTTGGCGGGGAGGGGGGGATGGAGAGAGGGGGGGATGGAGGAAAAGGTGGGGGGGGCGAGGGGGGGAGGGGGTGTCCCCACCGTCGCTGCCGCCGCCACACGTGCCCCCGCCGCCGCCGCCCGGGCCGCTTTGTCCGCGTCGCTGGCGGCGGCTCCGCCCGCCCCCGCCCGGTGAGTGACAGCCTACCTGCCCGCCAATCTTCATCACACCCGCGCCGGCCTGACAGCGCGGCCGACCATCGCCGCCCGCCCGCCCGGCCCCGCCGCCGACGCCGCCGCCGTCGCCGCCGCCGCCGCCGCCGCCGCCAGCGCCGCCGCCGCAGGCCCCGCCCCCGCCGCGCCACGCCCCGACACGCCCCCTTCCCGCCGCCCAGCCACGCCCC
This sequence comes from Gallinago jamesoni, assembly GCA_025769975.1. NCBI lineage: Eukaryota > Metazoa > Chordata > Aves > Charadriiformes > Scolopacidae > Gallinago > Gallinago jamesoni. Next base: position 110,330 of record JAOQGH010000010.1, read on the forward strand.
CTCCCCGGGACACGCCCCCTCCCTGGGACACGCCCCCCCTCCCCAACAGCGCCCTCTGCTGGACGGCGACGGGCCCGGCGCGGACACCACCCCCCGCCCGGCCCCTGGTAATTGGTTTTAATTGGGGGGGGGGGGGGAGGGTGTGTATTCCGGCTGCGTGTCCCCCCCCCCTGCTCCAGGTTTTGGCCGCGTGAGGAATTAATAGCCCCCGGCTCCCCAGGACGTGGGGACACTGGGAGCGCTGGGGACACTGGGAGCGCTGGGGGCACTGGGAGCATTGGGGGCACTGGGAGCACTGGGAGTGCTAGGGGCACTGGGGGAACTGGGGCATTGGGGGCGCTGGGGGCACTGGGAGCGCTGAGGGCACTGGGAGCACTGGGGGCGCTGGGGGCACTGGGAGCGCTGGGGGCACTGGAAGTATTGGGGGCACTGGGAGCGCTGGGGGCACTGGGAGCACTGGGGGAACTGGGAGCACTGGCAGCGCTGGGGGCACTGGGAGTATTGGGGGCACTGGGAGTACTGGGTGTACTGAAGGCACTGGGAGCGCTGGGGGCACTGGGAGCGCTAGGGGCGCTGGGAGCGCTGGGAGCGCTGGGGGAACTGGGAGTGCTGGGGGAACTGGGAGCCCTAGAGTACTGGGGGAGCTGGGAGTACTGGGAGCGCTAGGGGCACTGGAGGCACTGGGAGGCCATTAGATGCAGTGGGAGCACTGGAAACGTTAGGAGTACTGGTGGCACTGAGGTCACTGGCAGTACTAGGAGTACTGGGAGCACTTTGGAGTACTGGGGGCACTGGGAACTCTGGGAGCACTTGGAGTACTGGGAACACTGGGAGCACTGGGTTTTGCAGCCAACTTTTCTCCCATTTCCTTGCAAAAGCCACAGGGATGATTTTTCCATTTGATGTCTGAGGGCTGGAGATTTTAGGGTTCTCCTGATGCTGGGCTGGGTCTTCTGGCACCAGCAGCAGCAAGAATCCCATCTTCATTCCTCAAGTATCCCATCTTCATTCCTTGAGCATCCCATGTTCACTCCTCATGCATCCCGAGTTTATTCCTTGAGCATCCCAAGTTTATTCCTTGAGCATCCCAAATTTATTCCTTGAGCATCCCGAATGTATTCCTTGAGCATCCCACATTTGGTCCTCAATCATCTCCTCCCTCTTCCCCCATTTCTGCTGCCAATGGCCGATGCGACTCCTCCACTGCTTTCAGAATCTCATGCTCATCCTCCAGGAAAAGTAGCCGGACCTGGATTTTTCTCCTCAAAAAGTCAAAGCTTCTTCTTCCCCACAGCTTTTTTTTTTTCCAAAGGTCAATTATCATCCTTGATTTTAAAAAAAAAGGTGCCTGATTTCCCAGTGGAATTGTCTCCACTTTGACATCTGCCCTTGGAGTCTTGCTGTATTTTTCCGGCAGAAAATTAAAAATCTCCCGCACTCAATTTTGGGTTTTCTTTTTTCCCTCAGAAAAGTCTTTCTGCTCTACCAGAGTCCCCTCTGGATGGTCTTTTTTTGGTCAGATCTTGTCCCACCAGCCCCGAAGCCCCTCCAGATCTGCCTCCCAGGTGGCCCCAGGGATGCTTGGCCAGGATGCAGAGCCCAGCTCCTGTGGGACCTCTGGTTGGTACTGTTCCACTTCTCCCCACCCTGGTCCACCCTCCAGTGACTGGAATGCAGGTGCCACCCAGCTGGGAGAGATCTCCAACCCCAAACCCAACAAACCCCTCAGTCAAACACCTTATTCCACATCCCCATCCCAAGCCGGCTGGAAAATCTCCCAGAAATTAACCCTCCTTTTTGGATCCTCCAAAATTTGTGGGTTGTGCCGTTCACCTGCCCCGAAGCTGGGTTGAAGGCATCTAGGGGGGGATGGTTTTTTGGCGCACTCAAAGTCATAAATATATAATTGCCACAAACTAATCAGCACTTATTCAAGAACACATGGACGGTTCCTTCTCCAAAGTGACGAGAACTCGGAGCGAGTTTGCTAAAATATTAAATATTTGGCAAGAGCGGCGACATCTAGAACCAGCAATATTTACATTTTTACATAACGGACTTTGGGAGCAAGCAGATGACACAAAATATAGCGGTTTAGTCTCCGTCGTTTGACTGCTCCCCCATAAATAATTTTCAATTCTCTTTCCAAGATTGCATTATTGCTCTTGTCGGATTTCTCTGAGAAAACTGTGATGGGACAGTCAGAAACAGACGTAAGAGTGAAGCCACGTAAATTATTAAAACAATAAATATTAAAAACAAGACAGGGTTTTCCGGATGGAGCCAGGGCCAGCTCTGAAGGCTGAGCTTTGCGGAGCTGCGATGGGTTGGAGGGGTGAGACGGAGTCATAGAGTCACAGAATTGTTCAGGTTGGAAGAGACCTTTGAGATCATCAAATCCAACCTTAAGGCAGCACTGCCACATTACCACCAAACCATGGCCCTCAGCACCACGACTGCCTGGCTTTTAGATACCTCCAGGGATGGCCACTCCACCACTGCCCTGGGCAACCTCTTCCAAGGCTTGAAAACCCTTTCCATGAGGAAATTTTTCCTAATATCCATCCTAAACCTTCCCTGGTGCAGCTTGAGGCTGTTTCCTCTTCTCCCATGGCCTGTTCCTTGAGAGAAGAGACTGACACCTCCTTTCAGAGAGTTGTAGAGAGCGAGAAGGTCTCCCCTCAGCCTCCTTTTCTCCAGGCTGAACACCCCTAGCTCCCTCAGCCTCTCTTCACAAAGCTTGTGCTCCAGACCCCTCACCAGTTGCCCTTCTCTGGACCCGCTCCAGCACCTCAATGTCTTTTTTGTGGTGAAGGACCCAAAACTGGACACAACACTCGAGATGGGGCCTCACCAGTGCCCAGTACAGGGGGACGGTCACTGCTCCAGTCCTGCTGACTGTACTGTTCCTGACACGGGCCAGGGTGCTGGTGGCCACCTTGGCCACCTGGCCACACTGCTGGCTCATGTTCAGCCACTGTTGACCAACACCCCCAGCTCCTTTTCCATCAGGCAGCTCCAGCCACTCTTCCCCCAGCATGGAGCATTCAAGGGTTGGTGTGACCCAAGTGCAGGACCCGGCACTTGGCCCTGTTGAACCTCACACCATTGGCCCATTGACCCAGCCTGTCCAGATCCTGTTGCAGACCCTTCCTACCCTCAAACAGGTTGACACTCTTGCCCAACTTGGTGTCTTCTGCAAACTTAATGAGAGTCCACCTGATCCCCTCAACCAGGTTGTTGATGAAGATATTAAACAGAACCGTTACCAGTACTGAGCCATGGGGAACACCACTTGTGACCAGCCACCAACTGGATTTAACTCCATTCACCAAAATTCTTTGGGCCTGGCCTCCAGCCAGTTTTTCACCCAGCGAAGCCTACACCCATCCAAGCCATGAGCAGATAGTTTCTCCAGGAGAATGTTGTGGGAAACAGTGTCAAAGTCTGTACTGAAGTTTAGGTAGACAACATCCACATCCCTTCCCTCATCCACTCAGTGGGCCACCTTGTCATAGGAGATCAGTCAAGCAGGGACATCCCTTCCAAATGGCAAGCTCATGCCCTGGATGGGTGTCTGACCCTCTCAGGAGCTAAAGGATGCTAAAAAGGGATCTCTAAGGAAAATGAAGGACTTGTTTCAGATCAGATGCTGCTCCAAACCAGCCCTTCATCCCGCCGGCTTGGGCACTGTGCTGTGGTCAGGGGGCAATGCTTAATACCAATCATCCATTAAAATTTGTGTTGGATTTTCATGAGACGTTCAGGACACAGATATTTCCCTCCACCTTTCAAAACCCTCTCCAGTTACAAGTTTCAAGAAGAGAGGGTTTTGAAAGGTGGAGGGAAAAAAAAATCAACGTCACCCAACACAGCTTTAGAAGCAACATAATTAACCCAGGACCAGACACGTTGTTTGTGCCAGTTGTTTGTCCAAACCCAGTGCTGTTTTCAACAAATCCAGGCTGAAGTTAAGGAATTCCCTAAATTTTAACTATTTAGCTCATAGAGGATTTCTATTCAAGCCAATTTCCTTCAGTTTGTGATTCTTATAGGACAACTCATCTTCTTAAATATCTTTATTTTTATCCCTGCAGATGATTTTCCTGGGAATAATAAGAGAGTGAACCCAAAAAGATATATGGCACCAAGGCAACACCATTATTTTAGAAGCCACTGTGCATTTCAAATAGTCTCAGACACACAGATAAGAGCAATTAATGCTACACACATTTGACAACTATTGATAGATAAATACAAGGGAGAATAAAATTAAAGGCTTTATCGATAATCCATAGGCACAAGGAGGATGTATTAAGAATAAGTGATCGATGCCAGAATGGCTCGATATTCCCAGAGGTTTCCCCATGCAAGATTAAATAAGATTAAAGCTCATTTCTTGTGTGGGATTGATAATAAAGAAAGCTAAAGCCAAAAAGAAAAAGGATTTTTTCCCTGTCATTGCCTCTGCCAAGCAGCCGGGGTCAAGTGGGAAAATACCTGAAAAAACAGGATTTCTCCCCTCCCTGACGCCGGCTGAGCAGGCGTTAATGGTGGCTCGTTAATGGTGAGATTTTGGGGTCCTTCTGAAGGACAAACAGATAAATGGCATTTTGATTGGAAATCCCCTCTACCAACTTACTCCTTCTAAATGTTTAATTTCAAGGCATGGTTCTCGCTGCTCCTTCAGGCTCTCCCATGCAAAGTTACTGCAAACATCCAACTGACTGATCCTTTCCTAGGCACTTCCAGGGATGCCGAAAAAAAAACAAATAAAAATGAGGATTTGGATGTTCAAAGTGACTTACCTCCAGCACTTGGGCAAGCTCTGGAGTCACGTTTTCCGCAGGCAATATCAGACGTTTGAGATAGGGATGGCCCAGAGGTGTGGGATAAAAAAAGCTAAATAATCATAAAACTACACCTTGTACAAACCCTGCGAAAATAAAAACTGGAGTTCGTTAATGGGATAAGCCAGGTAAAGCAATAAAAAAAAAAACCCAACTAATTTTTCCCTTGGATATCTGCGGTAGTTGGGAACCAGCCAGCCGGCAAAAGCGACGTGGAGATGCTGAATCTTGCCCTTTTAAATTGTGGCTTCACCCGAGATGTTTCTTCACCTTGGCTGGGCTTCAGCATCCCTTCCCCACCCTCGTTTCGGTTGGGTCCATTGTGGGAGCTCAACCTTGAGCTGCAGCTTCTCGTCACCAAGCGATGCAAGCGCGGTGCCAACCACCGGCATCGGCCCGGCTTCCGAGGAACCGGCGAAGGAAGAAGCGGAGAGATGGTCACAACTCCTTAAAGATGCAAATTGAGAAGCAGCCATCATAACCAGAGAGCTCTGTTAATTCTCTTACGAGTATGCAGATTTTGATGCCGACTTTTCCTAAGCTTATTTGTTTTATTTAGCAATAAATTTAATACCAGCTCCCTGAAGCAAAGAGACAGATGGACTATAAACTTTGAATTTTGAGTAGCTTTACTTCCTTAGGTTAGTGTCATCTTTGATCTCTCCTGAAATTACATCTAGGAAAGTTTGCAGGGATTGAATTCTTGTTTTTTGCAGCCCTCAAAGCCATTTCATTAGCTGCCTTTTAATTTTTTTTTTTTTTTTTTGCACAGGTTACTCAAAAGCATCTGAAACAACATGTAAATGATTTATAGCCTTGGCTGTTGGAGCTATCTCAGCGACTTGCTGATGGACCCAAGAAAACCAAAGCACCACATAACATTTCCTCCACAGGCAAAAGGAAGCAAAATAAGTTTTATGCATCGTTTGGGATGCAAAGTTCCCCAGGTCCGAAACCAAAACCCCATGGCTGAAATAAAATGGTGCCCTTGGAGAACATGGGGGAACCCATGCATGGTTGGAAGGACCGCTAAGTCATAATGCAGCAGGAAGAATTCATTTTTTTGCCATTAATTAATTAAAAAATTAGGTTGGAGGTGAGGAGAAACCCCTCGCTGGGGAGGCTGGTGCAGCCCAAGGAAGTCCCAGAGTGATGGATGATCTCCATCCTTGGGTTGTCCACATGTGGTAGGAGGAAGCCATAAATTGATTGAGTGTCATGATGGCCAGATATACAAGAACATCCTTTTTGCCATCAACCATGAGGTGTGTGAAAATCCAAAATTTAGTTTGGGGATATACAAACCACATCCCATGTGCTCAGGACTCAGGGAGAGGACAACTTAAGGGCAATGCTGTGACTTTTGAAGGAAGCTCCCAGGAGCCATGCAGCGCTTTGACGTTTTTGCTCTAGGCCCAGCCAGTTCCCACCACAACTAATTTCCCTGCCACCACACACAAATAAGGAAAGAAATTAAATTTAAAAAAAAAAAAAAAAACAGCAACAACAAGAGCCACATCATTTCCAAGCTGCCGCCTTGGGAACAGGGGAAAAAAAAAAAATCGATATAAGTCAAATGAAAAAGGGTGAGAGCAAAGGTGTTGCAAGGAGCTGAGGACAAAACTGTAATTAAAACTGCAAACAGGTTTGCCTGCCAAAAAAAAAACCAAAAACCAACCCTGCCTGAAAGTCTTGGGGACTGCAGTGACAAATTTGGGCCATTTCAGCAGTTGTTGGTTGCTCACGGTCACCCTACATCCCAACGTGGACTGACGTTGCCATCGCCCAACCCTTTCCAATAAGGAGACATTATCGAACACTCAATTGCGGTGGAATTACTACAGATGAACATATTATGGGCACATTAAAGTCTAATGAGCGGCCAGTGATGAATGCCATTACGAGGAATACCAAAAGAACTAATGACAACGAGCCACTTAAAGTGAAGCGTCGAGGGTTTCATTACTGATGACTCCTTAGCTTCTCACCTAAAAATTCCTGGGTTGGAAGGAGGAAGAGGCTGACACAGGTAAAGGCAAGAGGTTTCCAGAAGCGATGACACAAGAAGGTCCCACATTGAGACTCTTTTAAGGATAAGATTGATGGGAAATAGAGTTTCTTGGAGAAAGAAGTTTCTTGGAAAAACATCTCACCATGAGCCTTAGCACCTTTGGGAATGCCATTATAAAAGAAAATTATAATTTTTAGCATCTTCCCAGACGCTATTCTTGCCTTCCTTTCTCCCCTAAACCTTCTTATATTCATTTTGCATCAGTTCTCTCACTCCTTCTTTAGCTTTGCCTCTGCTCCCATCACTTGCAGCACCCAGGGAGGGCTCTCCACAACCCGATTTAAGACTCTTGGAAGGTTTCTCTCCTCTTTCTTTACCCAGATGTGTTCAGGGTGTCAATACAAGGGTCAGATTTTGCCATGATATCACCCAGAGGCTTTGATCCCATTAGAAAATGTCACCCCGTGTAGGCACGATGACATTTAAGAAGATATCCCAGAAGACATCTATAGGACCTTTTTTGGTAGGGCTTTTTAGGGAAATCGCTCTGCAGTTACTTTAACTTTGGACACTCTTATTTGTACTGATGTACAAATTTACTGGACTGAATTAAAATTGCATTTAGTATAAAAAGTCACCAAAACAAAAAAACAAGCAACTTCCTCCCACCTCATCATCCTCCATCCACTTTCTCCAAGTGCTTCTCGGTTGGGATCAGACTCGTCCCACCATCAGAAATGCTTTTTCTCCTCCACATCTTACCAACTGGGGCCTTTTGGGGGTCTCAGAGGCATCTCCTCTTGCTGGGATGGGATTTTTTTTCTTTTTTTTTTTTTTTAAAGTGACTTCATGTTCAATTTTATTATTTTTTGAACGTTGCAGGATTTGTTCTGTTTGAAGTCTTACATCCTTATTTCCCGTCAGGACAATTAAAATTGATTTCCGCCATCAGCAAAAGAAAGATAATCCAAAGCAGGTTCCTGTAAGAGAGAGCTGTATCCCCACCGGAGCCATTAGAAACCCTCTCCTATTATTTTAAATGTCTTTTCTTAGGGATTTCTCTTTGGAAAAGGGCAACTTAGCACTTCTCAGCCATACTTCTCTCCGAGAAGTCGGGGGGAACTATTTAACCTCATGCATTTCCATTGCAGAAAGTGGATCGGGGGATTTAAATAGCTCTTGTTTACCACTGCCACCCTCCCGGAGGTATTTTTAGAGGGGTAATCAGATCCCCTTGACGTCTTCACTTTGCTTTCTCGGGCTCCGAATCCTCCAGCCCCATCCCTGCACCTGTCCCAGTTTGTATCTAGGCAAACCGAAACAGGATGGGCTTTTCCCATTGCATTGATCTGGGTGGCTCCCGGTGCACCCGGAGGCTTTGCAGAAGGAGGATGGAGGGATTTGGGGTTGGAAAACCATTTCCAAGGCATAAAACCTCCGACTGAGGAAGAAGATGTGGAAATAACAGGCATGGTGGGCGAGCAGCATTCAGGGGTCCAGCCGTTACCCATCACCTCTTAAATCAAATAAACCCAGAATATCCTAAATAAAAAAATCAATTAAAATAAATATAATGAATTAAATAAATTTTCTAACCTTATTAAACAAATAAAAAACCGATTACATCAATTAAACCTTCAATATCCTAAATAAACTCTGAAATATGCCAAAAACACCCCTAAAATACCTTTCCAGACTGAAGGACCACGAGGCCCCACAGCGGCTCACTCCTGTGCTGGTTTGCAGCAAACCTCCTAAGCAAATTTATGCAGATGAGGGGGGTTGGTCCTTTCTGCTGCATCGAGAGGAGGGAGTGATGGGTTTGTAACAATCCTACAAGAGCTCAGCTTTCCCCAGCTCGCAACTCACAAGGTGCGACCCCAAAAAAAAGGGGTTCCCAGCCAGGTCCCCAGCATTTAATGGCATCTCCATCATAAGACTTAAATACCTTTACAAGAGAGTAATTTAACGCCATCCCCAGCTTAAGCTCCATATCTACTGGGCGTGAAATTAGTTCCAGCAAGCTGCAAATTTGCTGCTAATAAAAATATTTAGCAATTCAGTAGTCTTTAAATCAGGAGTAGAATATTTCCTTGCTTGCATCAACGCCTGTTTCTTTTTAATTCTAATATCTGAGCATTGGGGAGCTTCAGCTGTAAAACTGCAAGTTTTACAACTGTGCGAAGAGTTTTAAATCAATTTCCCCAGCACTTCCAACTCCTTCACCACTAGTTCTACCATTTAATATCATTTGATATTAGACCATGTTGGTCATTTTGGCCACCGGAACGAGCTGAGCACAGTGAATTTGGAGTTTTTAACCCAAAAATGACCACCTCAGCCCAAACCCGCCCTGCTTCTGGGGTCTGCTCCTCAAGCGGCATCTTACAAAAAAGCTTTGATCCATGTGGTCCTGCCTTGCAGCCCTTGAAGGACGGTGAACTCTCTGTCCTCCGGGCCCAAGCGTTTAATTAGCCTTGGCACTAATTGCATCTCCCTGCCAAGTCCATTTCATCCAGTTCCAACATCAGGATCTTTTACATGCCTTCGCCAAGAAATGCCACCATCCCCTTAGTTTTTCCTTTGGGAAAACCCTCCCATAGTGATGAGGCATCACAGAACCATGGGCAGGGACTTCTTCAAGCAGAGGAGGTTACTCAGAGCCCAGTCCAACCTGACCTGGAATGTTTCCAGGGATGGGGCATCACCACTTCTCAGAGCAACCTGGGCCCGTGTCTCACCACCCTCATCGTAAAAAAAAAAAATAAAATTCTTCTTTCTATCTAGTTTGAATCTACTTTCTTTTAGCTTAAAACCATTACCATTTTTTCTACCACAACAGGCCCCCGCTAAAAAGTTTGTCCCCATTTTTCCAGTACTTTTAGGTACCTTTAGGGACTGGAAGGGGCTCTAAGGTCTCCCTGGAGCCTTCTCTTCTCCAGGCTGAACCCCCCCAACTCTCTCAGCCCCCCCACACTCCCAGCAGAGGGGCTCCAGCCCTCCCAGCATCTCCGTGGCCTCCTCTGGCCCCACCAACAGGTCCATGTCCTTCTCATGGTGGTGGCCCCAGAGCTGGAGAGAGCACTAATGGCGGGGCGGGGGGGGGGGGAGGCATAGGCTCCCCAGAGCAGAGAAGAGCCACAAATATGAAGTTTCTCCCAGAGTCAAGGAATCAAACCCCTCAATTTCTGCTGCTTTCCTACATTTTTTAATTAACATTTTATATTTATCGTTGCTTCCCCCCCCTTTCTGGTTGGTTTTTTTACAGGTACAATACATCACAAGCAGCAATGATACCCAATCCTAGTGGGTAAAAGCTGAAAAAAAAAACCCGTCTAATTTTAGGACAGCAATAAATTTTTCTTTGGCCATAAAATCTAATCTTTGCATTCAACTGACCTGCTGCCAGAGCAGTCCCATACAGTAAATCCCCACTGAGACATTTCTGATGCCAGGAGGAGGCTGAGATAAAGAAGAGAGTGTTGTGGACGACAGGTTTCATTGCAGATGGGTTGAAGAAGGAAGGTTGTGCTTGGAAATATCACACCGATGAGGTTTGTTTTCCCAGGTCCCTTCTCCCAGTTCCTTAGCTGTGGATTTACAGTTGTGCTCCAAAGAAACCCATAGCCCTGCTGCAACACCATGTATGCCACATAAATAAATATTACAGGGATATTTTGGAGTGTGTTGGGCCGCTGGGCATCATTTCATCTCCAAATCTTGAGTTACCATCAACCCAACTACACTGGATACAGCAGATGGCACTAAGCCCAGCAAGCAACATGGCTAAAACCTGGCCACTGGATGTGGCTGCTGAGGTGTAGGTCAGATTTATTCTTCAACCTCTGGCCAAATATCTGGGACATGGTGTGGTCCAGCAGCGGGTCCAACAGCTGGATGATTCGAGCTCTCTGCTGCAACCTTTTGACCTTGCTTCACGTCGATATTGCCAGCATCAAGAAACTACCAGGCAGCACCAAGAGGAGATGGAGGAGATAATAAATAATGAAATAATGAAAAGAACAGGTTAAAATGCCGTGGTAAAAACTGCAGATAAAAGGCAGAAAGGAAAATTCAGTAAAGGACTGAATGGACATCATTGGCTGATGGACATCAATCAGACATCATTGGCTGATGGACAAAGATTATCACTTCTAGGTGGAACAGCAATGATGGAAGAGAAATGGCAGAAAGAGAAAAGGCATCTGTGAAAACAAGGCTATGAAGAATAAATTTGGGGTTTTACAAACAACCAAAGTCCAAAAATGCAAAGAAATAAGAAAACTAGAGGGAGGTTCTGATCACCAAGAGGAGCAGGGAACAACAGAAGAAAGTGGTTGGGAAAAGGCTGGTGAAGATGGACATGGCTGACGAGAAAAAACCCAAACCTTTTCTGGTGGGATAAATGGCACAAGGGAGTGCGGGGAAGGATTTTGCTATGAAACATACGCTTTTAATATGTTGGCAGGCGGCTCCTCCTCGGTGCCAAGCGGAGGCAGGTGTTGGGGACGGTTTGTGCTCCGCTTGCCCAACTGGTTGGTGTCACACCGGTGACTTCCATGTCACCACAGGAAAGAGCAGGTCGGTTCCACGCAGCATTATTAACTTGCTGGTTTATTCCTCCCATTGAAAGACACGACAGAGAGAAAACAGCGGTAACGTGTCGCCAGATTTCAAGGAGTTGAGAGGAAAAAACTGAATTTATCAATGTATTCACTTTTTTTTTTTTTTCCAGGTTAAGCAACAGAGGAGCGGCGAGAACTGGGCATACAGTCACCCATCAAACCACACTGCCCAGAGTGCGATGGGTGCCATGAGATGGGGAAAAGAAATGGATTTAAAAACTGGCAGAAAAAAATGGGTTTAAAATGGAAATAACTCCTGGCTCAGTGCATTGACAAACCTCCTTGGCTCAGCTCAGAGGCCCCAGATGCCTGGCGTGGCTGTCTCACAGCAACGTGAAACCCTGCCTTATTCCACTCTGTATGAACCAAATCTACCTGATTTTGGCCTTAAATATTTTAAGGACACGAGCTGCTAAATTTGGGGAGTCTGGGGGCTGAAACCTTGCTCGAAGAGAGGTGCTGCCTCCAGCGGGGTAGCCAGGCGACCGGGGCGGTGGCACAACCTATACAACGCGTAACGCTGGGTTAATTAAGCACCGATCTGTCACGGCAGCGCGGCGGGGATCGGGACATTCCCGTTCCACCGGGAGCATCACCCTGGACCGGGATGGGGGTGCCCGTTCGCGAGGGAGGGAGGGAGGGAGGAAAGGAAGGAGGGAGGAGGCTCCTGTAAGCTGCCCGCCACCGGGGAGAGCCAGACCGGCCACCGGGGAGAGCCAGGCCCGGCACCAGCACCGGGAGCGGCTCGCATCCCGCCGGCGCGCCCCTGCCTCCCGCGGCGCGGGAAAGCCCGCGGCCCGCCCCTTTGCACCCCGCCCCTCAACCAATGGGAAGCGGCGAGGGGGCGCCTGGCGGCGTTGATTGGCTGGGGAGCGGGCGCCGCAGCGCGGTTGCTAGGGGGAAGCGGCGGCGGAGCGGCATGGCGGGCACGGCGCTGGGCGTGGGGCCCGGCGTGCTGGTGCTGCAGCTGCTGTGGTGCTTGGCGCTGCTGCTCTGCCTGGCTCTGTCCCGCACGGCTGGCCGGGCCCGGTGAGCAGCGGGGAAAAAGGCGGGGGTGGGATCAGGCCGGCCCCGGTGCTGAAGGCCGCTGTGCCCGCTTCTCCCGGCAGGTTCGCCGTGGTGCCGGTGGCGCTGGGAGCGGCCGTCCTTAGCGCTGCGCTGCTGCTCTTTCCTCGGGAGGATGAGCACCCGGCCTCAGCCGCCGCCGCCGCAGCCGAGGTGAGCCCACACCGCTGCCTGCGGGGCCCCGGAGGGGCCGGGGGTGGTGGGATGTTACCTCAGAGGTGGCCGTGGGGACAGGCCTTTATCCTCAGGAATAGGCCTGGGGATGGGGGTTTGCCTCAGGGATGAGCCCCGCGGGTGCACCGAGGCCTTGGGGGTGGGTGTTTACCTCAGAGAAGGCTGCAAGGGCTGCCCTGAGGCCCTGGATATGGGCCTTTGCCTCAAGAATGGCCCCCAGGGGTGCCCTGAGGCAGCATGGATGAGCCTTTACCTCAGGAATAGCCCTGGGGATGGGTCTGTAGCTCGGGGATTGTACCCTGAGGCCCTGGCGATGGGCTTTTACCTCAGCAATGGGCCTCCATGGGTGCCCTGAGGCCCTGGCGATGGGCTTTTACCTCAGCAATGGGCCTCCATGGGTGCCCTGAGGCCCTGGCGATGGGCTTTTACCTCAGCAATGGGCCTCCATGGGTGCCCTGAGGCCCTGGCGATGGGCCTTTACCCCAGGGATGGGCTTTTAATTTGCGGTGGGCCCGTGAATGCCCCAGGATCCCAGGGGTGGGCCTTTAAACTTCAGGAATGGGTCCCAGGGGCTGCCCTGAGGCCCTGGAGATGGGCCTTTACCTTGGGAACAGCCCCCAAGGGTGTTCAGAGGCTGTGGGGATGGGCCTTTACTCCTGGGATGAGCCCTAAAGGCTGTCCCAAGGCCCCATGGATGGGCCTTTACACTCAGGAATAGCCCTGGGGATGGGCCTTTTCCTCAGGGCTGGATCCCAAGGGTTGCCCCAAGGGTCTTCGTTTCAAGTGTGGGCCCCAACAGCTGCCCCAAGGCACCAGGGATGAGTTTTTACCTTAGGAATGGGTTCCATGGGTGCCCCAAGGCCTTGACGATGGGTCTGTACATCGGGGATGGCCCTATGCTACTTTTTTGGTCTCAAGTGGTTCATTCTGGGAACTCCAGGCCTGTCAGTCTGACCTCAGTGCCTGGGAAGGTCATGGAACAGATCATCCTGAGAGCCATTATGCAGCACATGAAGGACACCCAGGTGATGAGGCCCAGCCAGCACGGGTTCACGAGGGGCAGGTCCTGCTTGACAAACCTGAT
>JAOQGH010000010.1:124238-138793 GCA_025769975.1 Gallinago jamesoni
GGAGGTTCAGGTTAGATATTAGGAAATATTTCTTTACTGAAAGGGTTATCAGACATTGGAATGGGCTGCCCAGGGAGCAGATGGTTGAGGCACCATCCCTGGAGGTATTCAAGAGACGAGTTGACATAGTGCTTGGGGATATGGATTAGTAATGGATTGGTGTTGTTTTAGGTGTGGTGTGGGGTTTGTGTGTGGTTTTTTTTTGTGTGGTTTTTTGGGGTTTTTTTTGCTTGGTTTTTTTTTTGTTTTGTTTCTTTTTTTTCATTGGTTCATATTTTCATTTTCATTGGAAGGTCCCTTTCAACCTAGGTGATTCTGTGGCACAGTCATGGGAGCAGGCTGCGTTGCTCATGGAGCAGGAATCTGTTTATTTCTTTAATAAAATCCCTTATTTATGTGCCGTTATATGTGACCTGTGGGCCTTAGCTCCCATTTTTGAAGGGAATAATTGCACTTGTACTTTTATCCCACGCAGCTCAGCCCTGAGCTCCAGTAGCTTCTGCTAACCCTCTGCTACCCCCCTTCACAGCTTGGTCCTGGTTTTCCATGCTTCCCACCTGCCTCCATCTTCCAGCACACCCCAGAGCACGCCCATAGCCACATGGCAGATAGTTTTGATAGTTTTCCCTCTATTTGTGCAGCCTCTCACTTTCCCCCAGCTCTGTTTTCTATTTTAAAGCTCAGCAACATTGTTTTGGCTCCCTTGTAGGTGATTTGCCACGCTCAGGCATGGAGCCATCTGTGTTTTCAGGCAGCCCCTTGTCTGTGGTGTTCGGCGTGGGGATCTCCCCCAATTTCGAGTCCTATCAGGCTGCCTGCGCTATCTTGAGCTTTCCCAGAGCTCTTTGGGCTTTGAATACACAGAGTTTTGTGGCATTTCAGGTGCCGTTTCCTCTGTTCTGTTATTAACACACATCAATGACTGCTCTTCTGGAGCTTGATCTGTGTAAATCCCTGCTAAAGCTTCTTGTTGTAGTTTTCCTTCTCTCTGCCTTGCTTGGGACCTGTTCGTGTAAAGGTTGGAAGGGATATGAAGGAGCTTTTTTTTTGGGGGGGGGGGATCTTCAGTTGGCCTGGACCTGCCCTGACTATCAATAATACATGACCTGGGCTTTCTGTACCGAAACTCTGCTAATTGGCTAATTAAAAAGTGAAACGTGCAGAAGGAGCCAACGCATCGCTCACAAGAGACTCCTTCTGCAGCAGCACCAAGGCTGAGCGTGTGCTAATGCGATTTATCAAAACTGAGCCGGGGGCGAGCGCAGCTCTGGGGCAGTCTCAGGAGCCCAGAGGATGATTTCATAGCCAACCTTCTTGTGGTTGGCTCCTCATTGTGTCTTTCCTTGCTGCTGTGTCTTCCTTTTAATCTTTTTTCTCCCCCACTGCCTCATTTTCCTTCTAAAAGGGAAGAACTGTGCACAGTTCCTTGCAGCGCTGGGAGGTCTGTGGCTGGGGAGAGATTTTGACTCATGTTTCTTCCCTGGGCTGTGCTGCTTTTTCCTCCATGTTAGCTTTCCCTCGAGCAGCTTTTTTTTTCAGAGAAAAGGGATTCTTCTTTCAATCCTTTGTCACACACCCTGCCTTCCACAGAGAGCACCCATGTCAGGAATGAAAAGCAAGGGGACAAATCTGGGGCAGCCCAAAGTTTTTCCTCCCGGGGCAATCTTCTCAGATGGTCCTCTTTTCCAGGATGCGGTGTACTTCTTCCAGGCTGTAATGTGTGGGTTTTTTCCACTCTCTGCAGATCGTGGACACCTTCTTCATTGGCCGATTTGTCCTCCTGGCTGTGATGAGCCTGGTTCTACTTGGGTGCCTGTTCCTGCTCCTGATTTACCACTTCATGGAGCCGGTGTACGCCAAACCGCTCCACAGCAGCTAGCGGCAACCAGAGGCAGCAATCCCCACAAAGAGGAGATCCCAATTTCCTGGCAATAAACCAGGAAGGGGGACCAGGAGACCATCCGTGTCAGTTTTTCCGAGCTCAGAAGGAGCTGGTGAAGCAAGCGAAGAGTGTCACTGCACCCGGTGCTGCATCTTCCATCTTTAAAAACAAAGTTCACCCTGAGCACAAGTGCCTTCCTCTCCAGGGACTCTGCAGATGGCAAAGTTGCTTTAACCTCTCTCTTTTCTCTTCTTCCAGGAGAGTTGAAATCCACGCACTGGTACTACCCTTGATTCAGTGAATTGAACTGAGTTGAGATGGTTTGTTATCGTTATCCACACGAGATGGTTTGTTACCATTCCTTTTTCGCTGTAGTTTAATAAAACTCTTGAGAAATCCCTGACTGGGTGTTTGTTTATTCTCCAGGATCATCACCTGTTGCCAACCCTTTGATGACAGTGTCTCTGAAAAGCACCCTTTCCCGTGGCAGACATGGGTTTTTTTGGAAATTCAGCACTGTTTGAGACGGTCCCTTTGGCTGGGGACTCTCATTCTGGGAGGAGACCTGAAGGCTCATGGTTTCTGCTGCCCTATACAATAAAAACATTACTCATACTGCTGCTGAAGCCAGTAGTTGACTCCAATACCTTTCCTCCTGTGGGGAAAACCCACTCGATGTTTTTCTGCAGCAGTGATGGGGTCAAATCTCATTTTTCTTTTTTTTTTTTTTTTTTGGAAAGGAGGGGAAGGGCCCCACTGAGGTGGAGCAGGGAGGCTGGGCCAGGCTGTCAGCTGCCAGACAGCTCGGCCTCCTGCCTGCGCTGCGAATCAATCTGTTGATACAGCAGCTCACACAGGCTGTCTGTCTGTACTTAACTAGCAATTACAACCACTTTGCTCTCTCTGACCAATCCCTCAATAGCAATGGTTTATTTTCTTGCATGAAATCTCATAAGGTTTAACTTCCTTGCAGGAGAAAAGCATTTTTGGTGGCCCAGAGCTTAGTGTGACCCTTTTAGAGCCGGGAAGGAGCCTTCACCATCCATACTGCAGTGGGAGAGGTTCACCCATGGGTGCCCCGTGGTAGCTGGGTGAGGTGAGTTACATTGCAGGTTGCATTTTCCAGCCCCAGAGGGATGGAGCTGCTCAGCCTTCCTGGTTGCACGGGCAGCAGGTATTGCTGTGAGGTTGAAGCCAAGGGTGAGATGATGCTGCAGCCCTGAGCTATGTTCGGGGGCAATATAGGCAAAAACCCAAGGGCAAGAAACTCGTAGCTCTCATACAGATTATCTTTGTTTCCCCCTATTTTTAGAGATTAATTCTTTTTTTTTCATTTTGAACCGAAGACAGTGAGCAGGAAACAAAAGAACCGGCCGGCGTCTCCCAGCCCTGTCCTGCCAGCTGTCAGTCACAAAACAGCGCTATCAGGACATGAAAGATTAATAAGGCAGAGCTAGTGACACTTCAGCGACAGCACCCAGGAGCCCTAACTCGGTCAGCTAAAAATGTGTAAGTACATTTCAAAAAAAAAAAAGGCAGAGGAGAGGTGTCTCTACTTTTCCAGCTGTGTAAACGCTCAATCCCTTCCTATCCTGAACCTTATGTCCAAGGGAGTCAAACTATCGTGTTCAGGAACACGCTGAGCATTTATGCAACACAAGCGTGTCAGGTCTCTGGGTGATTTTGAAGTTATGCCTGAAACAAAATTCATATTTAATTCATCATCTTAATAACATTTATGAACATGAAGCTAGTCTTGCAGCTCGCTCCAGCTCCGTGCCTGCCATGTCTTTATTCACGGAGCCTGCATTTTGCCAGGCTTTGAGCCTGATGAATGGGGAAGCTGTGGCAAAAGCAGCTGAGGCACTAAAAAAAAAAACCAACCCTAAAAGCAGAAATGTGAACCTTCTTCCAGTTTCGTGCCATTAAATGAACCCAAGGTATTTGCTTTTTCTCTCGTCTTAATCGTTTTTGTAACTAAAATCGGTCAAAAAGCTCATCGTGTTGGGGAGATTTTTGGGGAGAGTGGAAAGCCACACTGCAGGATGGACATGGTGGCTCTTGCATGAGAAGACTTTCCCAAATCCCAAATGCTTTCCCAAAAATCCTATTAACTGGAGAAAGAGCCCCATGTGCTCTCACCCCTCCCAAGACATCTTGAGCTCCATCCTCATCCTTCACCACCCTTTGCAGTGGGGAACAACCAGCTGGATGAACTCAACCCGAGCTCTCTCCCTCTATTTATTTATTCTGGGCAATTCTGCTCCTCCCCATGCAGGGGCTTTCCAGACAGTTCCTGTTTATTTTTGGAAGAAAAAAAAAAACAACAAAAAAAAACCCGACCACGTCAAGGAATTGGTATGAGCCAGAGCTGCTTTCCAACCAGCCCCAAAAGGTGGTTTTTTGCTGCTGTCCCCCACCCAAGCCTTCTGCTCCTGGAGGACAACCTCTCACTAGCACATCCGCCTCTGTCTGGCACCCTGATTATTGGTTTTTTTTGGCAATTAACGTATAGCAGGAGAGCGGGTTTTGGCTTAAATCCCAACTTCTCAGCCCCTAGCAAAGGTGTTGGGAGCTCAGGAGGTTGTTATAGCCAAGGAGCCTGCTCCAGCCCAGCTTTCTCCCAAAACCATGAGCAAATGATCCCAGCTTTCCTCTTTGCAGGGTGGGAACGTTAGGTGCTCCGTGTCCCGAGGAGCCAGCCCTGCGCAGACAAAAAAAATCCTGCTAAATCCCAGGGAGAGAAACCTGCCACGACGCCGTGCGTGCCAGGAGGAGGGCGGCCAAGCTGCTTTCAGGTCAGGTGGGAAAAAATAAAACCCCTTCCCACCTAAATTCTCTGCCTGGCTTGTTAGAAATGAGCAGGGACGCTCTCGCTCTGGGATGCCGGTACCCAGCTTATCGCAGGGCTCACCAGAGCCAAGGGCAACTGCTCCCTGATGCCCGAGGCCGAGCGATGCCAGAGCGGTGATGGAGGGAGAGCAAGTGTCTGCAGGAGAAACTCCTTTCCTTGATTTAAGGTCCTTGGATGACGGCAATTCCTCATGCCTCGTGCCGCGCTCTGCCGGCACTTAATTACCCTCCCTGGTAAAAACTGGCCTCTTATTTCTACCTTGACTTTGCTGACTTCAGCTTCCCTGCCGTTCCCTTTCCCGCTTTGCCTTTGGCTGTTAATTAAAAAGCCCTTCAGCGTCCACCGGCTGCTCCTCGCATAGCTAATTACGGACCATGCCCCAGCCACCTCTTCACCTTCACAGCATCCCGGTGGACTGAGAGTCTTCCTCCAAAATATGTGCAACCCTTTCCCATGGCTGCCTCAGCCAAAAAGTTATCGCCGTGGTGGGGGGCTGGAGTGTCACCTACAGGCTCTGCGTTTACTAAACAGGCTTCTAATGAACGTGATGGGTTGTTTTTTGTTTTTTTTTTCCATCTGCAGGACAGCAGCAGGAAGGTGTTGGTGCTCTCCTGGCTCGCACAGCCCCCCTCGCCGCGATGCTGCGCCCAAGGGGCTTGTGGCCAGGGGGGGCTGAAAAAGCAGCTGCCCCTTCTCCGGCGGAGAAACGAGACGAGGTGAGTCATGCAGACTTCTCCCAGAGGAGCTCAGCTCAATTTAAACAGTCCTCTGGCTGGGGCAAACCCAGGGGACACCCCCCCCAGCCTTCCTGCCCACCCCTCAGTCTCTAAAATCTCAGCGAGCTCTGGGGTTTTCTTTGGCATTTGGCTCCTTTTTCTTTTTTTTTTTATTTTTTTAAGTTTAAAACTGCGTGGGCTGTCTGCCCTTTCTCCTCACTCCCAGCAGCGCAGCCAAGGCTGCTCAGACTTTCCAAACACGAGCGGGACGTGGCCCAGACCTAAATTTGTCCCGGAAAAAACTATGAGCAGCTGGAAGAATAGGCAGGGGGTGTGTGTGTATGTATAGATTTTTGCCAGGGCTTGCTTGCGGGATTTTTTTGCTTGAAAATGTATTTCAAGCCCCCTCCTCCTCCTCCACAAGGTGGACGGCAATTAAGCAAAGTGAAAGCTCACTCACATGTGCCCTGAAATAACTGTTCTCAGCAAAGTGCGTGGCGCTCTGCTGGCATCCTTGACCCGTGTGCTGCCAGAGGCCACATTTGCCAGGAGCCACGCAGCCTGGGGAGGCTGCAACACCAATCCTTTGCCCAGGGGAGGGTTATTTTCCTGGAGGGGATGGAAAAAAAAGGCAATTGGGGATTTTGCTCTTCTCTGCCTGTGACATCATTTCTTCTGCATTCTCCCCCAGGGTGCAGAAAACCCGTTGAGTTTTCAAGCCCCATCAAGCATCTCTGGTCAGCGTGGAGGGGACCTTCCAGCCCCCTCAAACACATAGCTGCCTGTCCCCCCTGTGCCATTCCATCACCTTGCAGGGATTTACAGGGAGCTGATCCAACTGGCCAGCAGGTTTTTTTTTCTTCCTTTTTTCTTTTTTTTTTCTTTTCCCCTTCACTGATGAAATCAGCACTTAATAAAATCACATTAGGCCCAGATGTTTTCTCCTCGAGTTAAGATCCAAGGAGGTGAAGTCAATTAAAGTTCAGATTTATGCTGTGCATAAATGCAAGCCCTGGCACCAGTGCTTGCTCTCCCTGGTACCTGGATGGTGAGAAGGCTGGGAAACTGGGGCTCGCTGGTGCCCCACGTCTCCAGCTCCTTGCACATCAGAGTCCCAGGGGCACAGCTGGCCCCCACATTGATTAAGTGATGCTACTGGGGCCTCCCAGACCAACCTCTGGCCAGTGGTGCCAGTTTAACCTCCCTGGGCACCTGTCATGGCTCCTCCTAATTAGGAGGCGTCTAACGAAGACCCTCTGCCACCTGCGCTGAACTGAGGGTGGCCGCTGTGCGTGCGTGGCTGTTTGCCACGGGGTGGGGGCTGATACATGCCTATGAGTCCTACCTTTTGGGGTAAGGAACTAGGAATCGTAATAGGAAATTAGGAATCATCATAATCAGGAAAAATGACACTTTGGGGTCCTTTTTTTTTGCAGTGGGATGAGACAAGGAGCATAAACCCCACTTACTTAGGGCTGGGTGAAGAGCCCACGGGTGTTCTCTACGTAGAATAAGTGTCGTGTTGTCGGTGAGACAGTGCCAGGAGTGCAAAGGAGAGGCTGCCCGTGGAGAAAAGCGATTGTGTGTCCCCCCCCCCAGAAGTTCACACAGATCCCACCGAGCCCCACCAGGAAAAGGCAGGGATGGAGTGGCAACGCAGGTTTTGCACGTTTTTATTAATAAAACAGCCGACGGCAAAGAATTGGCCCAGAAAACCAGTCAGGCCAGGGCCCTTGGACTGCTCTTCACTGCTGCCTCCCTCCGAAGCAAACCCCGTGGTGGTACAAACTTGCAGGGTTGTGCCTCAGCTCTGCCGAGAGGAACCCGCTCCCGGCGTGCACCCCAGCGCCCTCCGGGCTTCTCGGCTTGGGGGGGGTTGTGGGGGGACACGTCAGAATTCCTTAAACCTGCGGGGAGAGAGAGGATGGAGCGGCTGAGCACAGCATTGAGCGGGGTCAGAGACGAGAGACGAAGAGCCCTGGTGCTGCTAGAGAGATGGAAAGGGAAAAAGACTCCACCGGGCAACCCCAGCCCCATCGGTGCCACCAGCCCGGAGGAGAAGCAGGTGCTGCAAGGAGAAGACCCGGCCACCCATCTGTCTCCAGCCAAATCTGAAACGTCCCCCCCAAAAATTGTTACTCTTACATTACTCTAAAAAAACCCACTGGCTTTGTTGCTTATTTCTCCTTTTCCTTTCTTTTTTTGTTTTTTAACAAAGTGGGCTGAAAGCCATTCCTTTTTCCCTCTGGACAAGGCAGAAACCAGACAGGTCCATCTGTTCTCGTTGCAGGATCAGTGGCAAAGAGACTGCATGGGCACCCAAAAATTACATCCCGCTCTTTAACAGAGCTGCCAGCTCTGAAGGAATGACCATGTTGTATTTACTTCTTAAAATAAATTTAACTTTTTAAAATATTTAAAATAACTCAGAGACACAGCTCTCTGGATACAGAGATACAGAGACCTGGAAAGGATAACATTGCGGCACAAAACAGTCAGATTTTGGTGCAAATGGGGACAGTCCTCGCCCCAACCAGCCCTGGCACAAGAGAGCAGAGCCCGACAGCCCTCCACCAGCGGCCGGAGAAGATTTGGGCCGCACTTACCACCGCATGAGGCCCAAACTATTGGTCTTTCACCTGCAAACACAAGACATAAAGGACCAAGAATTTTGGTGGGTCGACCAGTGGCTGGCACCTCTGGGCTGGCAGCAGAGCCTCCACCTTTGGTGCTCTCAGCAGGGCTTCGGTGGCAATCGGAGTTGGGCCAGTGCTGATTTGGAGATTATTTATACCCTTGCTGCAGTGATTTGGCCACGGGTTTGATTAGTGAGCCTGCACGCTGTGGAATCAAGCTCATTAGCACAGGTGGGCAAGACAGCCCATAAATTCAGCCGTTTCCAGTGCGTTAATCAATGCCAATCACTTGGGCATCTGGGCTTTGATCTCATCTCAGAAGTCAGCTGGAAGCAAGGACGGGCCACCCACCTGTGTTCCCAGCCATCATGATTTGATCCCCTGATTCCCAAATCTTAATCTTGGCCCTTAAATTATCAGTGTGAAACTCAAAATGGGGGTGAATCAGGCTTGCGTTTGCATTTAATCCTTGGGGATACTCACACTGAGCTACTTCCCATCCAGCACTGACTCTGTTAGCTGCACGCTAGAGCTACAAAGACACAAGGATGCCATGTTTAGCACCGAAAGAGTATTGTGAGGCTAAAATCCTCCAGGTGCCACCCTGGCTTGAGGTGGGAATGTCCTTGTGCCCCCAGCAGTGAGACACTGGGCAGACGGCCTCATGACGCCCACGTGGAGGTGCAGCAGTGAGAACAAGGGGTAACAAACATCTTTTTAGAGCAGCACCAAGGCTGTGTTTTGGCACTGGAGGACTGGAGACCACCCCGGGACGGTAGGTACGTACCCTCTCTTCCTTGCTATGCAGCCACACCACCCACGGACCTCTTTGACCACCACTCGAGCAAGGAGCTGCAAGAGGAGAAAGGTGGAAGATCACCGTGGGGCTGTTGGCTCTGCGACCACCAGCCTTGGCGTGAGCATTTCCATCACTGGGAGAGAAATTTTAAGGCTCTTCCTAGGGAAGATTGCATCAACTCAAATTGTGCGTGGAGGAGGCTGTTGGGAAAAGCCAAGTGGATGGAGGCAAAGGCTTGGAGTCAATCTGGATCTTTGCAATTTGCCCTGTGCCTGATTGTCTCCTGAGGACTGTCCTTGCACCTCCGCCAGCAAGAGGTTGGCTACGAGGAACTCCTTGAATATCCAGAGTAGCAAAACACTGAGGAAGGACCTACCAGGCAAGCCAAGACATCGGCTGCAATCAACATGTAAAAGACGTTATTCCAGCCCGTGGGGGAGATGAGTCCGGCGAGCAGCGGCCCCAGCGCGGCACCTGCGAGGGGGCCCAAGGCACATGAAGAGATGCCCCGTATATTGGGGAGAGGGGCCCGGCACCCCCCAGCACTCCAGCAGAAAAGAAATCAGTGCTGAGCACCCCCCTGGATGTACACACCTATGGATCCTGTGCCGTCGATGATGGCTGTGACGGTAGAAAGGGCTTTGGCGTTTCCTTTGAGAGACTCATGGGTTCCCTGGAGGGTTGGAGGAGTAAAACAGAAGGAGGAAAAGCAGCTTTGGGGGTCTGCAGCCAGCAAGTCCTAGCATGAGGTTGCTCATGCCCCTGGGGCAGCAATTCCATGCCTTGGACCCAGCTGTGGATGGGAAGACTGAAGCCACAGCAAAACCAGCATCACCAGTAGCAGGCAGCAACCCCAGGTGATTTCCCAGCTCATTTTTCCACCATGGTTGTGCTTAGAGGGAGATGCAACGGAGCTGAAGCAGAGTCGTGCAGCCAAGGTGGAAAAGCAATAGGGAAAAAAAAGCCGTGTTTAAGGAAAGGTGCTGACTGTGGCTTGAGAAGGAGTGACAGCCCTGGGCTTTGGAGGCATTGGAAAAGAAAGCTAAAATGCAAAAATCCCCAGCAAATATTCCCCCAGGAAAGGGGGAGCAGGCTTTGGGTGGGCAAGGCGGCTGGGGCGAGGGGGCTGCGGTGTGCCTCTTACCAAATCTGCCGAAACTGCTGTCGTGATGAGAGCATAGGGCCCGTTAACCAGAGCACCACAGACGACCAGCATCGCTACGAGGAACAAGACGGCACAGAGGGACCCGGGAAGAGATGAAGTCTTTAAGTGCAGGGAGCAGCAGGACGTTGGGTCCATCGTTCCCAGCCCCCGTGTGGACATCACTGTCCTGGACATCACTGTCCTGCACATCTGGCTCCCGCTCATCTCCGTTTTCCCCAGGAGATCCCAACCAGCAGGCAGCAAACGCTCATCCAGCACCACCCTCCCCAAATTTCAGGCTGGGAGCCCAGCTTGAGAGAAGAAATAAAGGCAGGGGAGGGTCTGCAGCATCTCTCTCCCCTTTGCTGAGGGTATCTGGCTGCTCCAAGGAGCTCCTTACCTATTGATGTCCCAATGCCATTCTGGCCAACATGGTTATACAGGAACAGCTGGAAAAAGAGACAGAGGATGAACAAAAAAAAAACCTAAAGGGTTGGGTTTTTTTTTTTTTTTGCTGTCAAGGACTCTACAACCCCCTCCCAGCCCCCAGATCTGGATGTCCACCCTGGGAACATCTGGCCACGTGGATCAATCCCAAGTCTCGTCTCAGCCGAGCACATGACCAGCTCACCCCAGGCGTTGGGAAGAGGAAGGTGGCTGTGACTCACAGGAGCCAGAGGAGAGGAAAACCTCACCACTGGGTTTTTTTTTTTCCCCTGTGTGACAACGTACCATGGGAGCAGCGACGACCAGCATCACACAGCACGTGGTGGCTCTGCCGCCCGTGTAGTCGGAGATGAGGCCGGCAAAGATCCCCCCTGCAAGGAGGAGACACGGGTGTCTGTCCTGCTGCCCCAGCACCCTATCTTAGCCCAGAATCCCACAGGATGCCGTGCCGTGACGCTCTCTCATCCCCTGACCTGTGAGCACGATGCTCCCGCAGTTAAATGCAATAATATCAGAGTGAAGAGCTTTGATTTATCCCTTCCGCTTGCTCCCTGCAGATGGTTTCTCTACACCTACATGCAGCTCTGGCCTCCAATAGGCTTGCAAAATGTGTTATTTATCTGAGAAAAAGGAGAAGCTGAGCAAGCAAGGCCCAAGGAAAAGTGTTGCGATGGTCACCTGGACGGCAAAATAAAAGCGAGGGGCGTTTGCTGCCTGCTGAGTGCTATGGGTGCTGAATAAACTTCACTGTGCTGCTCTGGGGAAACAGATTGGGTGTTAACCAGAAAAGTGCTCCCGTGGAGGGGACTGCCCATCAAGGCCAGGATTGTCCCCAAATCATCCCCGATCCACCCTCCCCACCCAGGTGAGTGACGCACCTAAAATGCCCCCGACATCAAACAGCGTCGACAAGTCTCCGGCTTCCTTGGCACTGAAATGAGCTGTGAGGGAGAGGAGAGGGGTGAGGAGATGCTCCCCTTGCCAGGCTCACTCCCGCCTCACCCTCCCCAAAAACTCACCCACGTTGACAATGTAGAGGGGCAACCAGTAGAGGAAGGTGTAGCTCACCAGCTTGGCGAAGAGCAGGCAAAGGGAGAACTCCACCACACCCTGGGAGAAGAGGAGAAGACATCAGAAGAGCTTCCTTCTCCCAAGCCTCCTCCGGATGGTGGGCATCCCATCGATGGGGTGAACTGCTCTGTCTTTGCTCTTTCCTCCATCCTTGTCACGACACAAGGGGCATCCCTTGTGTGACTCACAGGTATCTGGAGTGCTCCAAGGAAGCTGATGGCTTCAGGCTCCTCCATCGGCTCCTTGGGGCTGTCGGAGCAGCCTGTGCTGCTCTGGCCTGAGATGCTCAGCGGCCCCTCATTGGAGGTGACCCCTTCAGGATCCTTCTCATTGGAAGTCACCCCTCCAGCGTCGTCCTCATCAGAGGCCACCTAAAAGCAAGCCAAAAGCAGAACATGTGGCTCTTGTTCCTGGAAGGGGCTGAAACCCCAGATCCTTTTGCCGGGAGGTGACCTGGAGGATGCTCACAGTGCCGTAATGAGCATCCTCTGTGATAACTCAGCATCCCTCTAATTTCTGCCGTTATGACCCTGACACCCCGGATGTTTCGGTGCAAACTGAGTGACCATCCAGCCCAGGACCAGCCTGCTGGGAATCGTTTCGACTCACATGATGGAGAGGCGGACTGCAGCCCACGTCCTCGGGATCTGCAGGGAGAAAGGAGAGCCCATGAGAGCCCAGGCCAGCTCCGCTCTGCCCGCTCTCCCTCCAGCATCTCATGCCACGGGGGAGAAAGGGAGGGCTGGGAATTCCCTTCCCAGGGGCTGGGCTGCACCTCCCACTTCCCGGCAGTGGAAAAACCCTGGTAAAATCCCAAAGGGTTTCCTACACCTTCCCTAGAAATACAGGCTGAGAGGAGCGAGCGGCACGGGGGCTCAGCCTGCCCGGAGGAGCCCAAAGGATACCGAGCATCCCTGTGGGCATCGGGTCCACCTCCCTGCTTGCTGCAAGCTGGAAATAAATGTTTGGGATTGCCAAAAAGAGTGGGAGACGGGTAAGGAGTAAAACTGTGGCCCTGCTGATCCCAGCATTACACCGGTCATCTGCTGTGACCACGCCACTCACACTCCACAAGGAAGAAGAAGCAGATGATGCCCACGGTGGCGATGATGATGCCAGGCACGATGAAGGACAGGCCCCAGGCAGAAGAAACCCAGACACCGGCGATGAGCGACCCTAAGATGTTGCCGACGGAGGTGTGCGAGTTCCAGATGCCCATGATCAAACCCCTCCTGGGGGAGGACAGAGCCAGGATTGGTGTTGCTGGGGTGGTGACAACAGGGATGAGGACACGGGGGAACACAGCGGAGGAACACTCACTTTCCTTTCCCGAACCAGTTCCCGACACAGGCCACGACAGCGGGCCAGCCAGTCGTCTGCACCAGCCCATTGCAGACCTGGGAAGAGATGGGTGGTGGTCACACGACAGCAGCAGCACCCAGTGAGCCCCAGGGGGATGTTTTGGGTAGCCAGGCTCAAAAATAGCTGAAAGCTGTTGAGAAAATGTTCTTTATTTTTTTTTTAATTTTCTCTCCCCAGTTCCCCAGTCCTGGAGCTGTTGGTATCATTCCCATAGCTAAACTGGGAGCGGCTGGTGTTGCCAAACCGGCCGCTCTCCCTGCTCAGCAAGACGGGCACACCCCGTGGTTTCGGAGCCCACGCCACACGGTTTTTTGGGGGGGGGTGGGGGGATTAGAAACACCCGGCGTTCTCCCACTGGGAAACTGGGCCACTTCCATCCCCAAAAGCCACCCCCCCCAAAAAAAAAAAAAAAAAAAAAAGAGGATGAGGCCACAACGGGCATCCTCCGGCGCAGGCGCACCTGCACGATGATGAAGTACCAGAGGACGTGGATGTCCCAGAAGTAGCCGAGGCCGAAGAGCGCAGTGAAGACCCCGCTCAGCACCATCCCCCCCGAGAGGTAATAGCGCAGGGGGAGACGCTCCCCAAAAATGCCGCTGTGGAGAGAGGGAAGAGCGTGGGACAAGGGCTGTGACGGGTGATGCCACCAAGGGGTGCTACCGCCCCAAACCAGTGCCATGAATCCCATGGCACCCGGCTGCTTCCCCATTCCCAGCCCAATGGAAACCAGTTCCGGGGAGGACTGGTGCAAACTGGTGTGTGATGGGAAAGGGGGTGTAAAGGGTACCTTATAAACATCCCAACGGCGTAGGCCACCAGGAAGGCATTGTCCAGCGCCCCAAAAAGTTCCTTGTAGTTGTCCCCATCTGGGAAAGAAATATTAAGGTCCCATCAACCTGGTCCCCATCGTGTTTTCCCTCCCTGTGGCCGCTGGTTCGTCCTTGTCCCCTGTCCCCAAACTCCTTCTGCCCAGTTTTGGGGGGGGGAGAATCTCAGCATGTGGCCAGGTGCCAGCGGGCACTGGGACCCGCTCCCGTCCTGGCTCCTGTTCCACCACCTACTGCTGCCCCTTGGCCTGGGGGCACAGGGCAGACACGGGCTGCTTAATTACCTCCGGGTGCCTAATGAGCAGCCGGTCCCCTGCCAAAATCTCCAGCTGTGACCTGGCTTCAGGTCTGGAGAGTTGGGAGCCCAACTTGTCTGGGTGGTTTTTGGGATGCTGGGGTCAGGGAGACGGGACACACAGCCTTACCGAAGGGTGCCCAGCTGCACCACGTGCTGCTGTTGGAGTCGTTGTTGGGGTTTGGGTTCAAGGCTGAGCAATTTGGGTGCAGCTGGCTCTGTGGGGGTGAGAGAAGGGATGGAATCAGGATGTTCAAGGACATCCCCCCTCCCCACATCCATCTTTGTCCCCATGCCCGCAGTCGGGGTGAGGTTGGAGCTGACCTTGACGATGCTGATGGGTTTTCGGGAGAGGTGGTAGCTGGTGTAGCTGAGGAAGGTCAGCCCCAGCGCCAGCCCCCGGTACCTGTGGGATAAACGGGGGGGGGGGGGGGGGTGGGGGGTTGGGGGGGGGGGGGGGGGGTGGCAAGCCCCGGGGTGCGGGGTACCCAGCAGAGCCGGGGCTGCCAGCCCGTGTGGTGT
>JAOQGH010000010.1:142973-158829 GCA_025769975.1 Gallinago jamesoni
TTTTTTTTTTTTTTAATTGGTTGGACTAGATGATCTTAAAAGGTCCCTTCCAACCTAGGTGATTCTGTGATTCTGTATTTTTCCACAGATCAGAGCACTCTGTCACCTAAGACAATTTCCACCACCTTCTTGCCTCCTCCCAGCAGAATATTCAGTGTTTTAAGGCAAAGAGGTTTTCTGTGCCCATCGGGCAGCGTTTTCCTTACAGCTCCCTGCCTCCCAATGCTGCGTTATTTAACCCCTTAGAGAGGGCTGGGGCTTTGCTGGGGACACCACTAAGCTCCTTGAAGGAACAAAGGGAGAGGTTGAGTTCAAGACAAGCAGCAGAGCTTGCTTTCTCCAGAGCATGTTTGTAGGAGGATCTCTACACAGCAGCCCAGGACCTCAGAAAGGTGCTGCCTGGTTTGATTTCTCCCAGGATAATGAGGGATGCAGGTCCAGGCACCTCCTCTCCGGAAGCAGGAGCCCCTACCTTTGTGGTTTTTGTAGAAGACACAGTTGTTGGCGCAGGTATCCGGGTGGGAGTCCCAGAAATCAGACCCACAAGAGCACAGCGGGGGCAAGTCAATGTGATATAGTTTTATCTTCTCCCTCATCTGGGCTCTGAGGGCATCGATGTATCTGCAAGAGAGAAAATACCTCTGCCAGTAACACCCACCTGGCTCTGCGCGAGGAGAGAGGACCTGGCTGTACCTCATCTGCTCCTTATTTCGTTGTGGTTTATCCTCAACCTTCCTCACTCTCCTCTCCTCCAGTTTAAGCTGGGCCAGGCTTCTGCAGGTCTCCTCTCCCAAGGGGGGTTCTTGCTGCTCAGCTGCCTCCTGCATCCTCTGCTCTTCCACCCGGCGCTGCTTCTCCTTCTTGCTCTTAATCCTGCAGGCACACACATGCTTGGAGAAAGAGCTTCCCATCCATCCCAACCTCCATTCCCCGCCAGGCCCTGGTCTACAATCGGGGCAAGTGGATTGAGATGCTACTGCAGGTGAAAGCAATTGTGCTAATTGCAGCAACTGACTTTCTAACAGCTTTAAAACGGTCAAAAATGTTTTGAGCCTCTTTTCTTTCCCCCATATGGAACTACCAGCCTATTAATGCTCTCCTTCCTTTGACCTCCTCCTGCCTGCCAGCTTCCTCACCATCCTGGACTTCTCCTTCCAGCTCATCTTCCCCATTCCAGCAACGCATTCCTGTTACTAAGTGTCACGTGCAGTTCCCCAAAAGGGCTGATCTTCTGGCCTCCCAAACCCAAGTGCAGTGCCCAGGCTCTTTGATATCTACCACAAAGGACCAACAGGTTCTCCTCCCCGCTTCTGATTTCTTCAGATTATGGGGCAGCTTGGATCCTACCCTGGGCCTGGCAGCTTCCAGGATGGGGAGCAAAACAGAGCTGTGGAAGGGTGCTGGGTACAGCAGAGAAGCTCCAAGGATCCCACACCTACTCCAAAATAAGCTTTAAAAAGGCATTTTTAACCAAATCTTCCTCTATTTCCTCAGTCTCCCTCACACCTACATGGCTCTCCAGCCCTTCCAGTGGAATCTGGGTTGTATGTCACACCAAAGGCGAAGAACGTTCCCTTGATGAGGGGCAATTACGAAGCACAAAGACTTGAAAATTGAAGCATCTGCCACTTTATTCCTGCTGACGGGAGTACCAAATGCAATAACACGTTACAGGCTGATCGCTGCCAAAAGGCATTCCAAAAAAAAAAAAACCAAACCTCCAGTCTGGGTAGAAGCCAGGGGGGAGAAAGCGTAATCGAAGGAGACATTTCGGATGTTACTCCGCTGAGGGGGTCAGATCTTTCCCTCAAGAAGGAAAGTGCTGAAGCCAAACTTCTCTAGTCGAGTTATAAACTCCAAAATGTTTTTCAGATGAGGTGGTAATAGAGCCTTAACTACCCCACCATAAATCTTCTGCTGTAGAAACTAAGGCCAAGGCCAACTCAAGGCTTTACACTAAGTAATTACAAAACCAGCTCTTTTCCGCGTAAGCCCCAAACAGCTTGCAGCTCCAGCAACCGGGGGAAAAAAAAAATGTAATAAAAAGATACGACACTAACTAGTAAGTCCCTGGTGCCTCACCAGCACTTGCAGGGCAGGAAAAGGTCTCTGAAGGTCCCGAGTGCCAATTTAAACGCCAGGAATGTGGCTGGAGGAGCCTTTCTTAGACTGGCAAGAAAAGACCATGAAAATCCTGCCCTCAGGTGCCCGTTCTGCTCCCACAAAGCCTGCCCGGTGCAAAGCTGCTTAGTCTCTAAGAGGGTCAAAGCCACATTTTATTTTAGAACAAGCCAAAGACAAAAAAATAATATAAATCTAGAGTCTCTTTAGTATTTTGGTGGGAATTTGCAGGGCTCCTTCTCAACAAACCCCTTAAAGGAAGACAGCGACTAAAACACCAAACCAAGCAGTGACACTTCTACACAGATACCAAGTTTTCAACTCCGGAACAAATCCTAGGAGATCTTTTTATTACATTTATATAATGTTTATAGCTGGGAAGGTGAAGGGTCTGATGATAAAACCCACAGAGATAAGATCAGTTTAACAACGATGAATGTCACCTCAGCCCAGAGTTTCTGAAAGCAGACTGTAGCACAGGGTCTGGGGATCTGTTCCCCAAGAGTCACGGTTTGGGGAGCTGCAACTCTCCCAGCCACACGCTTCAGGTCCCAGCTCCTCTCCAGAAGCAGATAGAGAAGCGCTGGGCAACTCTGAAGGACCTGCCCTCCCCCAAGAGTCTCTCTTGGGGGGCGCTGGAGAAATGAATCCCACCCCCGGGTTAACAGATTGGGCACCAAAATAAACCCAGGAGATAAGTCAGGCTTTACAACTGGCACTCACGTCACATCTTTCAAAGTGCTCCTGTGGTTTTCATATCAAGCAGGGCACTCTTCTCATTTGGGTTGCAGAAGTGCTGGGCAAACCACAGGGTCACACCAAACAAGCTCGCAAGACCTTCCTAGCCTTAGGTGTCACCTCCTTCGTCCCTGCCTGCCACCAAAGCAGTGACACCAAGAGGCTGGCTCTCAGCCCTGCGTACTCACTCAGTGATTCTCTTCTGCCTCTCTCTCTGCTTTAGCTGTTCCTTCACTTGCTCTCGCTCGATGGTCATGAAGAGGCGCCTGTTCCTCAGGTACTGGTTCTGATGCTGCAGGAAAAGAGGAGGCACCTTTGAGAAGGGACATCTTGGGATCAACGTTGGGCGATATCGGCACTCAGCTGATTTCTGCAGTGCACACCCACCAGGAGAGAAACCTCCCTCCTGCCCCGAGAGATCTTCAAACATCTCCTTGGGCACACGCCCCAGAAACCGGAGAGACACGCAGGAGGCCCAAGACATGCCTTGGTCCCAGCATCCCCTGCTGAACCTTCAATGGGCAGCACCTCTGTCAGCTGAAAAATTCCTAAATTCTCACTCTCCTGGGAGTGAAAGAGCTGGTTCCCACCTCAGCACACTAGAAGGATGAGAATTTCAATCCACCTGGGGACTCTGTGGTTCACTGGAAGCCAGCATCTCCGAAAAGATAATGAAGGTACAACTCCAAGCTGGAGCCACCGCACGCAGGAGAATCACAGAGGGGTTAAACTGTGCATTCAGAAGAGTGTGGCCAGCGAGTGGAGGGA
The DNA here is from genome assembly GCA_025769975.1 of Gallinago jamesoni. Classification (NCBI taxonomy): domain Eukaryota; kingdom Metazoa; phylum Chordata; class Aves; order Charadriiformes; family Scolopacidae; genus Gallinago; species Gallinago jamesoni. The sequence continues at coordinate 146,601 of JAOQGH010000010.1, forward strand.
GGTCATCCTCCTCCTCCTCTGCCCTGGGGCTTCCCAGTTCCAGAAGGACAGGGAACTGCTGGAGAGGGTACAGCAGAGGCTACGAGGATGATGAGGGACTGGAGCACCTCTCTGCTGTGGAAGGGCTGAGGGACCTGGGGCTGTTCAGCTGGAGAAGAGCAGACTGAGGGGGGACCTCATAGATGCTGAGCAATAGCTAAAGGTCAGGTGGCAAGAGGATGGGGCCAGACCCTTCTCAGTGGTGCCTGGTGACAGGACAAGGGGCAACGAGCACAAACTGGAACATGGGAAATTCCATCTCAACGTGAGGAAAAAGTTCTTTCAGGCTTCGGCAAGGGGTTGGAGGAGATGATCTCCAGAGGCCCCTTCCTACCCCTGCCATTCTATGATCTTGTTGCCGAGCCAAACCCAAGAGACCTGCGGGGAACAACCACTGTACCTACCAAGCACTAAGATGTTTCATGTCTGGGCTTCAGCTTAACCACAGGGATGCAGCAAGGGCAGGGAAACCTCCTGGCTGAAGCTCATACCAGAAGTCCTCCCACCCACATGGGTATACAGCTAGTGTGACCTCCACAATGCCAGAAAGTTTGGAGCGTGGATTTTTCCTCATCGACGCCATGAGTTTTAGACCGAGCTCATCCCTCTCACCCAGAAGAACACGTCCCACACAGTTGGAGATAAAGGAGCAGGAGATCACTAGGCTGCAAGTATATAAAATTGGATGGAAAAAAACCCGCACGGAAGAAAAGTGCTGCAAAACCAGTTATCTCAGGGTGGGTCAGAGCCAAGGAGATAAAAAGCAAGGAGCAGAGGGAAGTGCTGGGGGAAGGAGCAGCGTGATGAGCCCCAGCTGCTGTCATGCCGTCGAGAAACCGCAACTGGCTTCTGGGTCAGCTTGTTAGAAAATGCAATTCTCTCCAAGCCCTTTCGAGTTTTGGGCTGCAAGCAAGCCGACAAAAGAGGGAAGTGTTCCTCTTCACGTCAGGAGGAGGCAGGAAAATAACAGTCACTTCCTTTCAGCATCCAAAAGAAACATCAGCTCTTTGCAACGCCTGGATTAGTGCGAGCCTGGACACAGGATGGTGAGTCCTCATTAAATCCTGCAGCACCAGGCCTGCAGCCTGTGCCACCACCTCAATGATTTGAGAACCCAAGGGCTGAGACATCATCAACTCTAAGAAACTCATACTTCATACACTAAGGTTCCTCTTGAAGCTTCTTATCTGAGGCAGCAGCATCCCCCACACTCAATACCTTTCAGTACCAAAACTGAAAATCAAACAACAAGGTCTTGGCTCCAGTGGACAAACCTGTTTCTTGGTTTCCTCTTGGTCTACACCAGCCCATAGAACAAGGGGAGCTTGGTGATGGTTGTGCAGCCTCTGGGGAGGTTCAGATAAGCTTGAGTCCTTCACTGATCCATCACAGAACTGGAAGAGAATGTAAGACAGCAGCATCAGCATCTGCACGGTCAAGTTTCTCATCTTCAGCAAAACGTTCCTTGCTGGAGGTGGCTGCTCCATGCAACATCCCCACAGTCCTCAGTGGGGTAACCCACCTACGAGCTGTGCTTTTGGGGGGTACAGGTTGACTTCTCCTTCCTGTCACCAGACAGGAGACACGTGCGACATCTCCACAGAGGAGGCTAAGCACCAAAGCCTCATCAGGAGGTTTGTGGTTTAGTTTGAATATGGTTCACATCTCCCTTTCCCAAACTTCCATTATGAACTTCGTGAAGTGCAAGAAAAAATAATAAAAATAAATTAAGTGTCAGGGGAATTCAACAACCAACATCTCCCCAGAACCTCAGCCTTCTTCCCCGACTTGGTGGTATTTGTCAAACCAGTATTTCTGCTCCTAGCTGGAGTCATCACCAGCTAAGGCTACAGCCGTGAAGTATTTGCTAACTGCTCCAGGTAATCAGGACAACCCATTTCCACACCTCAGCTGCTTAATGAAAGCCTGCCTGAGAACAAAAGAGGAATCTCTAAATGCATTAGCTCAGTCCTCACGAGCAGACACATTCCCCCTGCCTTTAAGGGACAGTGTTTTGCCAGCCCCAGGAATCATGAGCCACCTCGTTCTTCTAATGCAGAGCTTTCTTTTTGAAGTTTTCTAGGAGGTTTGGGGCTTATCTGATGCAGGGCAGCCCGAGCAGAGGAGCTGCGGGTCCTGCTGGCCGCAGTTTAGAGCTTGGTGAAGTGGATGATGTGATCACACGCTCCGTTTCAGACTTCTGCTGAGCGCCAGCCAACTGGCATCACAGGGCAGGGACAAATAAAGCCCCCTTTGAAGCCACAGCTGTAAGATGAAAGCAGCAGAACAGAAGCAGCCAATCTTGCTCAGCTCTGACACTGCTCTCCAGGCTGTTTTGATGACAGTAGTCTTCAGAGTTAACCAAGCCTGAGGGAGCAACTGCTCTTCTACAACAGCAGCCTCACCAACTGCCGAAATAAACCCAAAATCAAACAGTTTGAACCTCTTAGGACCAACTGGCCCAGCCCCATATGAGTCTTACTTTTTCAAATTTGATTTTGATGTAGAAGTCATCATCTTGCTGTGCCGGGTGCGGGGCCATGCCCTGGTCTTGCAGCTCAGCTGGAAGATCGTGATGTCCTGGTAGAAGCACTTCCTCACTCTCATCTTCTGCAGGCACCACAACCATCTTGCAAGAGTCTGGTTTCTGGAGAAGGGAGGAGACAGGTGTAAATATGGAATTCAAATATAGCCACTTTGGTGCCGAGGGCAAAGTCAACATCCTCGTGCACAGGTAAAAGGTAGCTTTAACCCAAGGGCACTTGTTCTGTAGAGTCAACTGAGATCTAGGGAGCAGCAACGCAACATCCAGTATCTGAAGGGGGTCTAAAGAAAGCTGGCTTTTCACAAGGACATGTCATGATAGGACAAGGGGTAATGGCTTCATTCTGAAAGAAGAGAGAGATTGAGATGAGATCTGGGGAAGAACTTCTTTGCTGTGAGGGTGGTGAGAGCCTGGCCCAGGTTGCCTCAAGAAGCTGTGGCTGCACCATCCCTGGAGGGGTTCAAGGCCAGGTTGGAGGAGGCTTGGAGGAACCTGGTGTGGTGGGAGGTGTCCCTGCCCAGGGCAGGGGACTGGAATGAGATCATCTTTATGGTGCCTCCCAACACAAACCATTCTGTGATTCTGTGATATGTTCAAGCATCACTGCAGGGCACGAGAGCCAGAAAATCTGAATTTCACAGGGTAACTCATGAGGAAGTTCTCACCAACTGCAGAACTAGAGGGACAGATGTGTGTGGGGCGAAGGAACGACAAGGAGAGGACCTCTCCAAGGGCTGTTTCGCAACTGCAAGGAGCTTGGGGGGTGGTGGGATCTCCGGAGTGACACTCAAGTACGTAGCGTACTCCTTCAGATGGTAAGTGGGCAGGCTCCCCGGCAGCAATTAACAATATTTTGAGAGGCAGCAGATTGTTTCCTACAAACTAAAAATTCAAAATGCCAGAAGCAAGATCGGAGCCAGGATTTTTTTTCTTCCTCTCCCTGCCTCGCCATCCCCTTAGCATGCTGGGAAGGGAAAAGCAAGGCTGCTGGCAGAGGGAGAGGATGGATCAACAGGCCAGGGATGCCTTGAGATGCCTCTGCTGCAATGCAGGAAGGACAGAGGGCTGCCCGGAGTTAGTCCAAACATGGAATTATTCGATAGGCAAAGGAATTACTCTCTCAACCCTGTTATGACAGAGGCACAACACAGAAAAGCTGCTTTGGTGAGGACAAGAGAAAAGAGAGCAACGGTTATTGCTTTGTAAGGATGCTCTGAAAGGCAGAGGAAATGAAACTGTGGAAGAAAACATCACCCAACTTCGAGAAATGATCAACCAGGGGAAAAAAAAAAAAATGTGGGTGCTGTCCCACTGGGGACCTCCAGCAGTCCACCTAAAGGCAGAGCAGCTGAAGACTTGGTGAACAGGATCATCTGAAACACCGGACAGGTCATTCCCACACGATTACCATCTTGGTATCTGTTTGGGAAAGCAGGGAAGAAACTCTTTGGATGTTTTTAAACCTGAAAAGAAATCTGTGGGGGCAGAGGAAAAGCAACGATTGTGGGAACACGGATTATTATTGATCGCAGGGAATGCAACTTCTGGGAGGGAAGGAGGGGAAAGAAAAGAAAAAAGCAGAAAATGGGACTGAAGAAGCAACAGTTCCTTTAAACTAAGCAAATGCAAACTGCCTGGCTGGAGTGGGAAGACAAGAAGCCCAGCGTGAGACAAGCCTGGCTAAATCCCAAGCTGCCCTTGCACCCGCTATCCGTGTGAGCACAGGGGAAGTGGAGCACAGCTCAGATTGCCAAAGGAATCACCCAGGAGACAACACAAATGCACGGGGACAAGAAAACAAACCGAGTGCCAGAAAGGCCAAAGCTGTAAGTAAAACATGAGAGATGAAGGTTACAAGTCAGGCTTTGGGAAGAGAGACAAAAGGACTCGATACTCAAGAAGGACAGCCATCAGAGGACACCACGAACAAGGTTCTATGCTTCTGGCCATCAGCGTTCGGCCAAACTCACTCTGAGCCAATAGCACCAGCAAGAATTGGGAAAGAAAAAGTCAAGATTATTGCTAGATGCTGAGGTTTTTAAGCAGGCAGGACCTGCCCTGGGTTAGAGCCAGCAGTGGCACAGAAGCTGCTAAGAGTCTCCCTTTTCCTGGTATCTGCGGAGGTCCAGATTCTCAGAAAATGGCACGACCTAACTCCTAAATTAGGAGTACCTAACTTTGAATAAAGGAGGGCAAAAGGCAATACAAAAGAGAAGATGTTTGCCTCCAGAGTTTAACTGCCCGACTTCTGGTAAAAAAACAAGAGGAAATCACCTTGCCAACTGCCTGTAAGCTGCTAGAGAACAAGATAAGCAGCAATCAGCATAAATTCGTCAAGACCAAGTCATGTCTGGCTGGTTTGAATTTCTCCTGCAACAGAAGAAAGAGGCCTTAGGCAAAGCACAGCAGAAGACATCTCGATTTGAGCTTAGCTTTAGACACGGCCTAATTCAACATTTGTGTAAAGACATATCTGCTAGATGAAATTATTATATGGGGCTGATTAAAAACCACGACCCAGGTTCAGTCTCAGGAGCTCACAGCACAAAAACAAGAGTAAGAACTTGGGGGGCTCTGCTTGATAATTTCGTTATCAGCCTGGATGGTGGGAGTGAGCACCATCTTGATGGCATTCACCAACCCTGCCAAGCAACTTGAAGTTGCAGAAGTATTTGAGCACAAGCTCAAATACTTGAAAAGCTTGGGTTCAAACAAAGAAATCAGCTGGAATGGGCAGTACAAGGAAATTCAGCAAGGAAAAACAGAAAGGGCAAGGCAGTGCACTAGGGCAGTGTTATGGTTTGAGAAACACATAACAATTTACTGTCAATTAGACAATTGATAGAATACTTTGAATAATTAGACCATCTGTCACCCGATGGCTCCTCCCCATCCAGGAAGGGGAATTGTGGAAAACAAGGAAACAAGGAAATATTTTGAAATATAAATAGATTTAATAGGATAAGGCCAGATAATTAACAGTAACACTAAGGGACCAGTATTCATCCTGATACCAATATAAAATACACAAGGAATACGCTCATCCCATCCCAGGAAGCCGTGCACTCCCCGCAGGGTCAGCCAATGTGGGACCCTGCGAGCTCTGGTGGCTTCGGGAGGAAGGGAAGGGCTCAGGGCTCTGGCACCGGGGCAAGGAGTTCTCAGGATCACAGCCATCAAGGGACAAAGAGCACTATGCAGCAGACTTCCTAATTCTATATAATGTGACCTTCATGGTAAGGGTCATCAGCCTGGGTCAAGTGCCCTGTTCTCACTCCTCCTTGTCCCCACAACCTGGCAAGGCTCAAAACCACCGAGACCCTGAATTCCCACATCCCATAGCTAGCTACAAAGCAACTGTTTTCATGAAGTCAGACACTGGAGTCTTCTAAAAAGCACAGTTTTCCCAAGCAGGAGAAGATAAATTAGTCCTGTGGTGTCACTCAAACCAGGACAGGCAGCAATCGCCGGGGCGGTCGGATCAGCCTTTTGCATCTGAAGAAACAGGAACAAGCTGCCATCCTGCCTGGCGTAAAGATGGCAAACCTTTACACAGCCAGAAAGATTCTGATTAAGAGCAGAGCTTTTTTTTTTTTTTCACTTTGCTCTCTTGGAGTAATAAAACGGAGTCACACAATAAATCAATATATTCCTCCCGGAATAAACGGCCTAGGGAAGCCATTAAATCCTCCTTGCCGGAGGTGTGAAGAGAGCGCAGATTAACTTGTGGCCGCAGCAGGGCTGAGGTTGGAGATGGCCCCGATACCCCCAGCCACCTTCTCACTGCTCCAGATGACTCTCTGTGGGGCCCCAGGACTCCCACACACCCCACTTGCCATCTTCTGTCACCCTCTGCCTTGCATACAGCCACTGTATTATTAATGCAAGGGTTTAGCGCTGCTAATAGCCAAGTAATGAATCACTCCCATCCTGCTGAGCAGTCCAAACGCACTGAAGACTTACAATGAAGGTATGTTTAGTGTCCGAAATACATAACGAGGTTTTTCAAACCCGTAATTATCCTGTTTCTACAGCTCTGGGTCTGGTTTGCTGACTTCCTTCAAGAGAAATCCAACAGTACACAGAGAGCAGGAGCAGCCCTTAGATAAAAGGTATTTTCTAGGTAACAGCCAGCCAAGATCTACTTCACCTTTGATGAACCCCAGGAAGAGATGGGAATGAAGAATTGCAAGATGGGCAGGAAACTGGCTGCTGGTGCTCTCCAGGACAGACAGACAGACAAAGTACGTCAGTTCGAGAAAGGTCTCGGCACGGAAAGCAGGATAATAGCTGCTCCTCACAACTGGAGTGACAAAAGCAGGATGAAATTCAACAGAAAAAAAAAGGTGAGGCACTGGGGACTGACCTCCTTACGGTGCATCGCTTCGAGGAAAGCAGATGTGCACAAATGATTCTCTCTTAGTCAGCCCTGGGTGAGGAAAACCCTCCCTATCTTTGCCACCCACACAAAACAAGGGATTGATGCAAGGGAAAGAGTTGTTGAGGTTTGTTGAAGAATTAAAAGGCACTTAAAGGGAAGGCTGATCATCATGTTCCTCCCAGACACCCAGATCACAATCTCAGACTTTAAAAAAAAAAATAAAAAATCTTTGAGTTCTTGTGTCCTGGTTTATCTTCCAACAATCTCTGCAAACAGAGAGGTTTTCACCCACTTTATCCTCCTGCCTTCTCTGAAAAGCAGCAAGAACAGAGGGACAGAGCCCCTGGGCCACCAAATTCTGGGGGCTAATCATCAGGTGGGTCACAAAAGCCCTGGTTTTTTTTCCACTTCTGCTGGGGAAACTCACTGAACTACACTTTGGATTCGCTAATCAGAGCCAGATCTTCAAGGGGCTGCAAGATGATTCCTCTCACCGCACCCCCCCAGGCAGCCCTCGCTCACCTCTTGCCTCCAGATGCCACCAGGGAGCTTGGGGGCAGCCGCTCCTTGGGGCAAGGTCCTGCAGGATGCCAGCCTGCGCCGAACTTGCTTCATGGTTCTGCTAAGCTGCCGTGATGAAGGAAAGACAAGAAACAAGAGGTCACCAACTGCTTTCCGTGAGGGCTACACCAAGGAGCTCAGCTGCACAGAAGAGATCTCCTAACGTACCCTGCTCCAACCAAGGGGCTTTAATCAAGAGACTCAACACACTTAGGTTCAAGGTAACCTGCAACCCAAGGTGTCTTTCAGAGCTGCCCCGATGTCCTGATCTGTGGAGATCTTGGTGACAGCCCATCTGCTCCCAAATCACCCCACTGAGATGCCACAAGTCCCAGATCCTCAGCTGTCCTGCCCAGTGTCCAGCTGGAATAACCCCAGCCCCTGGGCAAACACACTTCCTAAAATGCCACACGCAGCATAAGCATCGTTATTAAAAAATAGCTTAAAAGAGCCTCTTAAGGCAGTTTCTCTTAAGATTTGGTGATCCCACACTCCCGGGCTGCAGGAGACAAGCTGCAATGAGGTGGCACCACCTAGTGCTGCCTCTCCAGCACGACACACCAGCCCAGCAGAGGGAAAATCCCCCGGATCTACAAGCAAAAGGGCAAGTTCAACCACAGCATCCTCCAGGAGGGCATTTCCTATCAGTTTCGAGGCTCCCGTAAGAGACACAGAGGGGTACAGCAATTTGCAGTAAACCAGAGTGAAAACACAAGTCACTATAAAAAAAAAAACAAAAACAAAAAACTAGGGATGTGTTGCAATAAGAGGTTAGAAAGATAAAAATTGCCCGTCCTGCCCTTCAAACCACCAGCAACCAGCATCATAAGGAAAAACTCAGGAGGGGAAGGGCTCACCGTGTGGGCTTGCTGCTGGAAGGGCTGGCTGTGCCCCCCGTGCCACTGTGCCGGGGCGGCAGGACAGCGGATGGCGGGCGCGGGGCGGCTGCAGAACAGGCGTGTGCTCTTCTTGGGGGTCAGACGCAGCGCCGAGTCCCAGCACCGCGTGGCCAGGCAGCTCTCCCTCTCTGCCTGCCACCACAAGAGCCTCAGGTTAAAAAGCTGCGTGTAAATCTCTCGATCAACATCCAGCAGGACGTCACCTGGGAGCTGCTAGCTCTATTTGGTGGCGTTTTTTTTTTGGGTACGGCCGTTTCTGCTCTCCACACTGATGAGGGGCACGAAGAGCCATGGTGGGGTGAAGGCATCTCGCAGGCTTTCAGCCCGGAGAGGCGCTGGCAGAGTTAGGAGAGGACATCCCCACCCAAGCATTGCCTCCCCAGCCCTGGAAAGAGCCCAAACACCCCAGGGGTGGCCAAAACCGTTGCCATTTCAGTGCATTCCTTTCTTGCTCTGCAGTGAGTTTCTGGCAAACGTCCCTGGCAGTTGTTTAAAAGCAGAAAGGATTAATATATTCACGGGATAACCTAAAACAAGCCCACGGGAGAACTGGGAACGTGGAGAGAGAACGAGCACGGAAGTATTGCTTGCAAACTATTTCCCCCAGAAAAGGAATAGCAGGAACGAGCTGCTGCGTTTAAATTTTGACCAGGAGATGTCCACATCCTTCACAGCTCCAGCCTAGCTATTTTTTAACTCTGTGCAACTCTGCACAGGGAACCAGGACTCTCTTCTGCTGCCCCAGAGAGCCAGCAACCTTTCCCCAGGGAGGCAAAGGCCTTATAAAAGCATCTTCAGCCCCAGAGCGAGCCACGCTGTCACACTGACCTGGCCAGAGGGGACACCACTTGTGGTCACGGGGTCTGTTGTGACCATGAGTTTCCTCATTTTTTCTTAACTCCTTGACTTGAGGTCTAGTGGTTTTGTTTTTTTTTTTTTTCCTGATTTATGCCATTCTTCCAGAAGTCTGCTTACCTCTTCGCAGGACTTCTGCAGCTGCTGCTTCCGTCGCATCCTGACCTGCCGGTTCACGCGCTGCTTCACCTCTCCCTGGAAGCGCCTCAGGCTGGCTGCCTTCTCCTGCTGCTGCTCCTTCAGCTCCTCTTCCACCTGGAATGCCGCTGCCTGCGAGGGGAAAAGACCATTTTATATCGAGTTTTGCCACAACGGATCCAGTTGCACCGCAACGCCTTGTATTCTACCTCCCCTTCCCACACCCACTGCCAGGAGCCAGGCGAGAGGAACCCAGAGCAAACTTAATGATGTTTTATTTCAAAATCCATGCAGTAACAGCTTGGACAGCATGTAATTAATTCTTAAGAGCTTGGGTTGAATCTTGCTAGCCAGATGTGGAGAGCACACAGCCTCTGCAACACACCGAAAGGAAAAAAGGCAGCCTCATACAGCAACTCCCAGCTCCTGCTCCCAGGAAATATTCAAATATTCCAAGCCCAGATGGGAAAGGAGCAGGCCAACCTCTGATCCCATTAAAGCTCTGCAAAAGCAAGGCTGGAAGTGCATCAGGGAAGCAGTTTACCACCTGAAGTAAAAGATTTAAGGCAATGACCTACAAAAAATAAGTTGGTTTTGTTTGTTTTGTTGTTTTGTTTTGTTTTTTTTTTTTTTTTTTTAAGGTTCTCAAAGTCATGCCAAGTGATCCAGCTGGTGTCACCAGTTTAAAGAAACCCAGAATCACTCTCCTGACTGTTACGGCAGTGAGAAAAGTCAGTCTAAAGGGATGGAGGGAAGGGAAGAGAGAAAAATCAGCTTAACAAACGCCAGGGGAGATGCCCACAACATCCTGCTGGCTGCCAGGAGCACTACGGCACCCAACCAAGGTCAGCACGACCAACCCAAGCAGGACAGGGAGAAATACACCCCAGTTCCCATGAAACCAAACTGGAGCGACACCAAACACTGCCAGCTCCACTCCATCCACAGTTCTGCTGCAGGAGACACCAATATATCTATTTTTAATATGAAGCGTTATTAAACAATCACAGGATCACCTGGGATTGGAAGGGACCTCTGGAGATCATCTCCTCCAAACCCCTAGCAGAGCAGGTCCACCCAGAGCAGGTCCCACAGGAACGTGCCCACGTGGGGTTTGAATGTCTCCAGAGAAGGAGACTCCACCACCTCTCTGGGCAGCCTCTGCCAGGGCTCTGCCACCCTCACAGGGAAGAAGCTCCTCCTCATGTTTAGGTGGAACTTCCAATGTTCCAGTTTGTGCCTGTTCCCTCTTGTCCTGTCCCTGGGCACCACTGAAAAACGACCAGCCCTGTCCTCCTGACACCCACCCTTTGAGTATTTATAGGCGTTGATCAGATCCCCCCTCAGCCTTCTCTTCTCCAGAGTAAAAACACCAAAGTCCCTCAGCCTCTCCTCATCAGAGAGATGTTCTAGTCCCTTCATCATCTTTGTAGCCCTCTGCTGTCCCCTCTCCAGCAGCTCCCTGTCCTTCTGGAACTGGGGAGCCCAGAACTGGACCCAGTGCTCCAGATGGGGCCTCCCCAGGGCAGAGCAGAGGGGCAGGATGACGAGAAAGCTTAAATAAGCTCCGATAACCCCCCCGACACCAAAAAGCTCCCGTGGTGGGGGGAGGCCCAGGAGCACCCCCACCTTCCCCGAGCAGCCAGGAACAGTCGGGCTCCCCCAGAAGTTGCCCAGCACCAAGATGGAAGTGACGAGGAATATGGAGATGATTCATCTCCATATATTATCTCAACCTTTCAGGATTGAAATTACTATATGGAAATAAATCACGGCAGAAGGGCAGGAGCTTCTGTAACATTTAGGTGTTAATTACAGGGGACTGAACTCATCATCTTCTATTTAATGCACTTTTAGTCCTCTTACAATAACCCTCAAAGCAGAAATCTCTGAGATAAGCATCAAATAAAGATTTTCTTAAGTGCTTCTAATGGGGTACGTAGTGGGGATCGGCTCCAGACCCTGAAACATTCAACTTTTTTTTTTTTTTTAAAATAAGCAACATGGAATAAAACTTCGGCTCACCAACATCCTTAATTAAGCAATCAAGGGAAGATGATGAGAGCACAGGCTGCCTTCCCCACCCTGCTGATGTTGAAAACTAATGCATTTCTCCTTAAAAAAAAAAACAACCCACAGCTCATTTGAGGGGAACCGAGCCAGGGCTGGAGGGATCAGAACCGTTTACACCGTTTACACAACGGTGGCTTTTTAAACCCCAGCAGGAAATTATTAAAAACGATTATTCTTTTTTAGGAGCAAGGCTCCTGGCTGAGTGCCAAGGGAGGAAAATAAAGCTCGGGGGTTTTGCCTCCCCCCAAAAAACAGCCAGCAGCACTCACAAAAGCCAGGCTCTCCTGCGGGCCCCCAGGGCCGCTCTCCTCCACCCAGGCGCCCACGGGGGCTACGACGGGGCTCCTCTCGGCCAGCACCCAGCAGCACTGCCGGGGGGGTCTCTCCCGGCACCCCCCCGCCTGCTCCCGGGGGATCAGCATCCCGGCTCTGGTCCTGGGGAAGGGGCAGAAGAGGTGAGCATGCCCCCCCCCCCGCCTTCACCCTCTCTCTCTGCTCCCCTCACCCCATGAGCACCCCCCACCCTCGCACTCCAACTCCCCTCAGCCCCCGGGCCCCCCCCAATACCCGCACCCCCCCCCCCTCCTTCACCCCCTCAACTCCTGCACCCCCCCCTCTCCCACTACTCCCTGGGCGCCTCCCCCCCGGCCTCCTGCTTACACCTCCCATTCCTCCCCCCCCCCAACCCCCTGACTCTGCTCGCCCCCCCCCCAATTCTACACCTCCCGCCGCCTCAAC
>JAOQGH010000010.1:159635-189408 GCA_025769975.1 Gallinago jamesoni
CCCCCAATTCTACACCTCCCGCCGCCTCAACTCAAAGACACACACCCCCCACTTCCGGCTCAACCGACGCTTTGAATCCCGGCGCCACTTCCGCCCCTGGCCCCGCCCCTCCATTAGCCCCGCCCATATCCCCGCCCCTCTCTGGGCTCTGCCTCCCGCCCCCTCCACCCTACAGCCCCGCCCCCTCCGCCCTACAGCCCCGCCCCAAGGCTCCTCGGGTTCGCGGGTTCGCGTCCCGCCGCAGCGCGTTTGGTGGAGGGGGGCTGGGATGGGGCAGCAGTGACTGCCCGGTGCCCCCAGAGCATCCCAGGGACACCCCTCAAAATGTCTCTGGAGCGTTTCCACAGCCCCCCCCTGAGCCACCACGGGATCTGCATCTTCCCACCTATAGCACCTCCCCAAGTGCCCCCCAGAACACCTCCCCAAGTGCCCCCCAGATCACCTCCCCACCGCGTCCCCCTTAGATGTCCCCCTCCCAGGCACCTCCATCCCACCGGGGGTGGGTGCTTGGAGGCCTCACCGCCCCTTCCCGGGGGCCCGGAGCCTCCTGGAGGGGGTGGGTGGTGCCTCACTGGGGTGATGAGCTTGGCGGGTCTCAGGAGAGGGGGGGTGGGGGTGGGAAGCAAGTCTGGGCATCCTGCCCCGCATCCCTGTCTCCCTATTCAGTGGCACCCAGGGAACCAGCACTAATTGGCACCAGAGCTGGAATCCAGCCTGGGTATGGCCAGGACTTCGTTTTAAAGCCTGGGAAAATAATTAAAAAAAAAAAAAAAATAGGAGGGGGACCTCTTTTTGGGGGGCGGAGAGGGGGAGAGAGAGGGGGCCGTCCAGCTTTTCAAAGTACCCCATCCTAAAAATAAACCCCCTCAATTTAACGGGAGCCAAAAATCCCATGGGATTGTCCGCAGAGGGGGTGACCTCCAGCATCGCCCCAGGCTGGGGGAAACACGGAAAAGGAAGGGGTGGGGGGGTGGGGGAATTGCAAATCTGAGTGTTTTTTTCCCCAAATAAATGTCAGCAGCTTGAGGCTGCTGGGGAGGCCAAAGCCACCGGGACACAGGGCTCTATTGAGAAAGGCAAGAACAACATAAAAAAAAAAAAAGGAGGATAAATAAATAAATAAATAAATGTGCCGGGCAGAAGGCCAAGCTGGGAGCGCCGAGGGACGTGCCTGGAGTGGGGAAGCGGAGAGATTTGGGGGGCCAGCCTGCCTGAAATGTGGGGAGCACCCGCCGCCCCGCGGGGTCACCCCGCTCCTCCCTGCTTGCTGCAGGTGGCCTGGCTCCTGGTGCTGCATGCAGGTAGGGGGGGGGGTTGCCCGTTTTTCCAAGGGTTTTTCCCCATTTTTTCCATGTTGGGGGGGGGGGTTTGGGGTATCCAGACAGAGGATGGATGGGGGTGGGGGAGCGTGATGGGGAGGGATAAATGGAGGGCTTGGAGAGGGGGTCACTGCACCACCAGGAGTCCTTTCTCTTGGGAGAGGGGAAAAATAAAAAAAAGGAAGGGGGGAAATTGGGAATAAAAACCGGGAAAACACTTTTCCAGAGCCAAGTGGGTTCTGCTGGTGGGGGGGGAACTGGCACTGGCACCCCCTGAGCTTCTCCCCAGGTTTTCAGCTTCCCTAAAACCCCTTTTTTATACTCTTTTTTCAGCATCCCCAAATCTATTTTCTTACCCCTCTTTCAGCTTTCCCCAAAAAACTCCTTTTTTCACCCTGTTTCTAAATTCAGTCCCATTTGTCCCATCCCGCTGCAACCCTGGTTTATTTATTCCCCAAATCCCCACACCGGGGGGGCTCAACCAAGCCCCAAACCTCCCCATCCAGCAATGTGGGAAAATCACTTTTAATCAGCTTGCACTGTTTTACCACAGTTTGGACCCAAAACTAGCCCCAAGGAGACCCCTTTTCCCTCTGGATGAGCCAGGGATACAAAGAGAGTTATCTTTGATTTGCACCTCAAAAAAGCACCTGGGTTGCACCCACGCCCCCCCCAAAAATACTGCTGCACTTTTTTCCAAAGAAACAGGGAGTTATTCCACAAAATAGGGGGAAAACGAGGATTTCAAGTGGGTTTTTTTTTTTTCAACAAGAAGGGGTGGGAGATCTCCATCCCTAAGCCAGGAATGCTGTAGAATATGGGAATATTGCCTGATTTCTTAATGAACTCCCAAATTTATTACCCAGAGTGGACAAAAAAAAATTAACAATCGGGTTCAAAAAGGGAGGAAGCAGCATTTTGGGGGTGCAAGAATGCGTTAAAAGCCACGTTCCCACCCCGTGCTCGGCTTTTCCCGATGAGATTCCAATAAATTTTTGTGGTCGGGGCATGTTTTTGGGGCCGAGCTCCGCAGTGGCCGGGGAGGACGGACGGACGGACGCTGCATACCAATAGGTCCCATGACTTTTTCGGGCTTGTTTAAAGCCTTTCTTGCTCCCTCTTTGCCCCCCCCCCCCTCCCCCAGCTGCCTTTCCCACTCTCCCCCCCTCCCTCCTTCCCTTCAATATGGGGTTTGTTTCCCGGCACATGATGGCACCCGGGTGGGGGGGTTCGTGGATGAGACCCCTGGGGAGGGGGGTGAGGCTACGGTATTTTGGAGAGAGAGGCTGTTTTGGGGGTCCCCCTGAAAAAAAAAAAAAAAGAAAGGGAAAACACCACCATTTTTTTTTTTTTCTCCACTTTTTCCTGCCTCTTTTGGCTTAAAACCAGCGCTGAGGAGCAATGCACGTGCACCAACCCCCGTGACACCTTGGGGGTGGGATGCAAAAATCCATACCCCACCAGCCCCCGGGGCAGTTTTTGGGGGGCAATACGTGCATATTTTTTTTTCAAAGCACTCCATCGGTTTGCTTCCTGGAGCCTTCCCACCTTCCCATGCAATTTTGGGGTGCAACACATGCGTTTTTGCTGAGGATTACATCGTCCTGGCCATGGGGGGGGGGTGTGGGGGGGTGGTCCCATTCCCTGCGCACTTTTTTGGGGATGATCCATGCATTTTTGAAAGAGTGGCATAGATCCAGCTGCGGGAGGGTCTCCCCCCGGCCCTGCAGTCTTTTTGGGGTGATACATACACTTTTGCAGAGAGTTGTATCAGCCTGGCTGCAGCCACCCTCCCATGCAGTTTTTGGGGGTGATTTCTGCATTTTTGCAAAAGACCCACATCTTTGCATCTTTGCAAAGACCCACCAGGACATGGGAGGGCTCCCTCCCGTCATCGGTGCAGGTTTTGGGGTGACGCATGTATTTCTGCAAAGCATCACGTTGACCCAGATGCAGGAGAGCTCCTGCCCCCGTCCACTTTTTTGGGGTGATGCGTGTGTTTTCACGGAGAGTTGCATCAACCCGGCTTCAGGAGGGCTTCCACCAGCGATGCAGGTTTGGGGGTGACACATACATTTTTGCAAAGGGCTGGATTGACCCACCTCGATGCACTTTTTGGGGTGATGCATGCCTTTTTCAAAGGGTTGCATCAACCTGGAGGGTGAACCCCCATCCCCCGATGCAGTTTTTGGGGTGATGCCTGCATCTTTGTGAAGGATTAACGCAAACCACGCGCTCACATGAGGGTTGGGCATCCCAGCATTCCAGGGAGAAGGTCCCCCATTTTTCTCCGGGCTCAAAGGAGCAGGTAGCCTGCCCGGACTTGGCACCCCACCTTTTCTCCCCACCCCAAGGTCCTCTGGCGGGGGTGAACATCACCAGCCCCACACCGCTGGTCCGCGGCACAGCAGGCAAAGCGGCGCTGCTGTCGGTGCGCTACGCCAGCGCCAGCCCCGACAAGCCGGTGGTCAAGTGGCAGCTGAAGCGTGACAAGCCCATCACCGTCGTCCAGTCCATTGGCACCGAGATCATCGGCAACCTGCGGCCCGATTACCGCGACCGCATCCGGGTGCTGGAGAACGGCTCGCTGCTCATCAACCCCCTGCAGTTGGCCGACGAAGGTGCCTACGAGGTGGAGGTGTCCATCACCGATGACACTTTCACCGGCGAAAAGACCATCAACCTCACTGTGGACAGTAAGTGCACAAAGGACTGGATTCTCCATGAGACATCTTCCCTGACCACTTTTTGGGAGGGATTTCTCCAACTGGGAGGTGTTTTTTGGGAGTTCAACCATCCCACGCCACCAAGCTATGTCCCTGGTGGGGTTTTGATGTCCCCTTTCCTATCCCCTGGGCCCATCCATCCCATAAGATGTGGTGTCACCCTGGTTCCCCTGTTTGTCTGCAGTCCCCATCTCGAAGCCTCAAGTGCTGGTGGCCTCCTCAACTGTGCTAGAGCTCAGCGAGTTCTTCACCCTCAACTGCTCGCATGAGAACGGCACCAAGCCCACCTACACCTGGCTGAAGGACGGGCGGCCACTGAGCAACGATTCCCGCCTGCTCCTCTCTCCTGACCAGAAGATCCTCACCATCACTCGTGTCCTCATGGCAGATGATGATGTCTACAGCTGCTTGGTGGAGAACCCCATCAGCCATGGCCGTAGCATCCCCGTGAAGCTCACCGTCTACCGTAAGCCACTTATTCCCTCCTCCCACATCCCCAAGCTGGCCATCCCTTCCAGATGCTCCTGGCTAAAATTTGGAGTGTGAGTCACCCCTTATTCCTCTCCCTCAGGCCGGAGCTCCCTGTACATCATCCTCTCCACAGGTGGCATCTTCCTCCTCGTCACCCTGGTGACTGTTTGTGCCTGTTGGAAACCCTCCAAGAAGTACGGCTGGGGGTAACACAGGAGCCAAAGGAGGTTCCTCTTATCCTGTCCCATCTCATCCCATCTCATCTTGTCTCGTCTCATCTCGTCTCTTCTCATCTCATCTTGTCTGGTCCCACTACATCCCATCCCATCCCATCCCATCCCATCCCATCCCATCCCATCCCATCCCATCCCATCCCATCCCATCCCATCCCATCCCGTCCATCTTATCCCATTTTCTCTCATCCCGTCTTGCCTCATCTCCTTTCATCTCACCCCATCCCACCTTGATCCATCTCTGGTGTTCCATCCCATTCTACCCCATCCCATTCTGTCCTGTGTCATCCCATCTTGTTGCGTCCCACACCACCTTCTCTCATCTCGTCCCATCCTATCCCACCTTGCCTTGACCCATCCTGTCCCGTCCCTGCCCCATCTCCATCCTATCCCACCTCACCCCAACCCATCTTCTCCCATCCCCTTCTGCCTCACCTCATCCCATCCCACCCGTCTCTCCCTCACCACATCACCGTGCCCTTTCCCGGCTGAACCACGGGCTGTTCCCCGCGCCGCGGTGCCGGTGCTGCCCCACCTCTCCCCCTTCCCCAGGGAGAAGCGTCAAGCGGAGACACAACCATCTTCCGAGTACCCTGAGCAGGACGAAGAGCGCCTGAAGCACGAGGGTGAGTGCTGGCCCCGGCGCGGTGCTGGCGGTGGGTGGCTTGGGGACCACCGGTGTGGTAAGCAACACCTTTGCCTCCACGCAGCCGAGGGCATCCCACGGAGCGGGGAGCACGAGCGCAAAAACCCGGTGGCCCTCTACATCCTCAAGGACAAGGTGAGCAGCTGGTGGCGGCGTGTTTTGGCAGCTTCATGCCGCGGCACCGGGTCTCGCCATCCCTCGCCCACCCTTGGCTTTTGGCAGGACTCGCCGGAGGCGGAGGAGGATTCCTCACCGGAGCCCCGCGGGGCGGTTGAAGGGGGCTACCCCAGCTCACCCATCCCAGCAGCCGGCCGCTCGCCAGGACCAGTGGGGCGCTCGACTCGCCGGTACCACCGCTCGCCGGCTCGCTCGCCGGCCTCCACACGCACGCACAGGTCGCCACCGGGATCACCGGCACGGTCCCGGGGAGCCCCACGGCTGCTGCGGACTGCTGGTGTCCACGTCATCCGGGAGCAGGAGGAGGCCAACGCTGTGGAGATCAGCGCCTGACCCGGGGTGGGGTGGGGGGACACGGGGGGACACACACACATGTGCGCGCTGGGGACACTGGTCCAGCCCCGCTCCCGCCACTGGGCATCCTTTGGCTGGGCGTAAAGTCACTAATTTGCTATTGATCCCACC
The DNA here is from genome assembly GCA_025769975.1 of Gallinago jamesoni. Lineage (NCBI taxonomy): Eukaryota > Metazoa > Chordata > Aves > Charadriiformes > Scolopacidae > Gallinago > Gallinago jamesoni. The sequence continues at coordinate 165,673 of JAOQGH010000010.1, forward strand.
CAGAGCTCCCCTCTTCCGTCCCCCGCCTTCCCGGGACGCCGCTGGGATGACTTTCTCACGGGGACACGCGTGCGGGGAACGCGTGGAGGAAGCCGCGTGTGCCCGCCGGGAGCGTGCAAGGGGGAGTGTGCAAGGGGGCACGTGGGGAGGAGCAGGCAGGGGGTGCAGGCGAAGCACACACTTAGTGTGCAAGAGGGCGAGCAGAGACCGTGGCGGGCTCGGCGTGCACGCAGCGTGCAGGGAAAGTGTGGAGGGAGCATTCAAGAAGGCACACCGCCGGCGTGCAGGGAAAGCGTGCAGGCTGAGTGTGCAGAGGGAGCACGCGTGCAACACGCACGAGGGTCATGCGGGGAACGCGAAGACGGAACACGCAGGGAAAAGTGTTCACCGAGCAAGGGTACGTGTGTGGAGCGTGCAAGAGGACGTGTACGGAACACGTGGGGGGAGCTCGCATGCATGGGGCGTGCAGAGAGGGGTTTGCACAGAACGTGCAAGAGGGCACATGTGCACTGGGGAGCGTCCACGGTGTGTGTGTGCGGGCGTCAGGCAGAGCCTTGCACGACATGTGTGGCGAGAGCATGCACGGAGCGTGCAGACCGAGTGTGCCGGAGAGAGCGTGACAAAGGGTGCAAGGTGTGCACCAGGGTGTGCGTGAGAGCACACACGCAGAGCGTGCACAGAGCGTGTTGACACGACGGCACGCGGCGCTCGCAGAGAGAGCGTGCCAGCGTCTGGAGCGCTCTCCATGGAACGTGCAAGGAGCACGAGCGTGCAAGGGAGAGCCTGTGTGGAGCGTGCACGGCACGTGCACCGAGCGTGCCGGGGAGGTGTGCACGTGAGAGAAGCCTCGTGCACGACGAGGCTTGCAGGAAGGCGTGCACAGACGACGCCAGGCGAGCACGTGGCTACGGTGCTTGCGGAGGGTGCGCGTGGAAGAAGCGTGCGTGCAGCACGTGTGAAAGGAGCCTGCACGCTGCACGTGGCTGGCACCGTGCATGGAGCACGTGGGAGCACAACCCCCCGTGCCCGGGCCATGCAGCAGCACCGTTTCCCACCCGCCACGCCACCAGAGCCCTGTGCACGAGTACCCGGTGCCGCACAGAGCCAGGGGCTCACGCTCACGCTCAGCCGTGCTCCCTGGCTGCACCATCCCCTACACACGGGCTCCAGTCCCTTGGCCCAAGCACTAGCCTTCCGCCGCACCCGGATTTTCTGTGAAAATCCCTGGTTTTGGGGCGTCTCCTCTCCCCCAGGCCTTCCCGGGAAGTAGGTTTAGGATGAAAACCGGAGAAGTGGCCGGTCGGTCAAGCCGGGCCCCGGGGGGTGTGTGCCGGGGCGCCCCGGGGTGCACTACTAACCAATAAACTAAACGTCCTACCCGGCCGGTGGCAGCACCCTTGGGTGTCTTTGTGGGACAGGGTGACCCCAGAGGTGGTGGTGGGATGGTGGGGGGGGATATCAGAGATGGGTGACAGCTGAGACCGGACAAGCTCAACGCACCTGGCTGGCACCCAAATTTAAGGAGAGCCTGGACCGTTCACTCCGGCCTCTTATGGATGCTGTGCCCAGCGGAGAGGACAGCAGAGGATGGAGGGTGTGTGTGTGTGTGTGTGTGTGCAGAATTTCTTCTGATTAATTAAATTAATTGAACACCCATGTCCCCAACCCAGCTGCCCGTGCCGCTGCCACCGGGCGCTCCTGCCGCCGAGACGTTGGTGTCCATCTCTTCCCCCGGTGCTTCCCCAACCCCCCCCCCCCAAAACGTCCGGCTATTGTCACCCCCCATCCGGAGCCGGAGCCAGCCCCAGTGCCGGCAGGGAGGGACCGGATAAAAAATTCCCGGGGGGGGAGGAAGCGGGAAGGCTCGCCGGAGCTGGCATGGCGGGCAGCTGGGGGACGGCACTGGGGTTGGGGCTCTGCCTTGCCGTGCTGCCCCGAGGAGGTGAGTACAGGTGGGGGGAAGAGGTGGGGGGGGGCAAAATACCCTTAACTCTGTCCCCCCACCCACCCACTGGGGCTGAGACCGTGCCCGCTCGGTGCACCCACCGTCCTCCGGTGTCGCCCCACAGGCTGCCATACCCCCGGCACGGCCCCAGCACCCCAAACCGCTGGTAAGGATGGTCCAAAGGGATGATGTGGGTCGGGGGGGGGGGGGTACCCCCCCAAAAAAAAATTCCTCCCCCGACCCATGGCGTCCCCTCCCCACCGCAGCGCTGCGAGACAATTTCCGCCTGCAGCCCGGGGATTTGGTAGCCACGGTGGGGCAAGTGCTGGAGCTGGATTGTGTCCCCCCCTCGGGGCACCCCGAACCCCGCGTCACCTGGAAGAAGGACGGGGTGACCTTGGACTTGGCGGGTGACCGGTACGTGGTCACCAACGGGAAGCTGCGGGTGGCAGCGGCGCGGCGGAGCGACTCCGGGGTCTACGTCTGTGTGGCGGCCAACGCGGCGGGCGAGAGGGAGAGCCGGGGCGCTCGTGTCTCGGTTCTGGGTGAGCCAAGGGTGTCCCGCGGGTGGGGGAACGCGTCACACCTGGTCTTGATGCCACATCCTCAATGTCGTTGTCCCCCCCCTAGAGAAGCCGACCATTGTGCGGCACCCAAGTGACGCCGCGGTGGTGGCCGGCAGCACCGTGGAGCTGGGCTGCGGCGCTCAAGGCGACCCAGCACCGCGAGTGCAGTGGCACAAGGAACGTGGGGACCTGCCCTGGGGCAGGTAGGTAGTGGCAGGGTGGGGTTGTCCCATCACACGGGATGGGGTGGTGATGGGGCTGATGGAGACCTGGTGACCCACAGGCATGAGGTGGATGGGGAGAACACGTTGCGCCTCTACGCTGTGACGGCCGCCGACGCCGGCACCTACGTGTGCACGGCACAGAGCCAGCTGGGCACTGCTGCCGCCACCGCCCGCCTTCACGTGGACAGTGAGTGGTGGGACCTCTGTGGCCCAAGTCACCTGGGGGTCCATGCAAAGGGAGCCATCTAACAGGGTCCATCTAATGGGCTTCATACAAGGAGGTCACCCAAGGGGGTGGTCTGTCCATGGTGGGAGGTCCATTAACAGAAGATCCAACAAGAGGCATCCATCCAAAGGGTCCATCTAAGAGGGATGCACCAAGGGGAGTCTATCTTGGCATCCATCAAAGGAGGTCCATCCAAGACAGAGTCATCAAAGGGTGTCTGTCCAAGGGGATCCATCTAAGAGATGTCCATCCAAAGGGTCCATTTGAGCGTGTCTTTCCAAGGAGACTTCAGGGTCTCCAGACATGGGTATCTGGGCTGGGTGGCTGAGTGACCTTGCTCCCGCCCAGTGCTGCCGTTATCTTTCCTCTGCCCCATAGACCGCTTGCCAACGGGCCAGCGGGAAGCTGTGCCACAGGACCTGCTGGCCATGAGGCTGCACCTGGACAATGGCACTGCACTGCCCACTGCTGCTGTCTGGCTCCGCTGGCGGGTTGGTGTGATGGTCCCCACCAGAGGGGTGGGATGGGACACAGGGATGAGGCTGGAGCTCCATCCCTGTGTCCCATCTGTGTCTCACCATGCCTCGTATCCCTTCCCGTCCCCTCCAGATGTTGACGCCGGCACCGGCACCAGAGGGCTACGTGGTGTTGTACCGCTGCCTGCTCCCTGCCACCACCTCCTGGACCCAGCACCACGCAGGCAGGGAGCTCAGCACCATCATCCCCGCGCTCCGCAGGGGCTACAAGTATGAGTTCAAGGTCCAACCCTATGCTGGAGAGACCCAGGGCTTAGACAGCAACAGCAGGCACCTCTGGATACCCGAGGAAGGTGAGTTGGGTGGGAGGTGCTCCCAGGGATGCCCACCTGGAGGATGGGGAGGTCGGTTGGGGGTTCCAGGGGTCTCAGTACCTCCATCCCGGCAGTGCCAAGCGCAGCACCCCAGCACGTCACCGTGGGCCAGGCTGAGATGGGAAACGGCACCTTGGTCGTGAGCTGGGAGCCACCACCTCCTGAGGCCCACAATGGCATCATCCGGGGCTACAAGGTTTGGGGTGGCAAGGCATGGGGGTCTTGGGGGATTCTGGCCAAGGAACACCCATCCAAGGCACCTGTCTAAGGGGGATCCATCCAAGAAAGGAACCTATCAAAGGCAGGGGTCTATCCAAGGGTGGCCATCCAAGGAGTGTCTGTCCAAGGGGAAATACATCCAAGGGGTCCATCCAAAAGGGATCCTGATAAAGAGGTTCGTCCAAGGGGGTCGCCCAAGGGAGAGGTCCATCCTGGCAGATCCATCTACAGGGAGGGTCCATCCAAGGGGCCAAACTAAGGAAGGAGGTCATCCAAGGGGTCCATCCAATGGGGTTCAACCTAGGGTATTCATCTATGAGGTCTGTCCAAGATGGATCCATCAATGGCGGTCCATCAAAGGGATTCATCTAAGAGGGCCCATCCAAGGGGCATTCATCCCGGGGGATCCATGCAAAGGGGTCTATCCAAAAGGGATCCATCAATGGGGGTGCATCAAGGGGGTGCATCTAAGTGGGGTTTAATCCTGTTAGAATCCATTCAAGGGGGATCAATCCTGTTGGGATCCATCAATGAGGATCTGTGAAGGCAATTCATCTAAGGGGACCCATCTTCTTGGTGCCTGCCAGGTCTGGTCAATGGGAGAAGGGTGGCAACGTCCCATCAACAGGACAGTGGACGGAGGCACCCACCACCTGGAAACCTTCCTCCCAAGTGCTGGGATCGAATTCTGTGTCCAGGTGGCAGCTTTCAACGGCGCAGGGCTGGGAGTCCCCAGCAATGCCACCTGCAGCATCCTGGGTAGGGGACAGGGAGCAAGACAGGGTACGGGGGGGGTGGAAGTGGTGGCACAGGGGTGACACCGGTGGGACCCTTGCAGGGGTGACGGCAAGGAGCACTAGAGTGGTGCAGGTGCTGCGGCAGCCCGCCGTCATTGCAGCTGCTGGCTCACTGCTCTGGTTGGCCTTGCTCGCCCTCCTCCTCCTCCTCTGCCAGCGCCGTGCCAGCCAGGATGCCGCGGCTCGCCACAGGTGGGTGAGCATCCGTGGGGTGAGGGACATGGGGAATCCCCCTGCATGGTGGGGATAGGATGACCTGATGGCACCTCCCACCCCACAGGCTGGTGGCTGGTGACTCACCATGGCTCGGTGGCCCCTGGAGACCCGGGTGTGCCCCCCAGAACCTCAGCAGCAGCAGCAGCCTCAGCAGCCGGCTCCTGGGCAGCGACGGCAGGGACCCCCACCCCTCCAGTAAGCCTCATGGGCACTGGGACCCTCACGCAGTGCCACGGCACCCCCACCCCTCCAGTGAGCCCCATGGGGCAGAGACTCCCCATCAGAGCCATGGAACCTCTACTCCTCCAGTGAGCCGCTGGGTCAAGGACCCTCCACCTGGTGTCATGGGACCCCCACCCAGTTCCATGGCATCTCTCGCCCACTGCCATGGGACCCCCACTCAGTGTCTAGGACCCTCACCGGGTGCTATGAGGCCACCTAAGGGTGCCCAAGAACCCTAGCTTATGCCTAGGACCTCCCTTGATGCCATGGGACCCCCACTTGGGTGCCCCCCATTGCCATGGGACACGCTCTGCAGGGACCTGGGGGAAGACAACTCTGTGGACAGAGGGGACAAGGGACACCCAGCTCAACACCCATGGGTGCCCTGGCCGCTCTCACCTCTCCAGCCTTGTCCTTGGACCCATCAAGCCTGGGCCCCCCCACACCTCCCAAGCACAGCAGCCTCCATGGGGGTTACCCACCACCCTTTGGGGAGCACCGCACCAGCACCGCAAACCCCGCTCCCTGGGACCGTGTCCGCAAGAGAGGTGGGTACGAGGGGGGACACAGGGGGATGGATGGATGGATGGATGGATGGATGGATGGATGGATGGATGGATGGAGGGAGGTGGCACTCGGGAGGTGGCTCACAGCTCTGTGTCCCCCTGCCCCACGCAGAGCTGCACCAAGTCCACAGCACCCCACTGCTCACCGGTGGCCCCAGCCAGGTCCCTGGGAGAGGAGGTGAGTGGGGGATGGATTTTGGGCTGGCAGCTGGGTGGCCTCAGCAAAGGGGACAGGAGGACGGTGACACCGCCACCGCCGTGCTGGCCAGAGGGGACCTGCGGCAGCTGCCAGTCTTCAGCTCTCCAAAGCCACGTCGGGGAAGTGCCTCGCTGGCCTCTGGTGTCACTGGCTTACTGGTGACACCCCCGAGGCCACCCCACGCCTGGCACCCACCTGTGACCCGGTGAGTCTGTGTGTCCCTACCTTGGGGACGCAGATGTGTGCCCCCCCCCCCCGACCCTATGCTGCAAAAGCCACCATGTTCCTTCCACCTGCAGGTCCCCGGCCAATGCATGTCCCAGAGACATGTCCCCAGCCACCAGGAGCCCCAAGGACATGTCCCCAGCCACTGAGACCCCCAGGGACATATCCCCTGTCACCAGGCACCCCAAGGACATGGGCGCCCCTGTCACTGGAACGCCCAGGGAGATGTCCCCAGTCACGAGACGCCCCAAGGACATGGGCATCATGGTCACTGAGATCCCCAGGGACACACCTCCGGCCACCCGGCGCCCCAGGGACACATCCCCCATCACTGAGAGCCCCAGGGATGTGTCACTGGTCACCAGGCACCCTAGGGACATGTCCCTGGTCACTGAGAACCCCAAGGACACGTTCCTGGCCACCAGCCACCCTAAGGATGTGTCACCAGTCACCAGGCACCCTAGAGTCATATCCCCAGTCACCAAATACCATGAAGACATGTCCCCAGCCACCAGACACCACAGGAACCTGTCAGCAGCCACTAGGCACCAGAAGGACACAATCTCAGCCACCAGGCACCCTGAGGACACATCCCTGGTCACAGGGTACCCTAGGGACAAGTCCCCGGTCACCAGGAACCCCGAGGAGATGTCCCCAGTCCCTGAGCACCGCAGGGACATGTTTCTGGGTAGCAGGTACCCCAAGGACATGTCACCAACCACCAGGCATCCCAAGGACGCATCCCCAGCCAGTGGGCACCCAAGGGACAAGTCCCTAGTCACTAGGCTTCCCAAGGAGAAGTCCCCAGCCACTGTGCACTGCAGGGACAAGTTCCTGTCCACCAGGTACTGCAAGGACATGTCCCTGGCCACTAGGCACCCCAGGGACCCATCACTGGTGACCAGGCACTGAAGAAACATGTTCCTATCCAGCAGGAACCTTGAGAACATGTCACCAGGCACCAGGCACCCCAAGGACACATCTCCAGCTAGCAGACACCCAAGGGACACATCCCCAGTCACCAGACAGAAGTCCCCAACCCCTGGTCACCGCACAGACACATTCTTGGATGACAGGTACCACAAGGACATGTCCCTGGTCACCAGGCACCACAGGGACACATCACTGGTGACCAGACACTCAAGGGACATGTTTCTGGCCATCAGGTACCCCAAGGACACACCCCCCTCCACCAGCCACCCCAGGGACAGTTCCCCACTCCCTGAGCACCTCTCGCTGGTGCTCAGCGATGGGGTCCTGACCCCACAGCAGGTGGCCGAGGACCTGGAGATGGACCAGGACACCATCTGCGGCAGGTATGCTCCACCCCCCTGGGACACCACCATGGTGGCATCATTCCCCAGTGCCAGCAGCATCCCTGCTGTGTCCCCCACAGCCCCTCAGCACCAACCATGCCACGGTCCTTCTCGCCGCTGCACACCTACGGCTACATCTGCGGGCCACCAGCCTCTGAGCTGGGTGAGGAGGAGGAGGAAGAAGAGGAGGAAGAGGAAGAGCGGCCAGCAACAAGGGGCTCACCGGGGGGATCGCTCCTGAATGGCTGGGGGTCTGTCTCGGAGGACAACTTCGTCAGCGCCCGCTGCAGCTTGGTGAGCTCCTGCGATGGCTCCTTCCTCCTGGATGCCAGCTTTGCCCGGGCGCTGGCGGTGGCCGTCGATGGCCTCTGCTTCGGCCTCGAGGACACTGATGGGAGCTATGGGGGTGAGTGAAAGGTTCCCCCACCCTAGCCCTGAGCGTCGTTACCTCTCAGGGAAGATGACCCCATCATGACACCATGGTGGTACCACCATCTCCTGCTTTCTCCCCAGTAGGTCCCTCACCACCACCATCACCCTTGGATGGTGTCTTCTTGCCTGGGGTCTCCACCCCAACCTGGGACTGGGGGATGGCACTGGGAGTGCCATGGAGACCTGGGATGGAAGTGGCTGCAGGCATCCCACAGCATGGTGAGTGGTGCCCTGACGCAGGGGTGATAGGCACCAAGAGTGGTGCAGGGTGTCACCCGTTGCAGAGTGCTAGAAAATGATCCCCTTTTCTTTCCAGGTGGCCACAGGATGGGGAGTGACAGCCCCTGGGGCAGGGTGGGTGGTGAGACGAGGACAGGAAGCACAGGAGCAGTGCAGCCTCCAGGGTATAGGATGCGGCAAGGCCAGAGTCCCCTCAGCTCAGCTAAAAACCAGCTTTATTAAGAAGTTCCCTAAAACGAGGCTCTTTGCTAACCAAAGTCACCCACCAAGGTGGGTGTCCCCAAGGTGGGCGGGTGTCCCTCCTTATCCAGCATTGCTGCCTTTCCCGTGTGTCCTCACCCTTCCCCAGTGTCCCCATCCCTCCCCAAATCCCCCATCCTTCCCCAGTGTCCCCATCCCTCCCCAGCTTCCTCATCCTCCCCAAGTGTCCTCATCCCCTCCAAGTGTGCTTGTTCCTCTCCAGTGTCCTCCTCCTTCCCCAGAATCCTCATGCCCCAGCCATCCTCACCCAACCCAAGCACCGTCATCCATTCCAAGTGTCCTTGTCCTTCCCCAGGGTCATTGTCCTCCCGACCATCCTCATCCGCACTGACAGTTCTCATTCCTCCTGACCGTCCACATCCTTCCACACCATCCTTGTCCCACCTCAACCATCCTTGGTCCTCCCAAGTGTCCTTGTCCCTCCCAAGCCAGCTTGTCCTTTCTGAATGTCCTTGTGCCCCCTCCAAATGTCCTCATCCCTCCTAACCATCCTCACCCCCAGGGTTCTCATCCCTCCTGAGGATCCTCATCCTTCCCTAACTGTCCTTGCCCACCGTCAAGTTTCCTCATCTCTCTCCACCATCCTCACCCCCCTGTGACCATCCTCCTCATCCTTCCCTACTGTCCTTGTCCCTCCCAAGCAACCTTGTCTTTTCCAAGTGTCCTCTTCCCTCCAGCGGTTGTCAACCACTGGGTGTCCCAATCCTTCCCCAGTGCCCTCATGCCCCCAAACACCCTTGTCCCCCAACATTCCTTGTCCCTCCCCAGCACCCTCATGCCTCTGCAGTGTCCTTGTTCCTTCCATGTATGTTCATCTCCCGAGCTGTCCTCGTCCCTTCCAACTACCCTCATCCTTCCCAGCCATCCTTGTCTCTCCCCATCTTCCTAGTTCCTCCCAACTCTTCTTGTTCGCAGGATCCTTGCCCCACCTGAGCATCCTCCTCACCCCTCACCAGCATCCTCATCCCTCCCCATGGTTCTCATCTTTCATGACTGTCCTTGGCCTCCCAAAGCATCCTCATCCCACCCAACTGTCCTTGTCTGCAGGGTCCTCATCTCTCCCTGCATCCTCCTCATCCCTCCTGAGCATTCTGGTCCCTCCTTAGTGTCCTCATCCCTAGCAACTGCCCTTGGCCTCCCCAACCATCCTCATCCTTCCCAGTTGTCCATGTCCCCAGAGTCTTCATCCCTCCTGAGCATCCTTGCCCCTCCCCAGAGTCCTTGTCCCTCCCAACTGTCCTTGTCTTCAGGGTCATCCTCCTTCCCTGAGCACCCTCTGCATCCCTCCCTGAGCACCCTCATCCCTCCCAAGCATCCTTGTACATCCCGACTGTCTTTGTCCCACCCCGAGCATCTTTGTCCCCACCTTGCACTGCCACCCACCAGCCACTGGCTCTGTGCAACCCTATTTACATGGTGCCACTCAGAAATTAAAGAGCATCCTCCCTGTCCCCATCATGTCCCCATCCCTGCGTCCCCAACCCTGCCACCAGCTTGCTCTCTGCTTCATTACTTCTCCTGTGATGGGCAGGGACATGGGGGACCTGGATGGCGGCGATGGCCAGTCCCTTCACCACGGTCCCCCAGTGTCCAGCTGCGCCCTGAACCGTGGCCACGGGAGCTGGTGGAGCCATGGGAAGAGATGCTGCCTGTCGTGGAGCAGCCGCCGGACGCTTGACCCCGGGGCAGGCAGGAGAGTTTCCCATAGAGGGTGACCTCATCTGCAAGGGAGGGGACAAGGTTGGGGCTAGGGGATGACAACCCCCAACCCCTTTGGCACAGGGCCAGTGGCTCCAGCTTACCCCGGCGGGGTGGGCGATGGGTGACCTTGCGCTTGGCCCCACTCAGCTCCTGCTCCAGCAAGGGGCCGGGGGTCTCGCCCGGTGGTGGCACTGGCGGTGGTGGCAAATCTGGCAGGGAGGGAGGACAGGGCTGAGCCCCACCATGGACCCTTCTGGACTCCCCTCATTCCCCCCCCACCACCACCCCACTCACCTCCTGCCTGCTTTTCCCGGTGGTAGCGGCCGCATTTGGGCTTCGGGCGGCTTTTTGGGGTCTCCCCACGGGTTTTCCCTGGGGATGATGGCAGCATCAGTCGTCGTCCCCCCAACTGGTGAGACACCCCCCCACCCACCCAAAATGACTACCCAGGGCTCACCTGTGCCAAGGGGGCGACAGGTTTGTGGTCGGTGGCCCTCACTGGCATCTGGACTGGGCAGGGGGCTGGGTGCCTGCGGGGGGGTAGCGGCGCCGTGTGGGGGTCTCCTGGCAAAGATGGGGTGTAGGGTGAAGCCGTGGGTGGGGGGTAGGGTGGGGGGCTCGGTGGCAGCTGTTACGCTGGTGGCACAGCTGGATGGCAACGGGTGGGTTGAAGCATGGCAGCTGCATGGCAGGGCCACAGCTGGATTGCAACTGCACAGCTGGGCATGTGAGTGGCACAGCTGGGTGAAGGGCCACAGCTGGATCACAGCTGCACCACACGGTTGCAATCGCACAGCTGGATAACGATTGCACAGCTGTATTGCAAATGTATATCTGGGTGCCGGCTGCACAGCTGGATCGCAGCACAGCTGGGTTGTCATCGCACAGCTGGATTGCAATGGTACAGCTGGCCTCTGATGCCACCACTGCACTGCAGTGGTGTGCCAGTATGACAATGGCACAGCTGGATTGCAGTGGCACTACTGGATCGTGACAGAGCTGGGCCACAACAGCACAGCTGGATGGCAATGTTCCAGCCAGCTTATGACAGGGCAGCTGCATTCTGGTGGCACAGCTGGATTGTCATGCCACAGTGTAAGGGATGGGTCATGATGGCATGGCCAGAGCATGAGCAGACAGCAGGGATGGATGGTGACAATATGTATGGATCATAAAGGGACATTTGGACCATGGTTGGACATCTAGACCCCAATGGAACATCTGGAACCCAATGGCATAGCTGGACCGTGATGGCACAGCAGGGCCAGATTGTGACAACATGAATGGATTGTGATGGGACATCTGGATCATGGTGGGACATCTGGACCACCATGGGACATCCAGACCCCTATGAGATGTCTACTCCCCAGTGTCCACAGCTGGACCATGGCAAGATCAGATTGTAACGACATGGCAGGATCGCGATGGGACACCTGGACCATGGTGGGACATCCAGACCCCAGTGGAACATCTGGAACCCAATGGCATGGCTGGACCAAGTGAGACCTATCTCCTACCGGAGCAGGCCAGGGCTATCAAAATCACGGAGGCGAGGGATGTCCTTGGTGGCACGTGGTGACGGTGTCAGCGTGGCGGTGGACTGGCAGCCGGAGGAGGCAGCAGGCGAGGATGCGGCAGTGGCAGAGGGGGCGTGCTCGCTGGGGTACCACTCCTCCGTCCCCAGTCTGTGGGGTGGGGGCCACAGGGTGGGTGCTGGGCCCAGCACGTCCCAGCCCCCTGAAGCCCCCAAACTCACCTTCCAGCTGCCTCTTCCTCTTCATCCTCCTCTTCCTCATCCTCTTCCTGGGTGCACTGGCTGAGCTCACTGGCTGAGGGTGGTGGGGGCAGCAGCTCCGTCCAGCTCACCGCTGGTAGCTTCACCGCTTGTCCCAGCTTCTTCCTTTTGGCCCCTGCGGCAAGGAAGGATGCCAGGGTTGGGCTGCGGGGAGGGGACCGTGCCACCCGGACCCCACTTCTACCCACACGTCTCCCCACCCATACACATGCGTCCCCCCACCCGCCCCACTGCCCTACCATGCTCAGTCCAGCCGTGGGGTGTCTGAGGGACCAGGGCATCCATTGGCTGGGGACCTCCTCCAAGGTAGGGGGGCCCGTGCTGTGAGAAGGGCCGGGGGAAGGTGCGGAGCTCCTCGCCCCCTCCCTCGATGGTGCTGTACACTGGCCCCTCGCTGGTCCCTGCCCCGAACTGCTCCGTCTGGGTGATGTAACGGGTGATGCCAGCCTCTGCAGAAGGTGACCAGCACCGTCAGCGCCCACCGCGACCTCCCCCCGGTACAAGTCACCCATCCCTGTGATGACGCCTCACCATTGTAGTATCTCTCGGTGGTCCCCAAGCAGCCAGAACCACCGGCTGCCCCGCCGCCGCGCCACACGTCTGCCAGCCACGGGTGACCCCCTGCCCTGCGAGGAGAGGGGGTGAAGGGATGCCAGCGGTCGGTGGGTGGGTGCTGGGGGTCCCCGGGAGAGTGGGGGGAGGTACTGGGGAGGGCTTACCTGGGGCTGCCACGTGCCGGGGCCGGGAAGGCGACTGTGGAAAGAGGTGGAGGTGAGGATGGTGAGGGACCATGCCTGGTCCCTGTGGGACCTCCTATAGGCTTACCGGTGGGCGTATAGGCGAAGGACGCTGCCAAGAGAGAGGTGGTGGGTGGGGTGATGGGTGCCGGGGTGATGGGGGTCCCGGGCATAGAGCCACCCACCCCCGTACCAACAAAGTGGCTCAGCTCCTTGTTCCTCCGGCGACGACTGTAGAGCCACGCAGCGAAGGCAGCGAGGATAACCCAGCAGGCGCCGCCGACGCCAGCGATGAAGGCTGGCCTCCGGACCACCTCAGCCAAATGATCAGCCACGCTGCTCCCCCCCACCGGCCCCGCACCCTGCTCGGCCAAGGGGGCTGCAAAGGGGCGTGGAGAAGGGGAACGGGCTGGCAGGGGTGCCGAGGGGGGCACTGAGGGGGACAGTGGGGGCACTGGGCACGGCGGCGGCGAGGAGGGACTCACCTATGCGGATGGGGACAGGGGAACTCCGGGCACCCACACCGGCACCAGTGGCAGCGGCGACTTCTGCGTGGTAGGGGACACCGGGCACCAGTCCCTGCAGCACCGTTGCCAGCACCGTCCCCTCCACGCTCTGGTTGATGTGGAAGCGGCTCTCGTTGCCCAAGCACCAGATCTAGGGGGGGTTGTGTGGAACACAATGGGGGACACCATGACATGGCATCATGGCCAGGGGGGGCAGAAGGAACCCACCGCCACCCTATTGCCACCTGCCCTTACCCGGTAATCGCGGATAACGCCGTTCTGCTCAGCCGGTGGCGGGGGCTGCCATGAGATGCGGACGCTGGTGCCGTTACCAGCCACGCTGACAGCTCGTGGTGGGGCGCTGGGGGCTGTGGGGGGGGGACGACATACACACACATGTGGTGTCACCTCCAGACTGTCCCCCCTGTCACCCCCTCCCATCCCTGCACTCACCCGCCTCGGGGGTGCGCAGGGCTCGCACGGCGCTGTCGGGGCCGTGGAGCTGGTGGAAGTAGGGTCGGACCTTGACCTCGTAGTCCTGTCCCCGGCGCAGCTCCGTCAGCAGGGCCCCCCGCTCCCCCGCCGCCCGTGCCGCCCGCGCCTCCTCCCAGCGCCCCCCGCGCCGACGGAACAGCACCCGGTACCCTTGGACGAGGGGCTCTTGGGGCTCCACCTGGGGGACCCAAGGGGAAAGTGGGGTGCTGGGGGTGGGTGGTGGGCACCGAGCACCCCATACCAGCTGCACGGAGCAGGACTCACCGTCCAGGAGAGGCGGACGGCGCCCCGTGGCAGCACCACGGGCTCCTGGAGGTGCACGGCCACTTGTGCCAGCTCCCGCTGCACCTCCTCAGGGTCCAGCCCTTCCTGCTGGACCGGGCTGGCATCTGCGGAAGACAGGAGAAGGTGGTGGCTCTGGTGGACACCTCTGTCAGCATCTCCCAGCAGGGATGCTTGGATGCTCCCAAGGGTGGAGGGTTCATGGGTACCATCACCACCGGGTCTCACCTTGGGTGCGCACTGGCTCCGAGATGCCGCTGGGGTCGCTGAGCCCATAGGCGTTGACCGCCCTCACCATGAAGAGGTAGAAGGTGTCAGGGACAAGGCCACTCACTGTGTATGTCTCACCCTCCACGTTGGCTGCCACCGTCTGCCAGGGGCCACCTGCTGCCTGGCTGCCAGGGGACAGGAATGACGCGGCGGTGGGGTGGCAGAGAGCCACCACATCACCCCTGCAGCCAGTGAGGATGCTTGGGTGGTACCTGAAAGCCTCCACGACGTAGGAGGTGACATCAGCAGCACTGCTGTCCTCATTCCCTTTCCAGCTCAGGGTGACGCTGCTCTTAGTGACGTTGGTGACCATGGGGGTGGAGGGTGGCCTGGGGAGGATGCCAGGCTCAGGGGACAGCGGGGGGAGGCTGGATCCTTCATCTGTGGGGAGATGTGTGGAGATCTGGGGTGGGTTTACCCCTGGTGGCACGGTGTACCTGGTGCAGTGACGTCCCTGAGACCCACCTTGCACCTTTAAAGAGCTGCCCCAGAGTATCTTGCCTGCTGAGCTGGTGGCCACACACTCATAGTGTCCAGAGTCTGTCACCTGCGAGGGCAAGAGCTCCTGCCCCATCACCCTGAGCACCCGTCACCTCGGCACCCACCACCCCTTGCACCCACCTACCTGAGCACCCATCACTGAGATCCCACAAAGCCCCCTTTGCACCCACCATCTCTCGCACCCACCACCCCTTGCACCCACCCCCCTGAGCACCCATCACTGAGATCCCACAAAGCACCCACCATCTCTCACACCCACCATGCTCCATGCCCTCCACCCCAAGTCCTCCCCACCCTCTGCAAACACCACCCATAGCACCCAGCACCCCGAGAACCCATCATCCACAGCATCTCCCACCGTGAGGTCCCATTGCTGGTTATGCCCATTGCACCCACGGCCCCTTAGCCCCCTCTCCACCCCCTGGGCCCCCCCCCCACCCCATGGGTGGCCACAGGGGTGGTGGATACCCTGAGCCCCTGCTCCGGGCCGGCTCACCCGGAGGCCGGTGATCTGCAGGGTGCCATTCTCCAGCAGGCTGACGTGGGGCTGGGTACCCACCAGGGCGCTCCCGTCCTTCATCCACCCCACACTGGCCAGTGGGTCGCTGCCCCACACTGGGCACAGCAACCGCGCCGTGGCCCCCACTGGCAGCACCGTCTGGTTAGTGGGACCCCAGCCCATCACTGGTGGTCGGTGCCCAGCTGGTGCTAGGGTGAAAAATGGGAGGAAAAAACCCAACGGGAACTTCTCCGTGCAGGGCTGGGTGCCACTCATGCACCAAATGCACGTTCTCTGCTGGCGTGGGACTTACCATCTTCAACCTCCAGCCGCGCCTTGGCCAGGACGCTGCCGGCCACGCTGATGGCCTGGCACAGGTAGGACCCGGCATCGGAGGGCTGCACGTCTGTGATGGTGATGGCACCGCCAGGGCTGACGGCAAAGCGGGCGGTGGGGTGCGGGGTCTGGCCCGGGAACAGCAGTGTCTGTGGGGAGGGAGACAGGGAGGGCAGTAGTGGGGATGGGGTGGGGTGGGATTGGGATGGGATGGGGACAGGGTTGGGAATGGGAATTGGCAGAAGGATGGATGGGGATAGGGGTGGTGATAGAGGTGTGAAGGGATAGGGGTAGGGATAGGAATGGGAACAGGGACAGGGATGGAGATGTGGACAGGGATGGATATGGTAGGGGATGGAGACAGGGATGGAGATGGGGATGAGGATGGGGATGGAATGGAGATGAGGATGGGGATGAGGATAGGATGGGATGGGACGGAGAAGAGGACAGGGACGAGAACTGGGATGGAGACAGGAATAGGGATAGGAATGTGGACAGGGACAAGGATGAGAACAGGGAAAGGGATAGGGATGGGGAGAGCAACAGGGACACTGGCAGGGATGGGCACGGGGATGGGGACTGTGATGAGGACAGGGACAGACCTGGCTGCCCTCTTTCTGCCAAAACACGGCGGGCGGTGGGTTGCCTGTGCTCTGGCACTGGAACGTCACGCTCTGGCCGGGGGTGACAATCTGGTCGCGGGGCCCGGTGATGAGCTGGGGGGGTACTGCCACAGTTGTGGGGAGAGAAAAAGGCTTGCTGGGCCGCTCTGCCAGCACCCATGGGTGCTCACCCATGGTGACCCCCCCCCCTCTTACCATGCACCGTGAGGGTCCCTGAAGCCTCCGAGCGGCCCACGCTGTTGTCGGCCACACAGGTGTAGGTGCCCTGGTCCTCCACCCGCAGCCGGCGGATCCGCAGCGTGTTGTCAGGCAGCACCTCCCACCTAGGGGGAAACCTGCGAGGCCAGCGGGGTGGCCACGGGGTGCCATGGGGTGCCAGGGGGATGCGGTAACGATGCGGGATGTGATGGGGACGCGGGGTGCAGTGAGGGATGTGGGATGGGATAGGGGGGGGGTCGATGGGGCTGTGGAACACCATAGCCATGCAGGAAGCAATAGGGATGAGTATGGGGTGGGATGTGACGTGGGATGCGGGATGGGATGGGATGGGATGGGATGGGACGGGACGGGACGGGGTGGAATGGGGTGGGATGAGATGGGATGGGATGGTGATGCGGGATGTGTTAAGGAAGCGGGATGCCACGGGGACACGGGATGCCACAGAGGTACTCAACGCCTTGGGGATGCAGAAGACATCAGACACGCCAGCCCCTAGCGCAGCCACCCCGCTGCCCCCCCCCCCCCATCCCTGTGTCCCCACTGCTCCTCGCCCACCATCTTTACCTTCCTGCTGGCATCTCGCCCTCCTCCTTGCGCCACCGTGCCGTGGGCTGTGGGTCCCCCACCGCCTGGCAGGGGAACTCCGCCGTCCCCTCCACCAGCACCGCCTGGTTGCGAGGTCTCTTGCTGAAGGCTGGGCGCTCTGCCGGGCGGGGGGGGAGGGGATAACATCAGTCCTGCCGGGAGGGCACTCCCCACACATCCCACAGATGACCCCCACGCACCGAAGACCACCAGCTCGGCCGGCTCGCTGGCCCTCTCCCCCACCACGTTGGTGGCCACGCAGACATAGACACCGGCGTCGCTCTTGCGTGCGCTGGCCACCATCAGCTTCCCACCGCGGACCTGGGGGGGGGGGAGTCCAGTTCAACTGGGAGGGGGAAGAGACACCCTCCACTTTGGAGTGGATTTTTTGCGGGGGGGGGGACCCTCACCGTCAGGTGCTCATCCTTGTCACTGAGCCGGGCACCATCCTTCTTCCAGGAGACACTGGGCTCGGGGTGGCCACGGGGGGGGACACACTCCAGGACGGCTGGGTCACCCACGGCCACTACTACGTCCCCAGGGGGCTGGCGGAAATCATCCCGCAGCACTGGGGGGGGGAGGGGGGGGCGGGGGACACAGATGGCATCAGCCTGGCATCAGCGTCCTTGTCCTCTCCTGCTGCCCCCTCCCTGTCCCAGATCAGCAGGGCTGGATCTGCCCCCCCCCCCAATCTAGCCCTGCCCCCCCACCCAATAATCCCTGGGGATGGAGATTGGGGGACCCAGTGGGTGCCACCGAGCCACCGACAGCCCAGGGGAGAGAGGGTGGGGGTGGCACCAGGGACTTTATCGTAATTTATTTTAATTATCTTTCAGTTATTTAAAATTTATTTGTAATTATTGTAATTTATTTTCAAATATCCTCCATTTTTTTCAACTATTTTCTCATCTTTTCAATTACTTTCATTTGCTTTCACTCCTTTTCACTTCTTTTCATTCCTTTTCACTGTTTGTATTTATTTTCACTTCTTATTAATTTTCTTTTTTGTTTAAATTTCATTTATTTTCCAATATCTTACCTTTGTTTCATTTCTTTTCATTCCTTTTCTCTCCTTTCCATCTATTTTCACTTTCTTTCCCTTCTTTTCACCCGCTTTCACCTAACACTTAATTCCTTATTTTCAACTTCCTTTAATCTCTTTTCACTTTTCATCTGATTTCACTTATTTCCACTTTTTTTCATCTATTTCCACTTCTTTTCATCTATTTCCATTCTTTTCATCTATTTCCCCTTCCTTCCATCTATTTTCACTTCCTTTTGCTTCTTTTCACTTCTTTTCATCTACTTGCCCTCATTGCTTTTATTCCTCATTTTCAACTTCTTTTAATCCGCTTTCGCTTTTCGTCCTATTTCATTTATTTCCCCCTATTTTGACTCTACGGCTGCCTGTGATTCTAATCTATTTTCACTCCTTTTCATCTATTTTCACTTCTTTTGAGCTATTTTCCCGTTTTCACCTGCCTCTATTTTTGCTCTTTTTCACTTCTTTTCACTCCTTTTCCTATAATTTCACTACTTTTCACTTCTTTTCCTCTAATTTCACTCCTTTTCACCCAGCAGCACCAGCCTGGGACCCCTGAGCCCCCAGTCACCACACCAGTCCCTGCAGACCCCCCCAGAACCCACCTCCCCCCCCACACACACACACACACCCTGGGGACTCACTGGCCACCTCCAGCGAGGCGTTCCTACTGGTGGCCTCCCCCAGGTAATTCCTGGCCACGCAGACGTAGACCCCCTCATCGGGCTTCCCCCGCCGGCCGTGGAGGATGCGGAGGAAGAAGAGGGCCCCCCCGGGGAGGAGGGTACGGTGGGAGCGGGGGTCCTCCCTGTCCGTCTCCACCCTCTCCCCATCCTTGTACCACTCCACCGCCGGCGCCGGGCGCCCCTCAGCCTTGCAGCTCAGGGTGGCGGGTTCCCCCTTGGAGACCAGGAGATCCGTGGGGTGCTCCACGATGCGGGGGGGGGTGTCCTCCAGCAGAGGGTGGGACCCTGAGGGAATTAATTAACGAATTCACACGCGTGTGCCTGCACAGACATGCACGTGTGCCCCTGCGTGTAAGCGCACGCACTTATGTGCACACATACATGTCAGTGTTCATGCAGGGGGGGGGTGGACACACACGCTTACACACGTAGATGTGTGCACACGTGTGCACGCCCGCGCAGACACATGTTTGCACACACGGCCTTGCACACCCACACATGCATTCCGGTGGGGCACACAAGCCTGTGCTCACACCCCCCCTCCCCCCCCACCCACCGTGTACCCACATGTACACGCGTGCACATCTACACACCCACCACACGCGTGTTCCCCCATTTCCACATGTGCACACGTGTGCACACCCCACCCCCCCCTTCTCCTGCCCCAGCTTCCGAGCATCACAGGGGGAATTTTGTTATTCGGGGTGCCCTGGGGGGGGGTGTGAGGGGGTGGGAAGGGTTGCCATGGAGACGGGATGAGGCTGCCACGGGGACCAGGAGGGATGCTGCGGGGTACCAGGCACCCCCTGAGCGCAGCGGGGGCTGCAGGGGCTTGCAGCTGGGCCCAGTGGCTAATTGGGACATGCAGGGGGCCAGGCCAGCTGTGCCGGAGGGGGGGGGGGTGTTTGAGACTCCCCACCCTGTTCTGATCAGCCACCCAGAGCCAAAATGAGGGGAATAGCTCAAAAAAGGGCTGAAAAATCAGGTGACACCCCAGCCGTCTGGGATCTGCCCCCTCCCCCCGCCCCCACCTCTCACGCCATCCCTGCTGGGGAACATGGGGTTAATTTGGGGTCCTAGAGATGGTTTGGGGACACAGGGCTTGTTTGGGGATATGGGGACAGTTTGGGGACACTGGGATCCCTCCTGGCTCAGGGACATAGGGCTGGTTTGGGGACATGGAGTGTGTCCCAGCTCAGGGTGTAGGAGTTGGTTTGGGGACACGGTGCTGGTCTGGGGACACTGGGGGTAGTTTGGGGACACTGGGTCAGTTCCAGTTTGGGGTCTGGGGATCAGCCTGGGGGCACAGGACTGATTTGGGGACACAGGGTTCTCCCGGCTCAGAGTTGGGGAATCAGTGTGGGGACACTGCACTGCTTTGGTGACACAGGGCTGGTCCTGCTTTGGAGTTTGGGAACTCTGGCCACATGGGGACAGTTTGGGGGCACTGGGTTGCTTCCAGTTCAGAGATGTGGGGTCGGTGTATGGACACAGGGATAGTTTAGAGACAGGGGATTGCTCCCAGTTTGGGGTCTGGGGGTTGGTCCGGGGACATGGGGACAATTTGGGCACACCAGCTCAGTCCCAGTTCGCAGTCTGGAGGTCAGTGTGGGGACATGGGGCTGGCTTGGGGATAGGGGGTTGCTCCCAGTTTGGGGGCACCGGGCTGCTCCCAGTTTTGAAGTCACGAGGACCACGTGGGGACACAAGCATCTCTCCTGGTTCGTGGTCCAGGGACACGGAGCTGTTCCCGGAGTGGGGACGCGGGGTTGATTTGAGGTCGCTCCCAGGGGCAAGTCCCAGTGTGGGGACAGGGGACAGGTTTGGGAACCTCCGGTGCCGGTGGGGTCCCGGCAAGGGGCTGGCGGGGGGGGGGGGTACGGGGGGGGGACGAGCGGGGGGAAGGATGCGGGGCTCTGAGGGCTATTCCCAGCATCGCTGCTGGAGCCGGACTGGGGACAGCGGGAGCCAGGGCGCGGGGAGAGTGGCAGGAGGGGACCCGGCGGCACGTACCGTTACCGGGGAGCGGGAGTGCGGGGCCGGTGCGGTTGGTACCGAGCAGGAGCTGGGAGGAGTTGGAGCCCTCGGTCCCCAGCGAGTCGGCGAACAGGTTCATCTGCAGCAGCGTCTTCAGCAGGTACCGCAGCATCCCGGCTCGGCTCAGCACGGCTCGGCTCGGTCCGACCCGGCACGACTCAGCCCAGCCCAGCTCAGCCCAGTATAAGCCCAGCCCGGCTCGGCTTTACACGATCCGGCTCGGCTCGGCTCAGCCCAGCCCAGCCCAGTACAGCCCAGCCCAGCCCGGCTCGGCTCAGCCCAGCACAGCCCAGTACAGCCCAGCCCAGATCGGCTCAGCCCAACACAGCCCAGTACAGCACAGCCCCGCTCGGCTCAGCCCAGCACAGCCCAGTACAGCACAGCCCGGCTCGGCTCAGCCCAGCACAGCCCAGCACAGCCCAGCACATCCCAACCCAGCACAGCCCAGTCCGGCTCAGCCCGGCTCAGCTCAGCACGGTACAGCCCTGTACAGCCCAGTCCGGCTCAGCCCGGCTCGGTTCAGCCCCAGCACAGCCCAGTACAGCCCGGCACAGCCCTGTACAGCCCAGTCCGGCTCAGCCCGGCTCGGTTCAGCCCCAGCACAGCCCAGTACAGCCCGGCACGGCTCACCCCGGCTTCGCTCAACCCAGCTTAGCCCAGCACATCCCAGCCCAGCACACCCCAGTCCGGCACAGCCCAGCTCAGCCCAGAACAGCCCAGCTCAGCCCGGCTCGACTCGGCCCAGTACAGCCCAGCACAGCCCAGCACATCCCAATCCAGCACAACCCGGCACATCCCAGTCCAGCCCAGCCTAGCTCAACCCAGCACATCCCAGTCCAGCCCAGCGCGGCTCCACTCAGCCCGCAGCACCGCCCCCCGGGTCCGGGGGAGAAAGGGGGGGGGGGCGCGGCCAGAGGGGGGATGGGAGGTGGGGGGGGTCCAAGTGGGATGGGGGGGAGGGAGGGCTCCCATTTTGGGGGAGGGGGAGGTCCATGAGAGGGGGCGGAGGGGGACGACCAGAGGAAAAAGGCAGAGTGGCTTGGGCTGGAGGGAGGAGGAGGAGGAGGAAGGGGAGGAAGAGAGGCTGCTCTCACCCAAAATTACACCCGCCCCCCTGCTCCATTGCAAAATGCCTCCCGAATTCATAGGTAGCAATTAGCTGCTTAATTAACGCACTTGGGCTGAGGTGTGGAGCAATGTGCCTCCTCCAGCCAGCCCCTTGTTATGGGGGGGCGTTATAATGGGGGGGAGGGTTCGTTATGGGGGGGTCATTATAGGGTGATTTGTTACAGCGGTGCTAATGACCCCCTCGGAATAGGGCAAAAGTGGGGGTGGTGAGGGGGGGAGGAAAAGGGGAGGGGGGGGCGGGGGTGTGGGGAGCTCCTGGGGGGTCGGATGGAGAAGGGGGTGGGAGGGGAAGGGGCAATGGGGCAGGTGTGACATCTGTGCGCACATCTGGGCTGTGACAGACACAGTGAGCAGGAGAAAAGGCCTCACATCTGGATGGTGGGACAGGCCCCGCGCACCTTTGCACATCTGGAGGAAGAGGGGGTGGGCAAAAGTGTCCCACGGGGAGGAGGGGGGGTTCACATCTGGGGAGGGCTCTCGAGGGCACAGCTGAGGAGCGGAAGGAGGGTGGTTTTTTTTAACATCTGGGGCACATCTGGGATGGTTGGGTAGTCCTGGGGAGGCAGGCACATTCAGGCAAACATCTGGAGGGCTGAGGTCACAGCTGGGGAGGCTTAAGTGCACATCTGGGGAGCCGGGCAGTTTGCTGTTCTGTACTTCTGGGGGGGGCACATAGGAGAGGGGGGAGTGCACATCCGGAGGGCTCACCCGAGCGTGCTCCCCCACCCCAGGGCTGGGGCCACAGCTGGGTGCACATCTGGCACACCTAGGACCACCAGATCCCACTGGATGGGCTGGATCCTGGCGCCTTGGGGGCAATGAATTATTCATCTCTCCCCCCCCCCCCCCCCGGCCCCCCTCCCCGCAGCCGGGCCCAGCAAAACTAAATAAATATTAATTTAATGGGATCACAAAAGCTTTTCCATTTCTCCTGCCACGGGTGCGGCAGCCCAGGGAGTTCCCGGTGGGATAAAAAATGAGGGGAAAAAAACAAAAATGTGTAAAATAATAGGTTTACGCAACTCTTATCAAAATAATTCCCCAGACTGGGAATTGAAGGGGATGCTGGAATATTAAATGCTGGGATTTCCCCCCCGTCCCCCCCGTCCCCCCCGTCCCCTTTTAGGTGTCAGTGGAAATGGGGCATCTCCCACCTGGGAAGAGGGAATGGAAGGGGCTGTTCATCCCGGAGAGCTTTTCCGTTCTTTTCCTCGAACGCTTTCTGGAGAAAGGAGAGGTTTTAGCGGGAATTCAGGAGTTTTGGGGAGGTGAAAGCACCGCTGTATTAATCAGGCCTGAGGCGGTGGCGATGGGCTCCTGGCGCTGCCACACACGCACGTCTGTCCCTGAGACACCTTGGGATGGGGACAGGAGACAAAGGAGCCTCCTCATCCCGATGGATAATCCCCCCCCCCAGTTTCATCCCCGTTAATCAGCTGGGCAAACAGCGGGCGCGGGGGCATCGCCTCCTTGTTAGCAGATTTATTACTGCTGCCGGCGCCTTTAATTACCCTTTTATTCGGCGATTAACAGCTGTTTGAGCAGGATTTGCCCAAACCTCTCCCCGTCACGGCCCCAAAATCACCCCCCTGGACTTTTTTTTTGGTGGGGGGGAGGCTCACGCCGTTCTTCGTTATCCTCGTTATTCCTCCTCATTTTCACTGCCCTCCTCATTTTTCCCTGCTCCTGGCCGCTCTGGGGAGCAGAAACTGAGGCAGGGGGGACGGGGGGGTGACACTGAGGGACAAAATTATTTCCTCCCCCACGGGACGGTGTCGGGGGGGGGGGGA
>JAOQGH010000010.1:191516-203045 GCA_025769975.1 Gallinago jamesoni
GGATTGATGGTGGGATGCTGGAGGGAATGATGGTGGGGTGCTGGAGGGGATGATGGTGGGGTGCTTTAAGGATTGATGGTGGGATGCTGGAGGGGATGATGGTGGGATGCTGGAGGGGATGATGGTGGGGTGCTTCAGGGAATGATTGTGGGGTGCTGGAGGGGATGATGGTGGGATATTTCAGGAAATGACACTGGGGTGCTGTATGGAATGCTGCTGGGTTATTTCAGGGGAGCACACTGGGATGCTTTAGGGGATGATGCTGGGATGCATGGAGGGATGCCAGGATGTATTAGAGATGACAGTGGGCTGCTCTAGGGGAGGACATCGGGACGTTTTAGGGGAGCATACTGGAATGCTTCAGAGGATGCCAGTGGGATGCTTTAGGGGATGATGCCTGGATGTGGTAGAGGATGATCCTGGGAGGATTTTGTGGAGCATACTGGGATGCTTTAGGGGATGACAGTGAGACGCTTTAGGGGATGATGCCAGGGTGCACCAAGGGATGATGTCTGGCTATTTCAAGGGACAATACTGGGATGCTTTAGGGGACGATGGCAGGACAATTTAGGGAGTGACACTGGGATGCTGGAGGGGTTGACGCCAGGATGCTTTAGGGGAGCTCGCTGGCATGCTTCAGGGGATGGTGCTGAGATGCTTCAGGAGAGGATGCTGAGATGCGTTAGGGGATGGTGCCAGCTGCTTTAGGTGAGCAGATTGGGATGCCGCGGGGGGGTGAACCAGGGGTGCCACGGAGGATGGGTGTCAGTCTGTCTTTCCTCCGCGTCTGGCAGGCGCAGGAGGCCCGGTGGGTTGAGGTTCCCTCCTCAGGGCATCCCAGCCTACCTCATTACCGTTGTCCTCGGGAAACCAGAGCCCATGTGTTCGAGTCGAGCGATTCGGGGTGGGGGGGTGGGGTGGGGAGTATATTAACATCCCATTTCCACCTCTTTAATCTAGAGTTTGTTGAGATCATTTATCAGCCCGGCCTCCCTCCAGGGCCAGGGGAAGGCAGGCAGAGCTCAGCAGCTGGGGCACGGCAAGAGACGAGGGACGCTCGTCCCCGAAGGAAGCCGGCTCCGGGTTTAACAGGTAGTGGCTCATGTGCGAACGGCCAGTTTGGGACCGGGGCGTCATTGGGAAAGGCTCTATCAAAGCTGGGCTTAATTGGGTGGAAGGCTCGTTTGCATGGCCGCTAATGGGGGATCAGAGGGCCGGGGACCCGGTGCTGACGGCCCTACAAAGGCAGGCAATTACTTGCTTGTCTGCATTATGTATTAACCCATCTGGGGCTGGGATATTGGCTTTGAAAGGGAGACAAAGGCGGGGGGCGTGAGGCTCGTGTTCCCCCCCCCAACCACATCCCCCGCCTGCGTCCCCTTTGTGCAGCTGGAGCCAGGCTGAGGAGGCTGGATGCATCCCTGAGGATGCTGGTGGGTACCAGCACCCAGCAGCCCCACTCACCTTCCAGCCCCCCCCACCACCCTTGCCATACCAAACTCGTTAAGAGCCGTGGCTTTAATTAGCCACCGTCGTCAACAATGGCTTCATACTTTTTGACGGTGTGTTTTGGAGATGGGGGGTTAATTATGAATTGGTCAGTAAATTGCAGTAAAGATTAGTCTGGTTCTAATGACTTGTCCGCTTGGCTTTTTTTGGCTAATTGTTAATTATTTTTGTCGGATTGGAAGGCTGGCTCAAGTGAGGCAGTGCTGGGGAGCAGAGGATTGTTTCCCCGAGTGGCTTTTTCCCACTGTCTGCATGTTCCCAGGGAGCTGAGGAGAGCTACAACTCATTGCACACGTGAGCCCCAGCTGAGAACAGCCACCACTCATTGCACACTCAATCCCAGCTGAGAACAGCCACAATTCATTTCAGGGATGAGCCCCACAGAGAAAGAACCACAACACACTGCCCAAAGCCCACACACTGTGGGGCAGCTGAGAACGGGCCCAGCTCTCTACAGGAATGACTCTGGGAGGTGCTCGGCGGGTTGCGGGGGGGGGACCCCTGAGCCCCCCACCGCCATGTCATTAGCGAGCGGTCAAATGGCCCTGATGAGGACGCGGAGCTGCATCGCAATCAGCTGCTCTGGAGGAATAATGAATTTTTCAATCCCTAATTAACCGATAACCTCATTTGCATTCCTCCCACCCTCCCCTACTAATGGCCAGCCCCTCTAATTGGGGCCTGATTAGCTCCTGGGCAGGGGGGTTCATTACAGCTCTGGGGGGGCTTGGGGACAGGGGGAAGGGGCTGGTGGGCCCCCAGAACATGGGGACGCAGGGACCCGACCGTGGGGCGAAGCAGGTAGAGCTGGCAGCACCCCTGTGGGCAGCTGGCTTTGGGGACAATGACAGCGGGTATGTCCCTTTGGGGGACACACTGGCAGCGGGGACAACTCTTTGGGGGGCTGCTTTGGGGACACACGGCAAGGCACTGGGGACATCTCCTTTGGGGACACAATGGCGATAGGCACACCACTTGGGGGATGTGGTCGCGGCAGGGACAGCTCTTTGGGGACACATCGGCAGTGGGGACAAGCCTTTGGGGACACCTCTTTGGGGACACATCGGCAGTGGGGACAAGCCTTTGGGGACACGCCGCGGATGCTGGAATTGGAAACACCCCTTTGGGGACACACCAGCAGCGGGTACATCCCTTTGGGGACACATCAGCAGCAGGTACATCCCTCTTGGGACATGCTGGCAGCAGGGACACCCCTGTGGGGACACTGACAGGGCTGGCATTGAGGACATGTATTTGGGGGGACACCAGCAGTGGGTACATCCCTTTGGGGACACACCAGCAGCAGGTACATCCCTCTGGGGACATGCTGGCAGCAGGGACACCCCTGTGGGGACACTGACAGGGCTGGCATTGAGGACGTCTGTTTGGGGACACACCAGCAGCGGAGACCTCCCCTTTGGGGACACTCCAGGGCTGGTGTTGGGGACAGCCGCCGGTGACAAAGACCCTGCTTTCCCCTCGCCCCCCCCCCATATCCCCTGCCCGCTGAGGCGGGGTGGGGTGGGGTGTGAATGTCCCCGTGTGTCACCTCCCACAGCCCCTAATCCCCGTAATTAGAGGGGGCTAATTACGGCCCCTGATTGCTCCAGCTGCGTGCAGCGGGCAGGGACGGGCAGGTCCCCTCCCATCCTACCCTTTCCCACCCCCACCCCCCCTCAGTTCCCCATTTGTTTACCTAACCGAGCCCTAATGAAAGCAGTTAATTAAGAAGGCAATGTCTATCCGCGGGGACCCATTGGCCCCCCAAGTTCTTTTGGGGGCGGGGTCACACTCGCTGCTCATTAGTCTGGGCTTAACGAAGGGGTGGCGCAGGTGGGGGGCTGGGACCCCTCCCCTGAGCTGCCCTCCGGCTCATCAATCAGTGTGTCCCCCCCCCGGGCCGCTAATTAGGACCGGGAAGGGGGGGGGGGGGCTCGGAAAGAGGGGGGGCTGGTGACCCCCTGAATGGGGGGAGCCCCTGCGGAAGGCGGTGCTCAACCCCACGCTTGGGGGTCTCAGTCCCCACGTTTGGGGGTGCTCAGCCCCATATGTAGGTGCTCAGACCCCAATATGTGGGGGACCCCCATGTTTAGGGTGCTCAGTCCCCCGTTGGGGGGGTGCCAGCCCCACACCGGCGGTGCTCACCCCACGCCTCCTCCCCTAAGCCACGCCCCCCGCCCACATGACCACGCCCCTTCCAATGTAGCCACGCCCCCCTCTTAGGAACGCGCCCACATCGCGTGGCCACACCCCCCACCGCCCTGCTCAGCCCCTCCCCGCACGTGACCACGCCCCCTCTATCCCTGTAAACACGCCCCTTTCTCACTGAGCCACGCCCCCTCCCGCGGGGGAAGAGGGGAGAGCTGCCGGAAGTCCCTCCTCTCGTCACTTCCGCCCCGCTCGCTCCGGCAGCTCCAACATGGCGGCGTCCTGCGGCTCATCGCAGCTCCCGCCCGCTGAGCCGCCCCTCAAGATCCCTAAGATGGAGGTGTTGTCGCCAGGCTCGCCGGGGGCGCTGAGCGACGGCAACCCCAGCCTCTCCGACCCCTCGACTCCTAGCGGTGCCTCCCCCCTGGGCCCGGGGCCGGCGGCCGGCGGGGCCGGGCCGGGGGTCGGCGGCGGGGCGGGGGGCCGCGGCGGGGCCTCGCCTTCTGTCTCCTTCTCGCCGGGCGGCGCCGCCGCCGCAGCCGCCGCTGCCGCTTGCCGGGGGATGTCGTGGACACCGGCGGAGACCAACGCGCTGATCGCCGTCTGGGGGAACGAGCGGCTCGTGGAGGCCCGGTACCAGCAGCTGGAGGGCGCCGGTACTGTCTTCGGCAGTAAAGCCCCCGGCCCTGCCATGTACGAGCGCGTCTCCCGCGCCCTGGCCGAGCTGGGCTACGAGCGCACCCCTTCTCAGTGTCGAGAGCGCATCAAGGTACCCCGGCGGGGGGCGGGCGGCTCGGCCCCAGGGAGCGGGGAAAGGGGAGGGGGGCGGGACGGGTAGCCCCGGGGGTTAGCCTGGCCCGTGGGCCGGCGTGTGAGGGCACCGCGTCCCTTGGGCTGTATCCCGTCAGGATCTCCCCGAAACATTCTTCGGCCCTGGGTGTGGGTGTCCCAGGGGCTCAGCCCAGCCTTTGGTCTTGGGTATGGGGGCACCCTGTCCCCTGGGATCATCCCATCAGGGTCTCCCCACACAGACACTTCTCCAGAGCATCCTTTTGTTCTGGCTGAGGCATCACCTTATCCCCTGCGATCACCCTTCAGTGTCTCCCTGTGCTGGCCGTTTTCCAGAGCATTCTTTGGCCCTGGGTGCAGGGTCACTTTGTCCCCAGGGCTCAGCCCAGACTTTAGCTCTGGGTGGAGGGGGGCACCCTGTCCGCTGAGCTTGATTCCTTCAGGCTTTCTCTGAAACATCTTTTGTCCCTGGCTGTGGGTGTCCCCAGGGCTTAGCCCAGCCTGGTGATTTGGGGCACCCTGTCCCCTGGGCTCAGCCCTTACAGGGTGTCTCCATGCAGGTAGTTCTCCAGAGCTTTTTCTGCCCCTGGCTGTGGGTGTTTGCAGGACCCATCCCAGCCTTTGGCCCTGTGTGTGGGGGCACTGCACGCCCTGCAGTCACCTCATCTGGGGCTCCCTATGCAGGCAGTTTTCCAGAGCGTCCTTCAGCCCTGGCTGTGGGTATACCCTGGGTTCAACCTATGCCTTGGCTCTGTCTGTGGCAGCATCCCATCCCCTGGGATCAGCCTTTTGGGATGTCTCCATGCTGATGGTTTTCTAGAGCATCCTTTGGCCCTGGGTGCAGTGCTACTGTGTCCCCAGCCTTTGGGCCTGGCTGTGGAGACACTTCTTCCCTGGAGTCACCCCACCAGGGTTTCCCCATTGTGGCAGTTTTCCAGAGCATCCTGTGCCCCTGGGTGTGAGACACCCTGTACCTTGGGCTCAGCTGCCTGGCTCCCCGCAGCACCCAGTTGGCATCTCCTGGCCTGGAGCAGGCTGGGTGCCATATCCTGGGGGTTCAGTTCGTGCTCCAGCAGCGTCTTTCTGACCCAGGCGCTTTGTCCTTTGGGTTCAACTGCTCAGTTTCCCCTCTGTGGTTGGGCTGCAGTATCATCCTTTGGTCCTGAGTGAGGAGGGACACAAAGTCCCAGCCATCCGTGTTCCCTCTCCTGGACACAGCAGCATCCTTTCCCCTGGGGTTTTTGGGACACCACATCCCCTAGGTTGCCTCCTTCAGCCCTGAGCATGGTGGGCCCTTGGTGGGTTGACTCAGACCCGTTCAATGTTCTCCAGCATCTTCTGGCCGTGAGGAGGTGGCACTGGCTGTTCCTTAAAGCCCCCCATGAGAAAACTGGGGTATTCCCAGTTACCCCAGTAATGAGGGCTGGCTTGAGCTGTGGTTGCCCTCTTGTGCTTGTGGCTGCCTCCATTGCTTGAAGTTGCTTTATGGGGTACATGGTCTTCCCCTGGCTGGCACCAGAGCAAGCTGTGCGCTGAGGACCCTCTTTAATTAATTGAACCACCTTAAACAGCCCCATGGGCTGCATTTCCTCTGGTGGCAGGTTTTCAAGAGGGATTTTTCCAGCTGCATCATTCCCTGGGGAAAAGAGCAAGGGTGGCTTGGGTGTCCAGCCTGGGAGCAGCCTCTCTGCACACACAGCTTTTTCTGAAGAAGAGCTACTTGGAGGAACCATGGATGGGGTGGGAATTGCTGCAGGGTTTCAATGTATAAACGTGAGTGAAGCTTGAAAAGGTGAATTAAACGCTCCGAGCTCCCCATAGCTTTTATTTTCGTGACACATTAGGCTGTCTGGGAAGCTGCTTAAACCATTGATTGATGAAAAAAAGTAATATTTTGTTATTGCTAGGGACCAGTGCGGGTGTTTGCTTCTCTTCTGTGAAATACAGGTGTGTATACCCAGGCTGCCTTTGATTCACGAAATATAGGAAATTAGGGATTCAGCGGTGTCTGAATGCTTGAGAATGAGAGACTTCAGTCCCTGCTGATTAGAGCAGCCTTCCTCCCTGAAAGTAGGTGGCCAAAACAATACCCCTTCCTCTAGCTGTTTTAGGTTCTTATTGTATTTTCCTTGTGTCATCTCCTTGACTCCCTGTATTTGTTCCATAGGGATTTATTTCCCTTGAACACATCCAAGTAGTTTTTTGAGCGGGAAGTTGCTACGCTGTGAAATCTCTTTGAGTTACTTGTTTTCTCAACGCCTTTCAGGGTGCTTGTTGCTTAAATTGCTTCCTCCACAGAACTTCGGGGTTTCCTGGAGACTGATGTTTGATGGAGTAGTTACTCAAGGTGGTTTGGCTCTGATTTCAGGTTGTGGTGGGCTGTAGAGGACCATACCCCAGTTTTGACTGCAGGTTCTCCAACCGTTAATGTTTCAGGGGATGCTGAGCAGGTTGCAAGGAGAAGTCTCAGTATTAAAGCAGCCCAGAACTGGCTGCTCGACTTCAGATGATGGAGTAGTGGTCATGGGTAGTGGCTGCTTTTTTTTTTTGGTGACTCCTGGAGGATGCTGTCCTCCCAGCAGTTTGTGAGCTTCTTGCAGAGGAGAAATTCTGTTCCTTTCCCTTAAAAAGTGATGCTTGATCACGCCTTTGCCCCCAGAATGTTCAAGCTTGAAAGAAACCACACATTGTGGACCTAAGGAACAGCGTAGGGGAAATAAAAAACCACAAGGCTGATATTATCACCTTGCAATGGCTCCAAGAGCAGCTCTTGAGGGACCTGTTAGATGGCTCTGGACCAATACGCAATACAGAATCGTAGTGACAGATTGGCTGGGGTGGGAAGGGACCTCTGGAGATCACCAGGGCAGGGTCACCCAGAGCAGGTTGGACAGGATCACGCCCAGGTGGGTCTGGAATCTCTCCAGAGAAGGAGACCCCACACCCTCTCTGAGCAGCCTCTTCCAGGGCTCTGCCACCCTCACAGGAAAGAACTTTTTCCTCATGTTGAGATGGAATTTCCCGTGTTCCAGTTGGTGCCCGTTGCCCCTTGTCCTGTCACCAGGCACCACTGAGAAGGGTCTGGACCCATCCTCTTGCCACCTGACCTTTAGCTATTGCTCAGCATCTATGAGGTCCCCCCTCAGTCTGCTCTTCTCCAGCTGAACAGTCCCTCAGCCCTTCCACAGCAGAGAGGTGCTCCAGTCCGTCATCATCTTCACAGCCTCTGCTGGACTCTCTCCAGCAGTTCCCTGTCCTTCTTGAACTGGGGGGCCCAGAACTGGACCCAGTGCTCCAGATGGGGCCTCCCCAGTGCAGGGCAGAGCAGAGGGAGAGGATGACCTCCCTCCTCCTGCAACCACGCTCTTTTGAATGCATCCAAGGAGACCATTGGCCTCCGTAGCCACAAGGGCATGTTGTTGACTTGTGGACAACTTGTTGTTGCCCACCAGGACTCCCAGGTCCTTCTCTGTAGAGCAGCTTTTGCAAAGCCTTCAGGTTCGTGGTAGCCTTTTGACCTGAATTGCTGTGAAACGAGGACTCATGGAAAGCTGGGCTTTCTTGCAAGAGCCAGGAGTTGGCCTTGTTACATTGAGATAGTTGCGGCAGCCATCACCAACCTTAAAGTCCCAATTTTTCTACCCTTCCAGGTGGGATCAGCTGCTTGACTTTTTCATGCTCAACTGAGAGCAGCAGTCACTTCTGGGTGTGTTGGGGTCAGCCTGAAGTCATCTTTAAGACAGAGTAGGACAACTGTTGGAACAAGGGGGGGCCGTATGCACTTTGTAGTCCCCCACTGTTGGCTGAGCTGAAAACAGAGCTGGGGAGGTGGCGATGAGGGAACACTTAACTTCATCTTGCATTTATTATGCGTAATGCTCTGTATTTCCATGATTTTATATACTTTGACTAAATGCCCATCAAGGGAGAGCAGCGTGAGGATTTGTTGATGTCTTATAAGTGTAAATTGTGCTTAAAACAGATCAAATTCAACTTGTTTTATAAATGAGTTTTAGATGAGGATTCAGTATTGGCTTTTTTTAGGACACCTGCCTTCCATGGCCTCAGACCACTCTTGGTGAGCGAGGTAGAAAGGAGCTGGAAAGGACAAAGCTCCGTAGAGGAGAGTTTTGTGGTGGCCGGACACCGCTCTCTCCTCATTCAAACAGGATGCAAAAGGAGAGCCCGGTCCCAATTTTCATCTGTCTCTTAACATCTGTGTGTGCTTTTCTGCGCGGAAGCAAGGCTGGGAATGCGGCCACTGTCGCGTTTGAGCCGCTCAAGAAGTGTCTGTTTCAAATTTTGGGATTCGCACGTGACCATTCCGGCTACTTTTCCTTTGGAAAAGAGACCTTGAATCCGACTTGGTGGCTCAGAGGCCAGCGGATCGGTGAGTTCTGCAGGAGGATTGAAACGCCTTGATTTCTGTCTGCTGGGTTCCCCAAAAAGCTGTTTTCTGCTCTAAAGTTGCCTCATCCTGTTGTATCTTTAATCCTTGCTTTATTTAGTAATATATTCTGGCTGTCCCTGCGATGCATAGCTTTTGTTAAAGCATGGCTTAGCAAGGCACACGTGCTTTTCGTCCTCCCCTTCTCCTCTTTCTGAAGTACGTTTGTGGTGAAGGATTTCGCCTGGTTTGTGTATCCCAAAAGTCACAGCCTCTCCGCAGCTGTGCCTGGAGACCCTCTAAGTTTTAAGGTTTGATTTTTAGTGCTGGTGTTTTAAGGCAGGTGGTGGAATATTTGGCAAAACTGATGCAGTGATCCCCTGCACTGATCCTGCTAGGCTGCAGGAGCTTTTTGGTGCTGGCAGTTCCTGGCCGTGGTTTCAGCTGGTGAGTCCTCCTGGAGCAGAGGGAATTCCCTCCTTAAAATTTTCTGTTCAGCAAGGGGAAATTGTTAAAATTAATTTTGAGGTCATTTTTAACAAGGCTACCAGGTTATATGCAGGTTCTGCTTTTAGTTTGAGAGCAAACCACTGAAATTTGTTTGTCTCTCCTTGGAGTTGGTGCCAGGCTGTTTATTTGGAGGAGCAGCTCTGACATCTATCTCCTGGCGGCAGGAATTCTGGAGTCCCAGTTTGGATTTTCTGTAGGTAGCGACCTGTTTGTCACCCCAGCCAGGTGACTAGAGGCTTCTGCTGGGTTGGGGTTGTCCTCTAAGCTTGTAATTTATTTTTCAAAGGAAAAATAAATACTTTGAAGACACCAGTTAAAGGCTCGTGGGGAGCGTGGGCACAGAGGGGAGAAGCAAATGCCATGAACCCACATGAAACGGGAAGACATGAAAAATTATGCCTGAATATCAGCCAGTGATGTTCTCTTGCTTTAAGCTGTATGGAAAGAGATGGTGGTCAGGGCTGCTTTGTGATAGGGCTGTGGTTTTAGTTGCTTTACAATGTAAACAAACTATTTTTACATCTTGTGTGAAGTGGTTTTGAAGGAAGGAAAAGCTGCTCTTACTGGGCTGTCTCAGAAGCAATGCGTGATCTGTTTTGCCCTCTTGTGTGATACAGGAGATTGGATTTCACCCAGAATTTCACCGTTGAGTGCAATAACGTGGTGTGTGGCAACTGGCTTTTAATTTGAAGATCTCCAACAATGGAGCATCAGTACATTTCGTAGCAACCAGCCAACCGTCCACCTTCAAAATGGCTTTGCCTTCTATTTCTTTTGAATGCGTTTTATCTTTGTCTTGCATTTGTTATCTCAGGCTGAGATCCCCGTCCCAGTGGCTCCACTGGCTGCGATGTCTGCAGACGTGGTTCATGTTACTGCCCCGTCTTTCTTTGGCTTAAATAGCTTCAGATACACTGGGTTTTCCATGGTGGGTTGTTTCTTGTCCTTCCTTGAATCTTCTCCAGCAGCCCAATTTCTCACTGGATGTTCTCACAGGTCCCGGTAGGTGAGAGCAACTTTCTGTTGACTTCTATAAGCTGAAAAAAAATAAACTTTTCAGTGACAAAGAACAGATTTATTTATTTTTCTCCTTGGATATAATGTGGGGCTGCAGTTGAGGAGCATCCCCAGGAGGAGAACGTCACATGGAACAAATCCACTTGCAGAGATGCTGCATCCACTCTTTCCAACTGGTGTTTTGCAGAGCAACATTGTGCCAGCAGGCATCTGCCCGGCTTTGCATCTGCAGGATGAGTGTCCTTCCTGTCTGGTAGCTTCTGCAGCCATCTTGTGGGTCTGTAATACTCTGCTCTGGTTGTTCTGGTGTACCTGGGACATCCACCGCTCACTGCACGGGTGCAGAGTGACTCCCAGAGGGGAGCGAGCCGTCAGGTTGTCTGCTTGAGTCAGAAACAGTTGGTGGCCAGGAACTTGTTGCAGGACAAACGTGCTAAACTTGAACATTGACTCTTAGTTTGGGAGCACACTGTTTTTCCCTGTCATGGTTCTTGACTGTGGAGGACATGGAAAAGGTGTTAAAAAGTCCACCTTCTGATTTTTATAACTTGCCCTTAGTCAGCTCGTGCCAGCAGGTGGAAATTTTGGGCATCCTATCAGCCTTGATTATTGCAGAGGCTGCTTTGCTGTCAGGAAACAGTGCCAGCAGTGGCCATGCAGGAGGCGTCGGCTGGTTGATCGTGGATTTTGTTTATTCTAGAAGCAACTGGGTGCGCCAGCAACGCTCAGTGGAGTGAAGTTGGTACGAGTGAACCCCACCCTGGACTGCATCGCCAGCAGAGTGAGGGGATGGGATTCTGCCCCTCTGCTCTGGGGAGACACCCTCCAGGGCTGCCTCCAGCTCTGCGGCCACCAACAGCAGAAGGACATGGACCTGTTGGAACGGGGCCAGAGGAGAACCACAGGGATGCTGGGAGGGCTGGAGCCCTTCTGCTAGGAGAACAGGCTGAGAGAGTTTGGGGGGTTCAGCCTGGAGAAGAGAAGGCTCCGGGGAGACCTTCAAGCCCCTTCCAGTCCCTCAAGGGGCTTCAGGAAAGCTGGGGAGGGGAACTAAAGGATGATCCCTAGATCAGGGAGGGGAGCCCTAGGAGGAGGGGGAAGGGTTTGACACTGAAAGAAGGGAGATTGAGATGAGATGTGGGGAAGAACTTCTTTGGTGTGAGGGTGGT
>JAOQGH010000010.1:203560-219622 GCA_025769975.1 Gallinago jamesoni
GAGGGGTTCAAGGGCAGGTTGGAGGGGGCTTGGAGCAACCTGGTCTGGTGGGAGGTGTCCCTGCCCAGGGCAGGGGATGGCGCTGGATGATCTTTAAGGTCCCTTCCAACCCCAACTGTTCTATGGTTCTGTGATTCTATGAAAGCATGCAGCTTTGAGTGCTGATGTGAGCATGGATTAATTTTCATTATTCTTTGTGGTTACACTCCATCCTGCTGAGTGTATAAATTTTAGGGGCCAAGTCAGTGACACTCTCTGGACTGCTGTCGTCTCACCAGTTACCAACCCCTTGACCCCATGAAAATTGGAGTGGAAGCCAGCTTTGGTATTTCGTGTCCAGCTTTTCCTGTGGATTTAGATACTGCTCTCCCCTGGTAATATTTTCTTGACACCACTGAAGGCAAGTGGCATGGACCTTCCTCCAGAGCCACCTGGCCCCAGGGTGGGCCACGACATGCTACCAGGATGGTATTGTGCGTAAAGTTTTTTAACTTTCTGGACAACAGGAGAAGCTTTCTGCTGCTGGGCTGAAGCTTGTTTTGGAGAGGAGCATTTCCAGCCACAGAAGGGCTTGTGCTGCTCTTCATCCTCTGGCGGGGCTTGTGGCTTCACTCTGATCATTGATTTGAGTTGGTGTTGTCCCTCATGGCTTGCTGGTACCAGAGATATGACCTCTTTGAGTACATCTCAGACCTGTTTGGTCCAGACTGCTGTGCTTGGGCTTTCCTTGAAAGGCAGGCTCTGCAGATGGCACAATTCCAGTGGATGCATGAAACTTCAAGTTTGCTTTTAGGAATGAGCGTGTTTCTGAAGGCAAGACAGTCTGCTCAAGCGTGGCCTTCATTGCTCTAAAGTAAGTAGCAATGGGTTTTCAGTGCTGGTTTTGAGCAGGTCATGCCAGGAATAGGTTGAACCTTACTTGTGTGTCTCTGCAAGCTGAGTTCTGTCTGTAGGACACATCTAAACCTTCACAGAGCCTGGCTGTGGTGGGTTTGCTGGTCTGCCTTCTCAAACTCTAACTAGTGACTCTTCTTTCCCTCCAGTGCTGTCTTAACCTGGGAGCTCAACACGTCGGGAGGTGGAGGTGTCCAGCCATCTGCTTTCCGCAGGCAATACCAGAGAGTTTCTTCTCTCTAGGTGTCTTGCCACATTAGCATCAAATCCCTGAGAAGGCTATGAATAATTTTATTCTCACCTCTCTAATAGCAGTGACCGATGGAGCATCTTTGCAGGTGGCTATTTGGAGACCCGAGGTGTAGCCCACCACCACTGCAGGGAAGTTCATCATCTCTCAGCACCGAGTATCGCTGCATGGCTCCCTCACCCAGCCAGGCCACAGCTCTTTATACCCCAGTTTTGTTCTCTTGTTGTTGCTGGCAAAGTCCTGCTTCATCGAGGTTGACCTCTGCAATTGGCTGTAGCAATTGTGTAACTAATTCCTGTACAGGCAAGCGTGTTTGGTTTTTTTTTTTTAATATATTTTAAATATATTTCTTTATGATTTAGAAAGTGGCAGTGGTGAAAAACCTGCTGCTTTTTTTTTTGTTAGGTTCTAGCTCTGACTCGCTAACCCAACTTATAAACACGTGCCTTACCTGCTTTGACTGATGTCCCTATCTGTGTCTTCTAGGGTGACTTTGCTACTTCAAGTCATTGTTCAAAGAGATCTCTGGTTCCTATGTCTGTTTCCCCCTGGGACGTTCCCATTGCTTTCCTTGTTCCATACCAGAGACCTTTGCACTGGAGCCAAGTCCTTCAGGAAGTCCAGGTGCATTGGGGTGCACCAGGAGGCAATGGAGACTTCACTCTTTGGTGCAAAGCAGGATTGATTTTTGATGGCTGACATGTCCTCAAGCGCCGTCATCTGCCTGAGGTGCAGCCACATGGGGCTGCAGCCATGGCAGAGGGATCGGGAGCAGCTTCTGCAAAGTTTTAAGGCCAGGTATTTTGCAGAGGAGGGTTATGACTTGGTGTTTCCTGTTGGAGATGCGTTGAAGTGGCTGGCTACCTTTCTGCAGAAATGCTCTCGAGATTTTAAGGTGCTCGCTCTTCTCCATTTTTTTCTGGACTGACCACAGAAATCAGGCTTCTTGTGGCGATATCCCATGTAAGTCTCATGTTCTCCTGCCTTGCAACACCTAAAAGTCCAAGTTGAGCAGAGCTGTCTGACTCCTGGAGGCAGCTCTACTCCCACCAGCCAACTTGGGAATGAGGATGGCAAGACCTTTCACGGTGCTGGCCATCCCTCCATGTCCTACAACCACTCCAGGCTTCCCAACCTCTTTCTCTTCTCCCACAATAGTTTCATCTCATGTTGCTTGTGAGAGTCCTGGCACAGTGAGGGAGAAACCTATTTGATATTGCCACTTTTAATTCAAGATGTAAAGCCAGGAGCTCGTACGTTAAGTAAAGGAGCATCTTCGGAGCTGAATGTTGTGCTCATTGTGCTCTGTGTCATCGGGACCCCTTCTAGGCCAACTGCTATCGTGTCGTAGACATAAATATATTAACAGGGACACTCCTGGAGGCCACTGAGGCGCTCTGCGGAGCCCATAGTGTCTCGCTGGTCCAGATCAGAGATCTGGAGTTTCTCTTGTTGGACCATCTCTGCAGTTCTATGTAAAAAGCTCGCTGTGGTGTGGTTCTTCCTCGTCTCATATCTCGCTGGGAGGAGGACTGTGGCTGCAGCCTCCCCCAAAGCCACCGCCAAAGGCTTTTCTGACCATTGTCCTGCTCCAGTTCCCACAGAGCGATCAGTTCTCCCGTGGCTTTGCTTTATAGAGAAGATGAGGGCTCATAAGTTAGAAATAGTGAGAAAACCCGCGCTGAGCTTTTTGACTTGTCTCCTCCTTTGGATGTCATAATTATAAATTAAGCGGGGATAACCTGTCTTCGTATTGCAGGCAGTGTTGCAGAAAAATAAGCAAAAGCCTCGGTCTCTTCCAGTCTTTGCAGTCACTGGGCAGTTATCAGGTCTGTTTTCAGTTTCTTGTCCTAAATTTCCTGGTTTCTTGTCTATCTGTATCAATATATGTGTGTGCACTTTAGGAACCACGGAGCGGGACTTGAGCTGGACACCGGGAGGAGTAGAGGAGGTGCGTAAGAAAAACCCAGATCTTAAATATCGATGCTCAGAATAACCTGCTGGGAGAAAGATGTCTGAACCATGGAGTGCTATAAAAAATGGCCAGGGTGGGTTCCTGAAGTCCCAGCAATTATTTAGGTCTGAAGAAAAATTGCCGTGGGAGGTGCAGGCAGCTGCAGAGGGAGAGCCAGCGAGCTGGTCCACCTCACCCCTGCCACACAGGAGCTTGGAGCTTCCGTGAAACAGAGTTGATCTGTGTTATTCAGAGGTGGAAGTCACTTAGAAAAGTGGTAGGGACAAACTGGGGAGTGCCTCCCAGAAGAAGGAGAGCTGGTGGGACTCTCCATTCTCCAGGAAACAAGACCAACAAGGCACCATCAGCTGCTTGTGACCTTCTGGTGCTTTTGAAAGCACCAAATTTGAGCTTATCTTACTCAAATTTAAGGTTGTCTGCTGCCAGCAGTGGAGGGAAAAGGGCTCACACAGGTCCAGGAGCATCTAGGGGTAACCTCAAAAGTACTCTTGACTTGCAAGAGAAGCGAGGCTATTGCTTGTTTATTTTTGCCCCCTTTTTTGTGTCGCTCCCTTTAATTCATGTAGTGGTCTCCCTTGACTTTGATACTAAATTAGTTTTATGGGAAATGCAGCCTGACCAAAGCAGTTAATTACTACCAGGCTACAACCCAACGTGAGGTACCCAATATCTCCAGCGGTGGGGAGAGGCGTTTGAAGCGCACACCGAATAGAGGGAAAATGGCTACGGAGGTTGAACATTCCCAAGGGGGCTTGGCCAAGAGCAGTGATGATACGGTCAAATCTGCAGTGAACTCTGATGCAGAAGCCAGGGCAGATGGAAGAACTTTAAAAAAAAATACAACTCGGGTCGGGTTTAGGAAGAGTTTGGGAGCAAAACAAGAGTTTGCCTGAATCGCTCGGTGAGATTTGAGCTGGAAGGGGAGAAATGGGAGTGGAAAAGCTGGGCAATTCACCCCTGCAATGCACTTTTGGGGGCAAACCAGACCATTTCAAGCCACCTCAATGTTCCCAAGGGGTTCTTGGTGCTGAATTTTAACGCCCAAATTTATCTGCACCCCCAGCCCTGGGGAGCCCAGGTTGCCTGCAAGGAATTTCTTGGCCAGGTCCTTGGTTCTGGGCCGATGTAGTCACTTGGGTTTTTTTACCCTATTTGCAGATAGAAACTCCAATTTTGGTGGCATTCAGTCTGGTGGCAGAGTTAGGGATGGGTTCCATCTTAAAACATTCTGGTCTTAAAACCCACCATTGTTGGGTGGGGTTTTGGTTTGTTTTGTGGTTTTTTTCTTTTTGAAACAGCAGGATAGAACCGAGTTTAGCAGTTCTGTTTGTGCCCCCAGGGCTCAGAGTATCAGGAGGAAGCTGGTTAGAAATGTATTCCTTTCCTGCTGGTGCTGTTAAACCCCGGTATATGAGGAGCATTAGGTAGGTTCCAGCCTTCTGGAGATGTAAAGTCTCATTTTGCAGGGAAAAAACCAAGCAGTTCTTGCAATGCTGTGTGCTTGGAAGTCCACCTCCAGAAAGCAAGGTGACAAGGACAAACTCTTCCCAAGTTAATGCCTCTCTCAAACTCAAGAGGTAGCTAGAACCTGAGCAATCTAATAAATCCCACATGAAAAAAAAAAAAAAGACACAAAACAAAACACGTTTTCTAGAACTCTGCCAATCTGGAAAGCACCAAAACCTGGGATGCATCATTACCTTTTAGAAGCAGAGTGGTGGCAGAATTAAAACCAAATTGAGGGATGTGCATAAAGATTTATTATTTTTTTTCAGAATAGAGGGGGAAGTGTGGATGGAAATTGTATATCTATAGGTTTTTGCATCACTGGGGCACAGCGAAGGCGATGCTCCAGCTCAGCTGTCAGTGCGGGGTGCTGAAAGGATCCCCAAAACTAGACCAGGACTTTAGATCTGTCATTTCAGCCTCAGCACTGCTTTTTGAAAGGTTTATTAGAGCAGTCCCGGTATTGTTTCTTGCTTAATGCTTGCTATGGAAGTCTGGGAATTGGGAGCATTATTGAT
The DNA here is from genome assembly GCA_025769975.1 of Gallinago jamesoni. NCBI lineage: Eukaryota > Metazoa > Chordata > Aves > Charadriiformes > Scolopacidae > Gallinago > Gallinago jamesoni. Next base: position 208,704 of record JAOQGH010000010.1, read on the forward strand.
TTGCCCTCTTTTAAATTTCAGCAGCTTCACAAGAGACAGAGTGAGTTAGTAAGGAATGCAAAATATGTAAGTAATATATATTTTCCTAGCTGAATAGCTTAGGCATATACATTTTGTACCTTGTGTCTTTTTACCAGAGTAAGGAAGGTTGGACTGTCTTTGCTTTGGGGGACTCTCCTGTCTCTCTTCCTCTCTCTCTCCTCCTGCTTCCCCCTCTCCAAGCTGTGGGCACAACACCAGCTCTGCTCTCTCCTCCTGGCCGTAGGTGTGCGTTTCCTTGGCTGGTTGGTATCTCTGACTGGGGGTCTCTGGGTATTTTTTTTACTTTTTTTTTTTTCCTTGCATTTACATAGCAGATCTGGGGATTATTATTATTTTTTTTCCTGGGAAGAGAATAAATTGCCTGAGTTAAATCTGATGAAGCTGTCACTGCTACGCAGCTCTGTCCTGTGTCTTAGATGTTAATGCTAAATAGCTGCACTGGGAAGGTCAGACACCTATGTTGCTTCCTGGTGGCTGTAGATTAGTTTGGGAGCATTGCGTTTAGCTCGTGAGCGTGGGGCAAAGACTGATCAGCAGAAGTAAATTAAAAAAAAAAAAATTAAAAATATAAAACCAACCCTAAACTCTGTCTAGCAGCTGTGTAACTGTCTGCAAGTGCATGTCTTCTCTTCTGACGTGCCACCTAATGAACCTGCGTTTTTCTGTCGTTAGACCCTTCGCAGGTGCTACAGCCGGGTGAAGGAGCACGGCGTGGGGAAGAGGAAAAGCAGCTACACCTTCGAGCAGCTGGAGCAGGTCTTTGGGCAGGGAGGATGGGACTCCCAGCCCTGCCAGCCCGTCCTCATCAACAGCAGTGGCTTGTATCAGGAGCTGGAGTCAGATGGCAGCACGATGGAGGAGTATTCGCAGGAGGACTGGGGAAACCACAGTCAGGATCTGCATTGCTACCAGACCAGAGAGCAGGAACTGGGTAAGAAATCCCATCTTGGTGCATTTCCAAGTGTCTGATTTTGCCTGTGCTCTGTGCTCATACCTATCTCAAATCATAGAATGGTTTGGGTTGGAAGGGACCTTAAAGATCATCCAGTGCCATCCCCTTGCCCTGGGCAGGGACACCTCCCACCAGACCAGGTTGCTCCAAGCCCCCTCCAACCTGCCCTTGAACCCCTTCAGGGATGGGGCAGCCACAGCTTCTCAGGGCAACCTGGGCCAGGCTCTCACCACCCTCACACCAAAGAAGTTCTTCCCCACATCTCATCTCATCTCAATCTCCCTTCTTTCAGTGTCAAACCCTTATCCCTTCTCTTGTGGCTCCCCTCCCTCCCCTCCCTCCCCAGCTTTCCTGGAGCCCCTTGAGAGACTGGAAGGGGCTTGAAGGTCTCCCTGGAGCCTTCTCTTCTCCAGGCCGAACCCTCCCAACTCTCTCAGCCCCCGCTCCCAGCAGAGGGGCTCCAGCCCTCCCAGCATCCCTGTGGTCTCCTCTGGCCCCGTTCCAACAGGTCCATGTCCTTCTTGTGTCCCCAGAGCTGGAGGCAGCACTGCAGGGGGGTCTCACCAGGGTGGAGAGTGGCAACTTTCATGTTTTGGACAGTGTGTTCCAGATGCTGAGCGCCTGATGTCCTTGGGGAGAAAAGGGGAAGAAATTCTGCAGTTTATCATCAACAGCCAGCTGTGGTTCCTGAAGTATTTTAGGATCAGGTCTTGAGTTAAATTGGCCTTGCAGGAGGGGAGAAGGGCTGTGTGGCCAGAAATGGTGGAGAAGAAAGAGGAGGTGGCAACACGTTCCCTGTCTCTTCTTCCATGCTCATTTCTGCTCCTCTCCTGTGACTGGGGAGATATTTTCCCTTTCAGTGGTATAAATATGCTTATATCCAGATGTCTGGCCTTTTTGTATAGAAAAAGAGCAAGCAAGCTCACACTCTAGGGGTGAGACCTAAACCAAACTCCTCCACATAATTTTCTTGCCTGAATTATTGATGTTCTGCATAAGAACCAATATATTAATTTATTTGGAGATCTGCTTGTTACCTGTAGCTGATTGAACTTTGCCAGATGGAGCAAGGTACCACATGCTGGATTGAAAATGCCTGCTGATCTGAGCAGTTTTTTGAAGAAGTGGGTTTCTTTAAGTATATTCCTGGCTCTTGAGCCCCTGATCTTATGGGTGCTCGTTCCTCCCTTGCCTGAGCAAGAGGGTTTGATTTTCAGGATGGAAACTTTTAAGTCGATCAAAGTCAACGGAGACCCAACTGAAGTGGTAATTAGAAGGTGATAAAAGTGTGATGGCTTTTTCCCTGCTTTGTGATTTTTTGACTGAACTGGGGAGAGGAGATGCAGTCCCACATCTGTGCTCAGGGCACTGGGGAGTTGGGGTGCATTGAAAGAGGCTTAAATTGCAGTTTAAGATTAAAATTTGCAAGTTAGCTGTTTACTGCGTTCCAGTTTTCTCCAACTTCTTCCCTGTGCGAGTTAGAAATCAGAAATCTGTGGGAGAGAAAGAGTGGGGAGAAACCCATGTTACAAAATGTATGTGGATGACAGCTGATTCTATCTGGTTTGGTTCATTCTGGTGACTCAAACTGTGGTCACCTGGTTTGTCACCACTTCCTTCACCCCAACCGGAGGTGTCTGTGTGTGCTTGAGCTGAGGAAATTCTTAATTTTCAGAGAAGTCAAGAGAAAACATGACATCTAAATGGAATGCAGACACATTTGTTCTGCTGCTTGCTCTTCCTACATGTCACTGAAGGCAGAATAGCCTTTTTTTCTTTCTTTTTTCCTTTTTTAATTTTAAATATATAGTTCGCAATGAAATTGATTTGTGATTTAATAGTGGGAGTCGTGGTGTTGTCCTTCAAAGGTTTTGCGCTTGCAGATTTAGATCTTAGCAGACAACGTCTCTTCCAAGATAAAAATATTAATCCCTTACAGACGATTTAGGAACTGGAGCCATCTCGTGTGGAACTCCAGTGGACTGCCTGGCTAGGATTTATTTTTTTTTATTTAATTTTCACCTTAAAAAAATAAGCCCCAGGAATATTATTTAAAATGTAATTACGTGTTGGAATTTTACCTTTCAGATGAAATACCTACCACAAAAAGAACATTAAAGATAAAGCAGGAATCTTCGGAAGACACACAGTAAGTAATTTATGAATGTTTTACCCCGGAATGTATTTCCCTGGGGATGTCATGCAGGAGGGGAGGATATTTGAAACTTCTGATTATAATTATAACTACGTTGTGCAAGACGGTTCATACAGTTGAATCTGCTTTATGAGTTACTCCAGTTACCTCAGACAATCTGAAAAGCTTCCCAGCTCTGTCTCCTCTTGGCTTCGGCATTCAGCAAACGGAGCTGGACTTTACTGCGTTAAATGCAGGGACTTAAAACGCGGATAAAATCCCCATCAGCTTCGTAAGAGATGTGTGTTGGCAGGCTGTGGGTCTCGGGACACGAGGCCAGCCGCTTGGATCTAGTTGGAATCTGATTTCTTTTTTTTTTCTGGTTGCCCCTTTGGATGTAAGGAAAAAAAATAAAGAATATAGGAGGTGCAAAGGAAAGGAAGAGTGACAAGAGGGGGGCAGCATAGTTGGTTGGTGTGAGTAGAGCCTGCGAGAATTCCTGTGTTTCCCCCTCCTTGGTGGGAGGCCAAAGCCTGTGACTTATTTTTCTTTTTCAAACTTTTGGATTGGTTTGATCTGACAAATGCTGGAGTGTTTCAAATGCTTTGAGCATGCAAATCTCCCTTGCTTCGCCAACGATAACACAGCCTTTGGAAAAAGAAAAGGAATTCTGCCATATTTCCTCGGACCAGGGCTACTTTCTTCTGACCTTTAGGGTTTGAAAGTCCACAGGGCAGTTTTCCATCTGTCTGCGATAGGACTGAGCCATCACAAATTGGCTCTCAGACCCCTCTGGGTGGGTTTCACACATGAGTTTCCCCCTCCCAACAGTCATTCGTGGTGTCATCCAAAGTCAATCTGGTTTCTTATGCTGGAAAACGAGCTTCTGTGGGGTAGGAGTTCATTGGCACCGTATGCGTTTCCATCGTGTCCCTGGTTAGTAAAGCAATAGAGGCTTTTTGCTGTGTCTAATTGAAAGAAAGAAATCCTCTAAAACCTAAAAAAAAATAAGCCTCCATTGTAATGGCCTGATTTCATCAAATTCCTCACTTCAGGTGGATTTTTACAGTACCTGACGGTGACTCTTTTTGTAACATGGGGCAAATTCAGTTCAGCCACTCGGCAATGACCTGGAGAAAAATAATGTTTTTCAGTATAAACATTATTATCGGCTCCTTGAACAGTTTTTCAGGAATAATTTTACCTTTCAAGGCGTGCTTTAGGGAATTGCATAGAAAATAAATGTGAATTTTATGAGGTGGAGACTCGGACTGCCTGAATCTTCCAGGTTCTGTTGTGCAGATGGATGGGTGGACCAGATTTGGTAGATTAGACCTTTTGGAGTTTTGTGGGGGTGTTTTTTTTTCCCAAAAAACATTCCCTCTACAATGCACAGAAGGCATTTCGGGAAGCATGTGGGTGACAAGTCCGTTTCACGTGCTCAGGGGAAGCACAAAGCATCTTCCAACACAGAGTTCTGCTGAAAATTGCTTTCCCCCCCCATTATGAGAGCGAGGAACTTTTAAACTCTGATTTAGTAGATTAAAAGCAGTCAGGAGAGTCATAGCTGATAGAAAGATAAGATGGGTATTTATTATATTAAAAAATAGCATTGTGTTTATTCTTAAAAGCCACAAACAAAAATAAACGCGAAACCTTTTCACCTCTTTGGCCAGCATTTTAAAATGTGTATAACTGATTTCAAAGACAGTAGGGCTCCAGTTCATGGGTGTTTTTGGTCAAGGGCAAGCTGTCTATGAAGAAATAATCTTCCTAAAGCTGGAGGGAGCAGCGTTCGAGTCCTTCACTGAAGCTCGTGCTGCTGTTTTTGATGTGGAGAACTTGGGATGCGGCGATGCTGGCCGGTCAGCGTGGGTATTGCAAAATATTGTCTCGAGATGGAATTTCCCGTGTCCCAGTTTGTGCCCGTTGCCCCTTGTCCTGTCACCAGGCACCACTGAGAAGGGTCTGGCCCCATCCTCTTGCCGCCTGACCTTTAGCTATTGCTCAGCATCTATGAGGTCCCCTCTCAGTCTGCTCTTCTTCAGCTGAACAGCCCCAGGTCCCTCAGCCCTTCCACAGCAGAGAGGTGCTCCAGTCCCTCATCACCTTCACAGCCTCTGCTGGACTCTCTCCAGCAGTTCCCTGTCCTTCTTGAACTGGGGGGCCCAGAACTGGACCCAGTGCTCCAGATGGGGCCTCCCCAGTGCAGGGCAGAGCAGAGGGAGAGGATGACCTCCCTCCACCTGCTGGCCACAGATAGCATTGACCTTCTTGGCCACAAGGGCAACTTGTTGGCTACCAGGACTCCCAGATCCCTCTCTGCAGAGCTGCTTTCTGTAGAGTAGGTCAAACCCCAACCTCTCCCAGTGCATGGGGTTATTCCTCCCCAGTGCAGGACCTTGCACTTGCCCTGGTGGAGCTGCATTAGGTTCTGCTGCACCCAGCTCTCCACCCTGTCCACGCTGAACAGCAGCACAGCCTTCTGCTGTGTCACCCCCTCCTCCCAGCGTTGTGTCACCGGCAAACGTGCGGAGGGTATGCTCTGCCTCAGGTCGTTGATGAACTTGAACAAGACTGGACTCGTTATTGACCCCCGGGGAACACCAGGTGCCACCACCCACAACCCTCTGAGCTCTGCCACCCAGCCAGTTCTCCATCTGCTCACTGTCTACTGCATCTCCATGATACCTTGGCACAGCATCTTAGTGGGGACAGCGCAGCCTCTCTTCACCTCAGGTAGCAAATAACCAGCCTCCAAAACCATCGAAGGATGTCCCCTATCTCCTGGGTCACCTTATTTTCAGCGGGGAGCAATAGGTAAGCTGTGTCCAGGTGCTGTGCTCCATCAGCTGGGCTCTCCTTCCCCGCCTCGCCTCTGCTGTCGCATCTCCTTGGCCTCCAAATAAACTGGTTTTTGAAAAATGAAACGCTGCTTAAGCCTCTGTTCTGCTATTTCAAATTTATTTTGAGGAGTGGTTTTACTCACTGCAGGCTTTGTGAAGATGAACCGAAAAATGCTCAGAGAGCCGGGTCCTTCACTGGAACCAGCTGTCCCAGCCACTTTGAAGTCTTCTTGTGTTTGGAAGTGGCACCATAGAACAAATTTGCACCACAGCTCGTGTCTTTCTTCGGCTGAATTGCAAAAGCTTCCGAGGAGAAAGAAATGCAGATGCCGGTCTCCAGCAGGGAGGTTGTGGTTCAACGAGAAGGTAAAAACCCAGCTCTAGGGCACCTTCTGAAGCTGACAAATACGATTGCCCTGTGCCACCCAGGCCTGACGTGGGGAAAATCCTCTGTGAGCTCCGGTTTTTTGGTTGAAAAATAAATAATAGTAGCAGTTTGACTCTTGCTGCTGAACCCTCCATGTGGCCAAGCCGTGGAGATGCTGGATGGAGCCTGGGAGAGTGATGCTGAGCCCTTCGCGTCCTGCTGCAAGAGGAGATGCTAAAACCCAAAAGCCAAGCTTTTTAAAGTTTCTTTTTCCCCCTCTTACTTGAAGCAGTGGATTAACCCTGTGGAACCCCCTTCCCTCCCTTCTGTCAGGTGCTGTGGCCACTGTCTCTGATGAAATCACTCTTCCCAGCAGAAGCAGTTTGATCAGTGACTAATTTGACTGTTTTTTGTTTTTTTTTTTTTTTTCACCAGAGCTTCAGCTCTATTTTGTGCTGAGCTAAACTTAGCACCAGTATTTCTAGTGTAATTAATAAAGGTGGGGGGGGAGTGTCTTTTTTTTCTTTTTTTCTTTTTTTTTCAGTTCTTAACTCTGTTTCTCCACTGTTGAATGAAAATCTGCCCACGCTGCTTTCTTCTGTCTCTGGGTTTGGATGGGGCTGCTGTCTTCAAACTGCACTCAGCTTCTCCCGAGCCGAGTGAGGGTGTCACAGCGGTGACACACAGGCTCGGTGCCACCAAACAATCCCATGCCCCGCCGTGTCCCTTCTCCCTCTGTTCCCCTTCTCTCTCTTCGTCCCAGAAGGGAATTTCCTCTTCTAGAAGTCTAAAAAAAAAAAAGGCATTTTCCGAGTGTAGCACCTGAAGAAGTGTCACAGAAGCTGTAGAGAAGTTTTGAAACAGTTGAGCATTGCCGTGGCGTTTGTATGTAAATATAAACGGCTTTGGGGTAAATCTGCATTTTTTTTGTACAGTGTTTCTCTCCCAGCTCTCTCCTTTGCCATGGGATAGAGGGGAGGGGAAATGGTTCCTCGGAAGTAGCTTAAAATCATCAACAGGAGTTTGTTGACAACACAACAGGCATTTTTCAACACCCCACCAACTCAAAGCCAGCCTTGCTGGCCAAGTATGTCCCTTCTGTGGAGCTCTGGAAACTTGGTCACCCTCTGACAGCGGCAGGGACGTGCCTGCCAAAGTGCTTCAAGGTCTCTCCAGGAATTTTCTGGCATGGTAGCTGCTGCCAGCTGGTTGGGAGAGGACCCTCCCAACACTGTGGTGAGCGAGCCATCTCAGTTTGGGCACGCTCTGGGGAGGGCTGGACACCCCATCCCATGTTTGGAGATCTTTGGGGCACCAACCGACGTGCATCCAGTGGCTCAACACAGCTCTGTGGTCCAAGATCAGTCTGCCCTGGAAGCACCAGCACTTGGAGAACCTTCCCAAAATCACGTGCGTTATACTCACACCTATAAAAGCAGGTTTTTGAGATGAGAGGCTGTGAGTTTGGATATCTACAGACACTTCCTGTGGTGCTGCTCCCAAACCTTTTCTCTTTGAGCACTTCTGTCAACCTGATGGAAGAAGAGACCCCTTGTTCCTTGTAGAGTCTTACTGGGCAGAAACGCAGCTGCCACTCTCAACCCCAAGTGGGGCATCATATCTGCTTGCGCTTGAAGACCATCGTGTCCCTCACTAGTCTCATGCCCAGACTCCATCGGGGGGCTGATTTTAGGGAGTTCAAATGATCTCCATGAGAAGATCATCTCTTCCAAGCGGTGTGGCCCAGTGCAGGGAGGAAAGATGACGTGTGTTCTCCTGGTGAGACACGGGAGGAGGGATGGGGATGTGGGGTGGGGATGTGCCTCCTGGGGATGTCATGATTCCATGCGATCGCGACTCAGCTTTATAGGTGCTGGGTAATAGAGAAGAGGGAGGAGAGTTGGGTGGAGCGAGCTTTTAAATCCCATTTGATGGCCCAGGAGAGATTTCTCGTTACTGAACGAGGCTCATTATCTTCCTACGGCTTTGATTATAGGACAATAACTCTTAAAATGAGCAGTTCTCCTTACGAGCTAATTACACCCTGAGTGTCTCATTCATCCAGAAGGAAGCTGTTCCAGGGTGTAAATCCCACCGTGGTAAGGAAATGATGCCGTGACGTTACCACGGGGAAAGAAACCTTTGGAAAGGCAGGGATTTCTTTTCCAGAGGGATTTCTGCTCTCCCTCCAGGCATAGGTCATCTTCAACAGCATCTTCTTGGCTTCCTTCAACCCCGGTTCTGATCCAGCACTAGGGCCAAGCCCATCCCAGCAGCTGGGAGCCCCCTATTTGGGTTGTTTTTTCCCAGTTACACTAATTTTAGGGTAATGACAAGGTGGAAACATTTTGAGTGGCAGTGGAAAATCAGGGATGTGGCTGTGGTCACCTACGCCTAAGGGCATGTGGGTGGGAAGGAACAACCCAATAACTGAATTTTGCGTTTATTTGGCGGCACCAGCCATGTGTTTGCTCGACAGGTAGGAGCAGAACTTTCCACCCTGTCGGGTTGGCAAGAGCCTCAGAAGCTCAATTTTGGGGATTTCTCACCTCTCGTTACCTTCCCCGGGTCGTCTCCTGCAGAACTTCAGGCATGAACTCTCCAGCCGAGATAGCGGTTTGCTGAGGGTATCGGAAGGAGCTGGGCTTGGGTTTTAATTTGGTTTTACTGAGGGTAATTGTTATAATCCATAACCTCACACCACCCTATAGGATCTCTATAGTAACAAATTCCCACCGCTTCAAAAGCAGCCGAGAAAACCAAAAGGGATTAATATTTTCCGGAGTGGGTGTGTGCGCCGGGATGGTTTTTGCGACTGATACCTTCACCCCTTCTCTCTGTATTTTTATTTTTATTTTTTTAATTTTCCAGGAAGCGCGACGTCATGCAGAACATTATGCAGATCTTGGAGTCGGTCCAGCTGAAGTGGGAGCTGTTTCAGAGCTGGACGGACTTCTCCCGGCTCCATCTTTCCAACAAACTGGCCATTTTTGGCATCGGTTACAACACGCGCTGGAAGGAGGACATCCGTTACCACTACGCCGAGATCAGCTCCCAGGTCCCCCTCGGCAAACGGCTCCGGGAATATTTCAACTCGGAAAAACCCGAGGGACGGGTGATCATGACCCGGGTGCAGAAAATGAACTGGAAAAACGTTTATTACAAATTCCTGGAGATCACCATCAGCGAAGCTCGCTGCCTGGAGCTCCACATGGAGATCGACTGGATCCCCATCGCTCACTCCAAACCCACCGGAGGCAACGTCGTGCAGTATTTATTGCCGGGAGGGATCCCCAAAAGCCCCGGGTTGTACGCCATCGGCTACGAGGAGTGCCACGAGAAGCCCCCCTCCCCGCTGGCCGAGCACCGGGGACCCGATCCCGGCGGCGAGACTCCTGGGGAGCTGGAGGTCCCTTCCCCTCAAGCCGCCCTCCGGCTGGACGTGGAATCCGCCCGGATAATCTACTGTTACCTCGGCATCGCCGAGGTCCGGACTCTCCAGCAGTGCCTGTTTTTACATTTTCAGGCAAACACCAAAACCTTCAGCAAGGATTGGGTGGGGATCAACGCCTTTTTATCTCAGAACTGCCTCGTCGAGCCCGGCGTCTCCCCCAAATCCATCTACATCAAATTTGTGGAAGTGGAGAGGGATTTTCTTTCGGCCGGCTCTTTGGTAGAGTGCCTGGAAAAAGCCATCGGATACCCCTTAAAATTTAACAACTGAGGTTCATCCTTCATAAGGATTCGGGCTCTCTGCCCCTTTTTTTCCAGCTCGCTTTGGGATCTTTTCCCTTCGCAGCCGGGCGAGTCGAACTTTTCCGCCTGGACAGGAGTTTTTTGGGGTGACGGGCAGTTTGTGGGGAGCTCCCCCAGCCAGCGACCGCAGCCCCGCTCTCCCCGCTCGGACCGGCCAGTTTTCCTTCCCACCTGGTCGGTTTTCCCGACCGGAGCAGCGTGGCGAGGAGAAGCTCCCGGCCCAAGAACTGCCTGTAGGTACATTCCACGCGGGACAAGCGCGTACACGTGGCGTTTTCATACGAAAAGCTGTTTTTTGGGGGGTTTTTTGTTTTGGTTTGTTTTTTTTTTCTTTACTCCACGGTGTCTCATTTTGACGCATCCGTCTCTCTCTTAAGTGTTATTATGGATCTGAATAAATAAGCAATAGATAACGGCAAGTTAAACCTTGAATCACGTTAAAGGAGACTGTTTTTCAAGATACTATTGTATATAATTTAGGACTTCACTTTTTTCACCCATCAAGTGTTCTCTCCAAACAGTGTTGCCTGCAAAAAGACTTTGGTTTCCGTGACGTATTCCACTTTACTCGTAGCGTTGCCATATCCCGCTTTTATTTTATTTTTTTTAACATTAAAAGAATTCCTGGCCTTTTTATTTTTTAGTTTGGGGGGGGGGGGTTGGTGGTTGGTTTTTTTTTTGAGTTCCACTTAGCCTCTTTGTGAGAACAACCTGGCAGCTGGGAAATATTTTATTTTTTATTTTATTTTATTTTTTCATCGAACCATGCTTATGGATACAATCAAAGCTGTGAGAATGGGGGGAAGGGGAGGGGTTGTGGTG
>JAOQGH010000010.1:219722-266742 GCA_025769975.1 Gallinago jamesoni
GGGTTGGGGGGGACACACACACACAGGGCCGGGGCGGGGGGGGGGAAGGACGCATTTAATGCCTTTTTCAGCCGTGTTACTCTCTAAGCCCCATTATCGGTTGGGTTTTTTTTTTTTATTTTCAAAAGCTCATCGATCGGTGAAGTTGTGACATACGATGAATGTGTCGGTCCTAATAAAATCAAACAAACACTCCCCGGCTCCGGAAAAATCTTCCTCCTCTTCTGGGGGCGGGGGGAGGGGGGCGGAATTTGGGGGTTTTTCCATCTGGGGCTTCGTTCTGAGGTTTGTTAGGGCACGAGGTGGTTCATCTATTAATTTTAGGGGAGGGGGTTTCCTTCCCAGGTGGAGAAATGCAGTGACAGGACAAGGGGGAACGGTTTTAAATTGAAAAAGGGGAGATTTAGGTTGGATATTAGGAAGAAATTCTTTGGTGTGAGGGTGGTGGGACACTGGGACAGGTTGCCCAGAGAAGCTGTGGCTGCTCCATCCCTGGAGGGGTTCAAGGGCAGGTTGGAGGGGGCTTGGAGCAACCTGGGCTGGTGGGAGGTGTTGGTGCCCCCCCCAGGGCAGGGGGGTTGGAACTCAATGATCTTTAAGGTCCCTTCCAACCCAAACCATTCCATGATTCTATGTTGGGAGAGGAAGAAGAGGTTGTCCCCTCCCTGCTCCTGGCCCTCAAAAATGGGCCGAATCTCCCCAATACGGGGTGGATTTCCCCAAAGAGTCTCTGCCAGGAGCCAAGGGGGAGCCGTTGGCTGTAGGAGGTGAGATCCCACCGGGATCTGGCCAGGTCGATTCCCCGCCCCCCCCCCCCCCCCCAACCAAAGCCTCCTTGCTCCCTGGGGGTGGATCCTGCAATTCCAAGTGGGATTTATAGGGGGTGAGGAGGGCGAGAGGGGATTAGTTCCTCCTCCTCTTCATCCTCCTCTTCCTCCTCCTCCGCCGCCGGTGTCTAATCTCTCCGTGCTGCGAGGTCGGATGGAGGACCGGGATAACCTCCGCGGGAAGCATTCGGCCCGTGGCTCCCAAAAATTGGGGATTTTGATCCACAGGGTCAAAAATGGCCTTTTTTGGGGGGGTGGGGGGTAATTTTATTTTACTTTGTTTTGAAGGACGAGGGTGATTATCCCAGTGGCGGGAGGAGGGCGATGGGATGCTGGGGGGGGGATGCTGGATCCAGCCCTGCGGCCGGGAGGGGGGGGATATTTGGGTGCCACATTGCTCACCCCCCCCACTTATAACCCGAATAAAATCAAGAATAACCCCAACAATTAATTAACAACCACAAATTAATTTGGGTATTCAAGGCTTCAGAGCCTTCCCCCCCCACCCCCCCTCTTCCATGGGATGGGGTGGGAAGATGATTTGCCCCTCCCCCCACCCCTCGGAGGCCCCGCCCCCACCTGCGGTGCCCCGGGGGGGGGGGTACCCTCCCCGGTTCCTTCCTCCCCCCCCTTCCCCGGTTCCCTCCCCCCCCCCGGCACCTGCTGCGGCGGCGGCTCCGGCCATGGGAGCGTTGCGACGGGCGGCGCTGGCTCTGGCGGCTCTGCTGGGTGAGACGGGGGGAGCACCGGGGGGGGAAGAGTCGGTGGGACCGGGGGAGCACCGGGAGGGACGGGGGGATACCCGGAGGGGCACCGGGAGGGACGGGGATACCCAGTTAGGGGGCACCGGGAGGAACGGGGAGGGTACAGGGGGGGACAGGGGGATACCCGACGGGGGGGGGACGCTCGGTGGGACCCGTTGGGACCGGGGGATCACCGGGAGGGACCCTCCCCGTTTGGGGGATAGCCGGTGGGAGCTACACGGGGGTACCGGGGAGGCACCGGGCGGGACAAGGGGTTACCGGAGCGCATCCAGTAGGATACGGGAAAATTGCGGGGGGGGGGCACCGGGAGGGACCCGCCCGGGGATGCTGGCACCAGGGAGGGCACCGGGCAGGATGACTTGGGAACCGGGGAACCGGGGGGGGGACCCGGGGAAGCTGGGGGAGCGCCGGGAGGGACCCAGCCGGTACCCGGGGGGGGGGCAGCCGGTAAGGGGCAGGAGAACCGAGGGGCACCGGGGAAGGGGGGGCTCTCAGGGAGCCGGGGAGCTTTCGAGGGGCACGGGGGGGGGGGTCACGGCAGCCACTGTGTGCCACCAACCCCCCCAGCCCAGCAGGCAGGAGGGTGCTGGGAGGTCCCAACCCACCCCCGCCCCCTCTTTGAGGTGGAAAATCTGGGTCCCCTGGAAAAAAAAAACCCACTTCACACCTTGGATCTGGCACCTCCCAGCACCCCCAACCCCAGAGGCACCTGGGGGGGGGACGGGACCCCCATGTGTGGGAGCGGATGATTCCCCCCCCCCTGCGTGGCGCAGCTTTTTTTCCTTTTTTTTCCCCCATGATTTAAAAAAACCCTCCCACCTCCCTTGTTTACTGGCGCTTTACGGTCACCCCAGATGGTTTTGGGGTGCCGGGTCTCCACCTCTCTTTTTTTTTTTTTTTTTTATGGGGTTTTCCTTTCCTTCCCCCCCCCCCTACCTAATTCCCCAGCCTAGTTGGTTTTTTTTTTTTTTTCTGGAAAGGCCACGGTTGCTCCGAAGGGAAACGTCCCTTTTGACGTTCCCGGGGAAGGAGAGGCCTTTGGGGAGAGGAAACGGCCCAAAAGACAAAGGCAGAAGCATTTCCTCCCGGCGGGACACTGGGTGGGGGGCTCTGCTCCTAAGGCCACAGGGGTTTTGCTCCTTGAAGATGGTTTTTTATATTTTTTATATTTTTTTTTCCATCATAAAGGGTGTTGGGATGATGGCATAGGGGTCGCTTCGGCCTTAAATCCCACCAGGATGCTCCTTCGCTGCATCCCGACGGCGTTACTTTGTCATGAGGGATCCCCCCCCCAAAAAAAAAGTCCTGCCCGAGTCCTGGGATGTGATGCTGTAAGGCTCAAGAGCAGAAAACTACAGGGAAAAGACACTTTTGAGCCCCAAAATGGGTGGTTTTCCTTGAAGTTTGCTTTCAAATATCCTGACCCCACCCTGTGGGATCCATAGGGGATTGGGATGGGAAAAGTGAAATGAGGGGTGATGCTCGGCATTCCCAACCCCATCCCCACCCCCAGTTCCCTTCCCAATCTCCATCCCCAACCCCATTCCATTTCATTCCCCTTCACCTATTCCTTATCCCCAATCCCATCCCCATTCCCGCTCCTCTCCCAATCCCATCCTCCTTCTCCCACACCAGGGATTAAAGCCTGTTTCTATCTATAGCGGTCACATCATATTATATTTTTTTTTTTATTTTAATTATTTTTTTTTCCCCAAATTTGGCCTCTCCAGAGGATATGGCACTTTCTGCCCCCACCCCCCGCCCCAGGGTCGTGAGAAAAGCCGCCGGGGATTTTCCCAAGGGACGCTGCTCCAAAGCCCGGCATCTCCTATCTGCCCGGTTATAAATAGTTGGAAAAAAAAAAAAAAAAACAGAAAAAATAATTAAAAAAAAAAGCCGGGTGACTGCCACATTGTGGAGATGCTCCTTGACTTTTTTTCAGAGGCTTTTAGGGGTGTTTATTCCCGGCCAGATTCCTGCTGGGGATTTCTCATCCCAAGCTTGGGCTCTTGGGATTTCATTTGGGTCTGGGTTTCACATGACTCCAGCGCCTTAATCCCATCAAGTGGGGTCATCAAACCCCGGCCGCCTCCAGCCCATAATACTCCAGGGGGGTTAATAGCTTATGGGGTTCAGCAGGATGATTTTTGGGGAAGGGGGGCTGAGCTTTGAGCCAGGAAAATGCTTTTTTTGGGGGTAAAAAGATGTGATTTTAGAATAAGAACAGGGTTTAATCTGAGGTTGGGGATTAATATTGAGGTTGCTCTCAGTGCGCTGGAACTGAAAGGAATTTTTTCTCCAAAGAAAAAAAAAATTAAGGGTATTTTTTTAGGTATTTTTTTCCATAGGGAAAACATTTGAAAGTTAAATTTAAAAGTTGTTTTTTTTTTTTTTTTTTCCCAGGGAAAAAAATTCAAAGGTATTTTTAAAGGTTGGGGTTTCTTTAAGTAACTTATTCCATAAGGGAAAACTGAAAGGCATTTTTAAATGTAAATGTGAAGGTATTTTTTTTCCCCTAAGGGAAAAAATTTAAGGGTATTTTTAAAGATTAATTTAAAGGTATTTTTTCCATAGAAAAAAAATTGAAAGTAAATTTAAAGGTACTTATTCCCTAGGAAAAAAATTGAAAGGTATTTTAAAAGGTAAATTTAAAGGGATTTATTCCATAGGGAAAAAAAATTAAGTTGTTTTTTTTTTTAAAGGTAAATTTAAAGGTGAACTGAAAGGTTATTTTTTTTCCACTGGGCAAAAATCCCAGCAGATGGGCTGGAGCGGAGGGAAAGCCCCCGGGCAGGTGCTGAGCTCGCGGCGCTGGATAAATATCAAGGTTTTTCAGCCTGAAAAGCAGCCAGGGAGGTCCCAAGGTGTCGCCCCCCCCCCACCAATATGCGTATTCATGCTGGGAGCGGCTTAATTTTTTTGATCTGGTTAAAGAATTAGAGGATTTGAGGTGCTGAGGTGGCTAAAGCCAGGGCTGATGCCAAAGGGTTCGGTCCCGTGCCCGCAGCTCAAGCGCCAGCTTTTTTTTTTCCCTATGGAATAAAACCCTTTAAATTTACCTTTTAAAATATCTTTTTTTTTTTTTTTTTTCCTAGGGAATAAGTACCTTTAAATTTACTTTGATTTTTTTTTTTTCTATGGAAAAAAATACCTTGAAGTTCATCTTTAAAAATAAATACCCTCAAATTCCTCCCGGCTGAGGAATTTCGGTGTGAATTCCACAAGAAAATTAAAAAAAAAAAAAAAGGAGGTTTATTTTTAGGAAGCGAGCCTCCTCCAGATGTGGATCCATCCGGCTGGGGGGGGGGGGGGGAAGATGTGTCCTCTTGCTGGGGTTTGGGGGTGAGGGACCGAAGCTGCAGCCACAGTGTTAACACGGACATCATTAGGGTTCAGAGTTAACGCCGCCCAGTAAGAGCACTGGGAGCCCAGGCTGCAGCGGGTGCTGGGGGGGGGTTGAGCCACACAGGGCTATTTTCATGCCCGGGGTGCGATGGGAGCCCCCCTGGCTGATGCTGGAGCATCTTTTCTCCCCAGGGACCCCCCCCTTTGACCCATAATCCTGTGTTTGCGCACCCCCCCCCCCCCAAAAAATGATGCTGATGGAGGAGCCAGGCTGAAAAAAACCCTGGATTTTTCCCTGCTGTCAGGGCAGCACAGAGGTCTAGGAGCTGTGGTGTCATCTAATGATGCCATCTGCATTGTTAATGAACTTTTGAGATTATTGTTATTAATGATAATAATAATTTATTTATTATTAGCCTTATTTTCATTCTTATAACTATTCTCATTATCCTTACAAAAATATAGTTATCTTCATAATGATTATAGAAAGTATATTACAGATTACCTATTTTTCATATATTGCATATATTAAATATATAGTATTTTTCTATATAATATAATTATTAGGTTTCATATCTTTTCTTCTAGATTATCTAAGTTTAATATAATTCTCTTTATAATGACAGAGGAGCCGAGTTGAGCAGAACCTGGATTTTCCCTGCAGTTGGGGTTGCACCCAGGTTTAGCAGCTGGGACATCCCTCAGTGATGCCATTTGTATCATTAATGAGCTATATTATTAGTATTAATTAATTACTACATTAATGAGCTATATTATTAGTAGTAATATCATTATTAGCCATCATTACTATGATCACCATAATCATTATTTTGATCACTGTTAGCACTACCCCATCCCCGCTATTTATCACTATTCTTATAAAAATATAGGTATAATTATCATTATTATAAAAATTATGATCACTTTTATTAGAGATACCATGAGATAATTATTAGATATATTACATTTTCTTATATACTATCTAAATTTAACACAATTCTATTTACAAAGACACATTATTCTGATATAATCCCCATTCTTTTTCGACACGGTGTGTTTTATTCCACAGCATAGCTCAATATAATTAGTAATACTAATAATATTCGTTATTTGGCGGGCTCCCTGCTGCCACCCCCATCACCCCCCCGCATCTCCCCTCCCCTCGCCAGGACTTAAAGGTTTATGTTCTTAGCCCGGGAGAGCTATTTTTAAGCATCTTCCTCAGGCTGGGGCTGATTTCTCCTGCTTTTTCACCAGAGAAGGGAAATTTGATTTTTTTTTTTTCCAATTTTTTTTTTTATTATTATTATTGAATTCCTGGGAAGACTTATCGGCTGGAGCAGAGTTTCCTGCCCCAGGAGCTGGAAGGCTCTGTCCGGAAACCGCACTGATGCCTTGCCGGGAGGGGGGGGATGAACGGATACGGGAGGAAGCTAAAAATCCGCCCCCCCCCCCCGGCCCCAGCACTTTGTTTGCCTCTTCCCACTCTGGAAAAAAAAAAAAAAAATCCCATGGAAACCTCTGAATTGATAGGGAAGAGGGCAAGGCCGTCGGAGGCTCCCTAAATCCCTAAAAGCAGGGATTTTTCCCCCAAATCCCAGGTGGAGTAGCAAGGTGGCATCTGGGGTAGCATCATCCTTCCCAACCCCCAGCTGCATCCCAATCCGGAGCATCCCCCGGGGGGGAACTGGCGGGAGCGGGGCCAGCCGGGGACACGGATCGATGGGTGGGATGTGGGGATGGAGCTGCAGGGATGCGGGTGTCCCCCCCCCGGGAGAAAAAAAAAAAACAAACCCCAACCCTCCACGCACCCGGCTTCGCCTGAGCCGATTAATTTTCCGGCTGAGCCTTAGGGGCAAAGCTGGGGAATAATCTTCCCCCGGAGCCGAGCATCCTTCTGCGCTCCGTGGTACCCACTCCCATCCCAGTGACTCCTCCCGGTGGGGGCTGGGGGATGCTGGGGGCACGAGGATGGGGTATTTGGGAGAAAATGGGATGGGGTATCGGGGTGAGATGGGGATGGGACGAGTGTATTTGGGATGGGATATTTGGGACGGGATATTTGGGATGAAGTGAGAAGGGATGGGGTGTTTGGGATGGGATGAGATGGGATATTTGGGACGGGATATTTGGGATGAGGTGAGAAGGGATGGGATGAGATGGGATATTTGGGATGGGATATTTGGGATGGGGTGAGATGGGATATTTGGGATGGGGTGAGATGGGATGGGGTGTTTGGGATGGGATGAGATGGGATATTTGGGACAGGATATTTGGGATGAGGTGAGATGGGATGGGGTGTTTGGAATGGGATGAGATGGGATATTTGGGACAGGATATTTGGGATGAGGTGAGATGGGATGGGGTGTTTAGGACAAGGTGAGATGGGATGGGGTGTTTGGGATGGGATGAGATGGGATATTTGGGACAGGATATTTGGGACGAGGTGAGAAGGGATGGGGTGTTTGGGATGGGATGAGATGGGATATTTGGGACAGGATATTTGGGATGGGGTGTTTGGGATAGGATGAGATGGGGTGTCAGGAGAGGCCACCCGTGAATAATCCCAGTTTAGCACCAGCAGCAAAAAGGAGGGCTGCTGGGAAGAGCTTGCGGGGTGCATATGGGTGCTCCCCCACATAAAGCCCATGGAGTGGAAGATGGGGTGCAGGATCACGGAGGGGTCAGGGGTTCTCTTCCCGTGGGGAGAAGCAGCAGTTCCTTGGCCGGGGAGGATTTCCAGCCGGAGATTTTCCCATCTCGGGAGGAGGAAAGGGGGATGGGAGGGAAGGGCATTGTCCTGCATCCTCCGGAGCAGCCGGAAAGCCCTTCCCACCGTGGGGAAGGAGAACCGTCCTCCTGGCCCAGCCTTCCAGCGATAACCCAGGAGTGTTGGGTTTCCCCTTGGGAATGGGGAGGTTTTCCAACAATTGGCGGGGGTTTGTGGAAAAATGGCATCTGGGGTTGAGTCACGTCCCATTTTGTTTTTCCCTCTCCGGCCGCGGGCAGGTGTCTCCTCGGCCATGCTCGAGGTGAATGTAGGGACAAGCTCAGTCTTCTCCGTGGAGGGGCAGCAAGCAGTGCTGCCTGCCTGGTACACCAGCCGATCCCAGAAGCAGCCTTACGTCACCTGGATGCTGGATAAGGAAGATGCTAAGCCCTTCCAGGTCAGCGGTGGGGTGGGGGTGAGGGAGGAGGACAAGCTGGGAGGTGGGGGTGGTCATAGTGTCCACGATGGGGCTCATAGTGGGGGGAGAAGTTTCCAGTGCCCATGATGAGGTGAAGCTCATGGTGCCCACCACGGGGAGGTGCCCATGATGGGAGGAAAGCTTATGGTGTCCATCATGAGGTGGTGCCCATGATGGGAAGGTGCTCACAGTGTAGAGATGCTCGTAGTGTACATGATGGGGAGTTGGCTGTGATGGGAAGGTGTCCATGATTGGGAGATGCCCAGCACAGGGGACATGCCCATGATGCCTGCAATGAGGAGGTGCTTGTGGTGCACATGATGGGGAGGTGCCCACAACAAGAGGCTTGTGGTGCCTGCAATAGGAAGGTGCCCATGACAGGCAGATGTCCAGGAGGGGGAGATGCCCATGGTAGGATGATCCTCATGGTGCCCACGATGGGGATATGCCCATGATTGAAAGATGCTCATGGTACCCATGATGTGGAGATGCTCGTGATGGGGCAGTTGCTCATGGTGCCCTTGACAGGGAGGACTTGTGGTGCCCATGATGGGGAGATGTTCACAATGAGGGAAGACTCGTGGTGATGGGTAAATGCCCACAATGGGAGTGTGGCCATGGTGCGCGCAATGGGGAGGTGCCCATGATGGGGAGATGCCTATGATGGGGATGTCCCTACAGTGCCTGTGATGGGGAGGTGCCCACAGTAGGGAGATGCCCACAGTTCCCATGCTGTGGATGCTCAGGGCAGGTGAGGATGGAAGGGTCCTCATGCTACTCCACAAAATCTGTGGATTTGGGGATTTGGTGGGGATTTCCTCTCCTGCAACACCATCTGGAGGCGACTGAGTGGGCATTTTCCCCTGGGCAGATCTTGGCCTACCTGGACGGGAAGGTGAAAGTGGAGGAGTCAGAGCTGAAGCCCCGCGTGGGATTCCTGTACCCCATCCTCACCCACAACATCTCGGTGTTTATCAATGCCACCCGGGAGCGGGACTCCGGCCAGTACCTGTGCACTGTCAACGTGGTGGACGATGTCACCAGCACAGGCAAGAACATCGGCGTCATCAACCTCACCGTCCTGGGTAAGGCTCCACCAGTCACCCCAACTCCCTTTGACGTCCCTCATGATGTCCCCTGGGACTAACGTTGGTGCCCGCAGTGCCACCAGCCACCCCTGCTTGCCAGCTGCACGGCGACCCCGCCGTGGGGGCCAACGTCACCTTGAGCTGCTCCTCTGAGAAGGGGAAGCCCTCGCCCGCCTACCAGTGGCAGCGCACGGCCCCCACCCTGCAGGTCTTCTTCCCCCCTGCCCAGGGTAAGGTGACACCGAGGAGGGGGGGACACCAGGGAAGGGGGGGGCACGGGGGAGTGGGGTGGAAAAATCCCAAGAAGCCTCAGCTGGTGGATGCTTTGGACTTGGTCCCCTTGACCCTGCCCGTTCCTGGAGTATCTCCTTGAGCCTGCCTGCTCCTGCCCAAGGAGGCAGGGGGTGGGCAGGGGGGTCAGCACCCGAGTTTCTCACCCGCAGACCAGGCCAAGGGGACCCTCAAGTTGACCAACCTCTCCTTGGAGATGTCGGGTCTCTACGTCTGCGTGGTGGAAAACCGCGCCGGTTCGGCCGAGTGCAGCATCGTCCTGGAGGTGCACTCAAGTGAGTACGTGTCGGGGCGGCGGGGAGGGGGAACGCATGGTCCCCGCGAGGTCCCCACGGTGGGGGGGTGACCTCCCTCCCTCGCCACCTCTCTGTTGTGTCCCCCCCACCGCCAGCAGCTAGCACCAAAGCCATCATCACCGGCGCTGTGCTGGGCTCCCTGGGCGCCCTCGCCACCGTGGTCTTCTTCGCCCGGCGGGTCATCGGCTACCGGAGGAAGAAACGGGATGGCCAGGAGGAGGCAGCCAACGAGATCAAGTGAGGCTTCCCTCCCTTGGAGGAGGTTCAAGTTGTCATCTCCAGGTTTCAGAGTTAACAGGAGCAAGGGGGAAGGAGATTCCCATCTCCGACCAGTCCATCATTAGGTTTCAGGGTTAACAGGCGGGGGAATGAGGTTTCTGTCTCCGGAGTTCACAAGGGCTTCTTCCAACTCCATTTCTCCCCCTTTCCCTTGTGCCCCCCCCATTTTGGTGGTCCACCGTTGCTTGGCAGGGGGATGGCAGGAAGGGTTGCGGGGGGGACACACGGAGGGGTTTCCCGGTGCCGCTCTCTCTGACACTCTTCCCTCTCGGCAGGGAAGACGCCGTAGCCCCCAAAACCCCAACGTGGGCGAGGAGCCCAGCTTCGGACACCATCTCCAAAACCAGCACCTTGTCCTCCATCGCCGGCACCCGGGAGAGACCCTACGGGGCCAAACCCCCCTCCGACACCACCTCCATCCTCACTGCCAGCTACCGGGGACCTCCACCCCGGCCAGGGGGGGGGACCCCCAAGCATTCTCCCCCCGCCCTTAATGGCACCCCCCAGCACCGCCAGGAGCTGGCTGCCCCCCCGGCACTGTTGCCCCCCTCCAGTTTGGCACGGGCGGGTGCCGTCCCTGTCATGGTGCCAGCGCAGAGCCGAGCCGGCTCCTTGGTGTGAGACACCCCCACACCCCCCCCAAACTCCCCCAAAAAAGGGGTGTCCGCATCCAGCACCCCCTATTTTCTGGGGTGCTTTATTTTTTTTTCCCTTTTGGGGGTTATTTTTCTTTTTTTTTTCTTTTTAAAAGACGCCTCGAGCAGCTGGACTCGTCCTGGGGGCGTTTAATGGGTTTGGGGTCTGTGTGTGCCTGAGTCTGGGGGGGCTTCCTGGGATTAGGGGGGGGTGGCGAGTCTCCCTGTAAAGATAACAACCCAAAATAGCCCCAGCCCCACCAGAAGGAGGGGGTGCTCTTCTTGTTGTTTGTTTTTTTTTTTATATATATATATATATATATATCAGTTGAAATGGGGGATTTCTTTTTCATAAAAGAACATTAAAATCCAGGCGGGAGGGGAGGGACACACATTTTTTTTTTGTTTTTTTTTTTTAGGGGTTTTCTGATTAAAATCTGGCCGTGCTGTCCAGCACCACGATTTGGGGTGAATTTGTGGGGTTGTGGGTCCCTCTGAGTGATGTCACAGCGGCTGTGTGATATCACAGTGCACACATCCTCCCCCCCCCAGCCCCCCCAGGTGCTTGGGATGGCATCGTGGTGCAGGTGTGTTGTCACACCCTGACACCCCCAGTGCCTGTCTGTCACCCCAATGTCACGCCTGCCACATCCCTTGGCAGCTGGTGTGACGTCACGCGGGGTGTGTGACGTCACGCGGGGTGTGTGACGTCACACTGGCTGTCACACCACCTGTCCCCTTTCCCTGCGGCCACCCGCCTCCCCGCGCTGCTGTGACCTCACCGCTCCGCCGGGTGACATCAAAAGGTGCCAAGGACAGGCCGGGGGTCTGGCAGGGATGTTTATTGGGGTGGGGGGACCCCGGGGCGGGGAGAGGAAGCCAGGGGGGACCCCAGGGGGTGCATGCAGGGGGCAGCGGGGGGGGTCCTGGGCCTCGGCGGGGGCTCAGCAGCGAGGGGGGTCCGGGGAGCGGCTGGAGACCCCTGCAAGCAAGGAGAGAGAGGTCAGTGCTGGGCACCCACCCTGCTCCCTCATCCCACCACTGCAAACTGCCCCCTGCCTGCTCCCTGCCTGCTCCCTGCCTGCCCCCTGCTCCTGCATCCCACTGGTGCAAACTGCACCCTGCCTGCACCCTGCCTGCTCCCTGCCTGCCCCCTGCTCCCGCATCCCACCGCTGCAAACTGCCCCCTGCCTGCTCCCTGCCTGCCCCCTGCTCCTGCATCCCACTGGTGCAAACTGCCCCCTGCCTGCACCCTGCCTGCACCCTGCCTGCATCTCGCTCCAGCATCCTGCACCCTCTCTGTGCCCCATTCCCTCCCTGCCTGCTCCCACCGGTGCAAACTGCCCCCTGCCTGCTCCCTGCCTGCCCCCTGCCTGTTCCCACCAGTGCAAACTGCCCCCTGCCTCCTCCCTGCCTGCCCCCTGCCTCTGCATCCCACTGGTGCAAACTGCACCCTGCCCACATCTCGCTCCAGCATTCCACACCCTCTCTGTGCCCCATGCCCCCCCTGCCTGCTCCCTGCCTGCTCCCTGCCTGTTCCCTGCTCCTGCATCCCACTGGTGCAAACTGCATCCTGCCTGCATCTCGCTCCAGCATCCCGCACCCTCTCTGTGCCCCATTCCCTCCCTGCCTGCTCCCACCGGTGCAAACTGCATCCTGCCTGCCCCCTGCCTGCTCCCGCATCCCACCGGTGTGAGCTGCACCCTTCCCACAACCCTGCTCCCGCAGCTTGCACCCTCTCCATGCCTTGCCCACACCCTGCCTGTGCCCTACTTGCAGCCACCCACACCCTGCCTGCACCCTGCTCCTGCACCCTTGGTCCTGCCCGCTCCCCCTCCAGCCTGCTCTCACCCAGCCCCATCGCTCCCCGAAGGAAGGACACCCAGCCTGTCCCCGCCCCGGGGCAGAGGACACTGGTGGGAGGGGGTGAACTCAACTCCATAGAACAAGGCAGCGCTAACGAGCCTCACGGCCCTAAGGAGCTTCACAACCCCTGCAGTTGGCAGCTGCTTCCCCACTGCATCCCCATTCCATTCCCACTGCATCCCCATTCCATCCCCACTGCACCCCACTGCATCCCCATTGCACCCCCACTGCATTCCCACTGTGTGCCCACTGTGACCCCACTGCATCCTCAGTCCATTCCCACTGTGACCCCACTGCATCCCCACTGTGACCCCCACTGCATCCTCAGTCCATCCCCACTGCATCCTCGCTGTGTGCCCACTGTGACCCCCCCACTGCATCCTCAGTTCCTTCCTGTTGCACCCCCAGTTCATCCCCTCCTCATCTCCGCCGCATCCCCACCCGGTCCATCCCCACTGCCTCCCAGTTACATCTCGGTGACGTTCCCAACCAGACCAGCCTCACGCACGTGGCTGCTCCGGCAGCGAGACCTCCAAGCCGCTCACCCCAAACCAGCCTTCCCAGTAGCCAGGGCTCACCGTGCCGTGGCCTGGCATGGCCACCCCCCCCGGGCTCCACTGCCACGCGGCCTCGGCACCCGTGGGCGCTTTTTAAATTTACCTTTTCCTGCCAGGAGACTGTGACACAGGCTTTTAAAAATAGCATGTGCTGAGGCGAGGCGTTCGGGGTGGTGTTGCTAAGGGAGAAATTCAATTCAAATCTAGGGCTTCGCCTTCCCATGCTAACTACTACGGCGCGCTCCCAAAATTAGGGCAGGCAGGGGCTGCCTGCATGCTGCCTGCCCGCGGGCTTTCACCTTCTGGGAATAAGAACCCCCCCCCCTTCTCCATCCCGAATCGGCGTGGAGAAGGATGCTCCATCCCCAGCTGGCCTAGGGAGAGACGCTCCATCCTCAGTCCACGGGGGGAAGGATGCTCAGAGCAGCATCTTTTATAAAAATAACCTTAATTTGGGAGGTGGGATGAAGGAGATTTGGAGGGTACCTAGTCACCGTTGCGGAGGTCGCCGCCGCGGGTGCTGTTGGCGCACTCGGTGTCCTTGGTTTTCCGATCGATCTCCCCCCCTTTGATCTTCTTGCGGGTCATATGGCCACGGAAACTAGCCTGGATCTTGGCGGCCGCCGCGTTGGCGTCGGGATCGTCCAAGGGGATGTCCAAGATGTCCTCATCCAGCTTTGTGCAGGCTCCCTCCTGCCGGCGGCAATGGGACGGTTATGGCTGGTGGCACCCCAAAAAGGGCCCGCCGCCCCCAATTTAATCCATTTAAAAAGGTCCTAAATTAGCCCCCTCTGCTAAAAATTAGGGTCTTTTACTAAAAATGAGGTGGTTTTGCCAAAAGTTAGGAACATTTCCTAAAAATTAAGGTCCCTTGCAGGTGTCTCAGGGGATTTCCAAGCAAAGGTGTTGGGGGGGGGGGAAGATGCTTCACCCCCTGTTCAGCTCTAAATACCCCCAGACCAGACCACCCGGCTGCAAGAAGCCAGCCCCCAGCCCCCTGCTTCCCCGAGGGAGAGGAGCACCCATGGGAGCAGAGGTTGGGAATTCTTGGCGTTGGGTGGGGGGAACGTGGGGTCACGCTGCGCAACCTGAGTTGTCTGTGCCTCAGTTTCCCCTTTCTCTCACAGCCTGTTGCATCTCCCTGCATCCCTGCTTTGGTTGAAAACACCAGGAAATTTGGGGAGAGAGGATGCCAGAAGGAAGGAAAAACCCCCTTTCCCCTGAACAAATCACTGCAGCCCACTCCTCTCCTGCCACATCCCACCAGAGAGGTTGGACCTGGTGCCGAGGTCAAGGGCAGGGGGGGGGAGGAAATAAATCAGATTGGAGCAAGACAGCGTCGGATGCTCCGGTGTCAGCAGCGCTGCGGGTGTATCCTCTGCATTGCCCCAGGGAGAGCTTTAAAGGAGGGTTTTTTTATTTTTGTTGGGGGGGGGAGAGGGACGGGACAGGAATTTGGAAGATGCAGATTGGGAGAGGGAAGGGGGGGGGGATGCTCTTCCCCTCGGAGCGTGCCACGGTGCTGCAAAATTGCATGGGTTGTTTTACCGTCGCGAAAGGTGAGGGGAGCAAAAGAGCAGCAGAGGCTTAAGTGACGGGTCCGAGGTGGAAATGATATGTCCAGGGTGGAAATGTTATAGCCACGGCTGGAAATCCTATAGCCAAGGGAGAAATCCTATAGCCAGGGAGAAGAAATCCTATAGCCAGGAGAGAAATCCTATATACAGGGGGGAAACCTATATCCAGTGGAGAAATCCTATCTCTAGGGGGAGGAGATCCTATATCTAAGAGAGAAATCCTATATTCAGGGGAGAAAGCCTATATACAGGCAAGGAAAATCTATATCCAGGAGAGAAATCCTATATTCAGGGAGAAAAACTATAAGAGGGTTATAGCCTATATCCAGGAGAGAAATCCTACATCCAGGAGGAGAAATCCTGTATCCAGGGAAAAAATCCTATATCCAGAGGGAGAAATCCTATATGCAGGGGGTGAAAACCTGTATCCAGGGGAGAAATGCTACATCCAAGGGGAATAATTTATACCCAGAGGGAGAAATCCTATATGCAGGGGAAAAATCCTATATCCGAGGGGGGAGAAATCCTATATCCAGGGTGGGCTTTGCCTCTCTGGAGGTGCTCGGGAGGGGAGGGGGGTTTCTCAAAGCGCCGCTGGCTGAGCAAGAGGGAGAAAAAGGAAAAAAAAATGGGGGGAAAGGGGGAAAAGGGGGTGTGGAGTGGGGAGAGGGAGAAAAGGGGGGAAAAAGGATGTGATTTTCTAGAGGATCAGGTCCCTGAGCTGGCTGGTGCCCAGGCGGCGAGGGGTGCTCATCCCGGGTGAGGACGGAGGGGTGCAGCCCCCTGCTTGCCCCAGTTTATCCCTGTATCCATAAGGAACCTCCAATCCCACCTTATAGAGCGATCCGGAGAGGGGGGCAGGAGGGAGGGGGGAGCAAAGCAGACCCCCTGGTCGGGCATAATTTGGGGATGGGGAGGACTTTTCTGCCTGGGATGCTGGCCGGGATGCGGGGTGGCTGTCAGGACGGGTCCTGAACCGGGAGCGGGGTGATACGGGGGGGAGCAAGATTAGGGTCCCGGGGGTTTGCAGGAGCACTGCCTGGGGTGGGGGGACATGCAGGGCTGGTTGAGCTTTTGGGTGCAGCAACCATCGCAGCATCACACCCCCTCCCACCCCCCAAAATCCCCTCTGCCACCCCCCTACCCCACTCCACCCAGGGACTAATCACCGTAATAAAATAAATGCAGAAAAACAAGATGCTGGGGCAAAAACGAAGTAGGGAAGGGGGGGGGACACCTACATTGCAGCAGTCCATGGTGGAGGACGGGTGGGTGGCCAGCGGTGGGCAAGGGGCTCCGGCAGGGTCTCGCTTCCCCGGCGACTCTCTCGGCGCAGGTGGCAAGTTGAGCGGAGCCGCTTGCCTACGTAATGCGCTTTCCTCCGGGCGAGCCTATCAGCCCTACACCCCTGCCAGGCTTTGGGCGGGGGGGGGTGTATGTGTGTGTGTGTTTCTTTTTTTTTTTTTCCCTTTCTCCTCTTTTTTTTTTTTTTTTTTTTTTTCTTTCGCCTCCTCCAATTTTTCTTTCTCAGCCTCCAACTCCCTCCTCGAGGCTTAAAGGAGCCGGCAGCTCGCCTCGGAGTTTCGTGCCACAGAAAAAATGATGCGCGGAGGAGGAGGCGAGCGAATATCCAACAGTGGTTGAGGGTTTATGTTTTAGGGTCTTGCCCCTTTGGCATTAAAGCCCCCCGCCCCCCCACCCCACCTCACCTGGGCAGGTCTAACAGTGCCACACGGAAATTTGCAGACTTTTTTTTGGGGGGGGGGAAAGTGGGGAGGAATGGGGGGGTGATGTTTGGCTTGGTTTGCACACACACACACACACACACACACACACACACACACGGTTTGTTTGCACGGAGGGGGGGGGGAAGCTTCACAACCTACTTAGAGGAGCGTGAGGATGAGGATGGTGAGGATGAGGAAGGGTCCAACTGAGCACTTGGGGCTCCACAGAGAGGAAGGGCCTTCGCTTTCAGGGTTTGGGGGGTCCCTTCCCTGCTTGCAGCAGCATCCCACCCCCTAAATTTGGGGGGGTTTCCAGCCAGACCTGCAATCCTAGCCATTTTTCCAGCCCTTGGTGCTATTTCCTTCACCCCGCTTTCACCCTTGGACCATGCCGAGGTGCCGGGCCCAGATGGGGAGGACTCCAGGAAAAAGGGGAGACCCCTGGAGCAATGCAGAGGAGTGCAGCTTGCAGCCCCCCGCATCGCCCGCCTCACTCGCCTCCAATCTGGGTTTGGGGGTTGCTAAGCAACTGCATAAGTTGCCCATGGGCTCTGCACGCCGGGTGCCAGCTCTGCCCGGCCCTCGAAATGCAGCTTGGCCCCCCCCCAGCCGGGCACCAGCACCCCCTGGTCTGCCCACGCAGTGGGGTTGAGCCGCTTTCCCCGGCCGGAGCATTCCACTCAGGGGGCTGGTGGCTCCGACCTTCCTCTTCAACATCACCAGCATCATCACCATCACCGTTAGCATCCCTGGTCCCATTGCCACCACTGTTCCCATTGCTGGCACTATGGCTTTTCCCACTGCTGCCACCAGCACCGTCACCATCCCCATCCCTGTTCTCATCCCCGTCACCTCCACCACCACCCTCACCATCATCCCTGTCTCAATCCTTGTCCCTTTGTCCTTCATTATCCCCTTCCTCAGCCTCAACCCCATCATCATCTTTGTCCCCATCCCTAGCCCTGTCACCAGCCCTATTATCACCCTCATCTCCTGCCCCCTGACACCCCCAGCTCCCCACAGCAACCAGACCACCCTGCTTCCCTTCCCACCCCGTCCCCATCCCAATCCCACCCCATCCCTCTTCCCACCAGCACAGTGCAGGGGGGGCAAAAAATCGCTCTGCTCCAGAAAACCCTGCACATCCTTCAGGTGAAGTCTCGGCCAGATTTTTTAAAGGTGAAAACATTCCCTTTCCCCCTTTTTTTTTTTTTTTAGACCCTCCAGATCCATCACTGCCTGCTGGTGGTGAGGGGAGATGGGGCATTTTGGGGGGAGGGATTTTGAGGTGTCTCGTGCATCCAGGATCTGGGAATATTAACCCCAAAACAAGGATGCAAAACGCTGGGAGGATCGCTCATCCTCTTACCGGTATACACCAAAATTGCATAAAAATGGCGAGTATGGGAGCAATTCCCACAGAAGAGTGGTCAGCAGGCTGTTTTTCCCATGGCATGAGATCCCCCCCATTCCCAAAATCTGCTTGGGCCATGGTCCCCTGGTCCTGGCAGAGCCACCGAGCGCCAGCGTCTCCCGCAGGCTGCGGCTGCGGAGGAGGGACACCAAATGCCAGAACATTTCTAATCATTAACGACGGGTTTTGAGCCCGTTCCAGGCACTGTGTTTTCTTTCCCCGGGGCCCTTCATCCCAGAAAACACCCCATCCTGGTGAGGGGTGATGTGGAATATCGGGGTGATGCTTTTCCAGGTGCTCCAGCACCTTCCTAAATTCCAAATCCCGGTAAAACCCGACATATTTTGGAAGCAGGGGGAATGGGCGCTGCGGGTGGGCAACATTCTGCCGTCGCCGTTTGAGATGGTGGCACCGAGGTGTTAAAAAAAAAAAAAAAATCCCTAAAAAAACCCCAAGAAAATAAGGAAAATTTGATGTTGGAAAGGTGCCCTGGGCGGGCAGCATTCCAGCTGCCGAAGCGGGAACCGGCAGCCGGTGCCGGGAGGGGTCACAGCATAGCTGGTTGGCATCGCCCCCACCGCGGGGTCCCCGCCAGCTGATTCCCCCCCCCTCCCCAATCCCTCCTTCCTGTTTTTCCCAAGGAAGCCGCCCCCATGGGTGAGAGATGTGGGGAAACACTTTTTTTAAAAAAAAAAAATTATTTTTTCAATGGCGGTTGGGATTGTGAAACCATTCTGGGTAGGAAAAAAAACCCAAATGTCACCACTTGGGATGGGATGGTGGAGTGGGGGGGGCTCCCCAAAATTCTGGGCACTTGGAGAGGGGAGAGGTGGAAGAGGAGCAATGTCACATCCCTCCTTCAGGCGGGGACGCTCTTCAATTTTTGACAACCCCCCAGGGAAGCAGGGGCCTAAATATAGAGCCTTAAAATATCATCTCAGGCTCAGCCCGGTTCCTAAACCCTATTTTTTTAGGGAAAAATAAGTCTCAGGTGAGAGTCGCTAATAACGGCGGAGACCTCATTAAGAAAAATTCTCATTAACAGAGCGCTGCAGGGAGGGGGCGGGAGGGGGAAGATCATCACCCATGGGGAATTGAGGGGGGTTTGGGGTTTTTTTTTGAGTCATCCCATCTCATTTGGGGTTTTTTTTTTTTTTGGTGGCAAATGGGGCATTTGGGGCAGATCCCTGGGGGGTGACCCTGTTCAAAAGGGTTATGGGGGCACATGATCCCTGGGGGGGTGACCCTGTTCAAAAGGGTTATGGGGGCACATGCTCCCCTGCCCCCAGGGGTCTGCTCCCCTCTGCAGCATCTCCAGGGAGCATCTGGGGGGGGGGGGAAATCATGGTGTTTTGGTGCTGGCAGCTCCCCTCGATGCTTTTTTGGGCTCAAACATCACAATTTTGGGTGTGGGTGCCGTGTCTCTTACCATGCCCAACCTCCCTGCCTTCTCCTCTTTCTTCTCCTTGTCCTCTTTCTCCTTGTCCTGCAGGAAAATGTAAAATGTAGGTGACGTGGGACAAGGGGGGGGGGGGGGGGAAGGGGGCACCAAGGGGGGGTGTTCCCAACCCTTCGCCCCAGGCACCCCAAATTCTTCAGGGGGATGGGAGGGAGGGGAGCCCACCTGGAAGTGGGGCTGGGGGAGAACGTGGTCCTGCTGCTGGGCTCCCTCTGCCACTGGGCTGGCCGAGCTGCCTGGGAGAAGAGGAGGCTGGGTGCCAGCTGGGACGGGCAGGCCTGACGCCACAGGAATGGGCTCGGGGGGCAGGGCAGAGAGCGTGAGTGATGGGCAAGTTGGAGCATCCCCTAGGATGAGGGGCAGGAGGGATTCCCGGGGTGATGGGCAGGGAATGGGCAAGCACAACGCTGCAGGCAATGGGCACACAGGGCAGGCCTGATGCCCTGGGTGATGGGCACAAGGGGCAGGCACGATGCCCTGGGTGATGAGGACATGGGGCAGGAGTAACACCTCGGGTGATGGGCACACCGGGCAGGTCTGATGCTCTGGGTGATGCCATGATGCCGTGGGTGATGGTGACACAATGCAGGCCTGACACCCTGGGTGATGGGCACAAGAGGCGGGCCTGATGTCTGGGCAGCAGGCACATGGGGGAGACATGGTGCCCTGGGCGATGGGCACACGGGGCAGGAGTACCAGCTTGGGTGATGGGCACATGGGGCAGGCCTGATGCCCAGTGTGATGGGCACACGCAACAGGCATGGTGCCACGCAGGATGGGCAGGTGTTGCAGCGCGGGGCAGGGGATAGAGGTGCGGGGCTGGGTGCTGCCAGGCTGGGGCCACTCACCCTCTCTCTGCTCCAGCAGCTTTTGGAAGTGCTGAGCAGCAAAGGCCACCACATCAGATGGCTGTGCCCGCAGCACCGCTAGCGCCAGCCCCTCCAGCAGGGTTTGGAAGCCGTCGGGCAGTCGTAGGGTGACGTTGGAGGAGGGGGTGGCCATGGCTGCCTCTCCCGAGGCCCCTGCCACCGTAAAACCAGGATTAGCTCTGTCCCCCACCGCGCCGCGGGGGACCGGGCGGCGGCGGGACTCGAACACGGACTTCCTAGGTGTCGAGCAGCGCCAGCGCCAGGGGGCGCTCCCCTCGCCTTCCTCCCCGCGCATGCGCACAGCCTGCCTCTCCACACGGCGTGTGCGGCCGCCGGCCGGGCGGGACGCGGAGAGGCCCCGTTCCCTCCGGTTCCCCTCTCCCCTACCCCGTTCTCCCCGGCTCCCCTCTCTCCGGTTTCTCGGGTGCCCCGCGGCCCTCCCGGTGCCCCCTGGGGCCCTCCGGCCGCCCCTCCCCTCCCTCCCCTCGTCCCCGCCCCTCCCACCCGGCCAGGCCGCGCCGGCGCCTCTGGCTGTGTTGAAGACGCTGTCGCTTAGCAACCGCGCCCCCCCTTCTCCGCGTGCCTAGGCCACGCTCCCTGCAACCTGTCACGCCCCCTATGGGCGTGGCCTGGCGGCGGCGGGGGGGGGAGTTGTCGGTGCGCTCAATCCCGTGTGCCCCCCCGGGATGGCGGCGTGGGCGCTGCTGGCGCTGGCTCCGGTGGCCGCAGGTAAAGGGCTGTGGGGCGGGAGACTGGGGGGGGGGGCTGGACCCCCCCCCGGGACCCGCTTCGGCACCCTCCCCAGGCCCTCGATGCCTTTAATACCCGCCCGGCCCCACCTGTGGGGTCTTGTCCCCCCCCGCCCCAACCTTGGGGGCCCTGGGCGCTGCCCCCAGCCCAGCTTTGCGCTGCCCCCAGCCCTGTGTCGATGCCCTCCTCCAGCCCCACTTCAGAACCCATGGCACAGCCCCCCACATCCCCCCCCCCGCCCCCCCGAGCCCCACTTTGATGCCCTTTGAGTGCCCCGAGCCCTGCTGGAGGGCCCTTGGTACCCCACAGGGATGCCCCCCACCCGGCCCCTCTTTGATGCCCTTAGCAGCCCCCAGCCCCTCTTTGACACCCTCGGCACGTCGCCGCCGCCGTGGGACGATCTTTACGTAAGGGGGGAGTCGCATGCGGCATCTCGTGGGCTCTCCTCCCTTCCCTCCTCCCAGATGCTTTTTATAGTCCCACTCTCTTCCCCAGCGTCTCGGGGGTTATTTTCTTATTTTTTTTTTCCTCTCCTCTGACTGTTGGGTGGTTTTTTTGATTGTTTTTTTTTATGTAACTCATCCTTCCCGGAGCCTCGTTGCAGGAGCAGCGCTGCGGCTGGTTCCACAGGGGCCCAGGACATCGTTTATTTTGCTCTGTTAAAACCCAAAGCTGTGGAGGAGCTGGGGCTCCCCCCTTGCAAACTTGCCCCCACCCCCTTTTTAGTGGGCTTCTATTTTCACAGACCCCCAAAACCAGGGCTTTTCGGGGGGCCAGGGCTGAGACCTCGGCTTCTCTCCCCGCTGAAGGTGCCTTTGCCTGGTGTTTCCCACCCCACCGCTCCCACCCCAAACTTTTTTTGCAAGGGCTAAAAATAAGTCAGAACGTATTAGCGAGGCTGGGCTGGCAGAGATGCTCCTGGATGGCTTTTTGGAAGAAATACCCACCAAAATCTGTATCCCAACCATGTAACACAAGCTCCGAGGTGATATCCCCCTCCTGGGGACTTCAAATCCTGCCACTTCCTCAGCTCTTCGGTGCTTTTAACCACCTTAAGGTTGACCAAGAGTGAAGAAAACCACAAATTAAGCAGGATCTGAAATGATCTCTGCTTAAGAGGGGGTTGGAGGCCACGGCGGGGGGTTTTCTTCTTGCTTTTTGCCTCTTGCTGACAATGTTTGCGCTCTCTGTTGATCCTAGGGATGATGCTTGGCTTCGCCTCCTACTACGGCCACCACATGGTGCTGCAGAAGGAGCCGGTGGGGGCTGTGGTGTGGGGCTATGGGGAGATGGGGGCCACCGTGACTGTGGTTCTCTCCGGCGACCGCGGCCTCATCGTCATGAAGAAGACATCACGAGTCAAAGGTCAGTCATGAAGCTTCCCTGGGCAACTGGGGCTGGTGGTTTTGGCAGCTGAGGAGCCACGTGGGACCTGCTGGTGGGGTAGGGTTGCAGAGGTGACAGTGATGGTGACATCTCTGGTTTGTGCACCCCTGGGGCTGCATTTTCCACTTCTCCAGGACATCTGGGGGTCTGGAGTTCAGCCATTCCCCCCACAGCCTTTCCTCACTGGACTGTCCCACCGGTGGCACGTGGGCACCAAGGTGCCACTGGAGGAGGTGGCACGGCGTGGGCTGGAGCCAGCCGCTGGGGCTGCGGAAGGGAGACAGGAGGGAGTTAGCTCTTCTTCCCATCTCCAGGGAAATCTCTTGGCTGCTTTTTTTTTTTTTGATGTATCCTCCCCCACTGCCACCTCAGAGGATCTTAGAAGCCTGAAGGACATCACCTCTGAGCAGGGGCTCAGAGGCACCTCGCATCTCACCTGGTGGCTTCATTCCCTGCCTAGTGATTCGAGGTGCTGCTCGTCACCTTTTGGAGGGTGAAACTGCTGCCTAAAGGGCTCCTCCACCAGCTGGAGAACCCGGAGGCGTCTTGTGAGAAAGCAACGATCCCACTGCTACTGGAAGAGCTGCAGGATCTGGTCCCAGCCGGGCCAGAAAATCCACGCTAAGCTCCAGCAGAATATCTTTTCTCCTCGATTTGGCACTTCTAAAATTAGCTGGAGACATCTCAGTGTCACACACACCAAGCTGCTCCTGTAATCCCAGTTCCTCCCGGCAGCTTCTGCTCTGACACACATTTGTCTTCGAGACTTTCTTTTTAACCCCTAAATTCCTGCAGGGAGCTCCCCAAATACATTTCAACTTGAGTATAAGAAGTCCCACCTAAATCTGAGGAGGAACTTCTTTCCTGTGAGGGTGGCAGAGCCCTGGAAGAGGCTGCCCAGAGAGGTGGTGGAGTCTCCTTCTCTGGAGACGTTCCAACCCCACCTGGACACGTTCCTGTGGGACCTGCTCTGGCAGGGGGTTGGAGGAGATGGTCTCCAGAGGTCCCTTCCAACCCCATATGATTCTGTGATTTCCTGAGCCTGGCTCCGCGGTGGAGAACATTTCCCTCGTTCTCTGTCTGTCCCCACTGGCCACTCATCCAACTGCTGTGAAGGTCTTGAGGTCTTCGCCGGGGTCATGAAAGATAAGGACAGTTTTCTTCTCCCAGAACCTTCTGGGACATGGACAACTGTCCTGGACCCTATGGATCAGGGTGGTCCCTACACGCTGACGGCCAGGCAGGGCTCGGAGAATGTGACGCTGCGGGACATCTACTTTGGGGACGTCTGGCTTTGCAGCGGGCAGAGCAACATGGTTATGACAGTCTTGCAGGTAGGTCCCCACGGCCCACCCTGGTCCTGCCAGCTGGGGCAGCCATCAGGGAGGGATGGGGCAGGGAAGGAAGCGCCTCTCATGCTCCCAACCCTTCCCTAGATCCTCAATGCCAGCCGGGAGCTCGCTGATGCCACTCACTACCCCTACATCCGCATCTTCGCTGTGGCACCCACCCGCTCCGACGTGGAGCTGGAGGACCTGGAGCGCATTGAGTTGCCATGGTCCATCCCGACAGCCGGTGAGTGCAACACGCCTCCAAAACAAAAGAAAAAAAGCCTAGAAAGGGATTTTTTCTCCCCTTTTTTTTCCCTTTGCAGCTTGCTGTTTCTTGACCAGAAAAGCTGGGCCATGGGAATTTCACCCACTTCTCAGCCGTCTGCTGGCTGTTGGGACGGTACCTCTACGAGGCTCTGGGGTACCCCATCGGGCTGGTGGAGGCAGCTTGGGGGGGCACCCCCATCGAAGCCTGGTCCTCCCAAAAGGCTCTGAGGGCCTGCGGGCTCCTGGAGGACACAGGGAGGTGAGAGAAGATGCAGTAGAAACACCTGCCCTACACCCTGCTGCTTTTAGGAGGCATCATCAGCCCCTTCCCATCCCACTGCCTCTCCCAGAGCCCCACTGACCCCCCCGTACATCTGGGTAAAATCCTCTCCTGTGCCACAGCACAGGTTTGTGCGAGGTTTGCTCCTGGAGCCCCAGCTTGCATTTGGCACCCCCTTAAAACCCGGTTTTGTCTTCCAGCACCCCCTTAAAACCCAGTTTTGTCTTCCAGCACCCCCCAGCACCCACACCTCTCTGGCCCACAAACGCCCTCCGTGCTCTGGAACGCCATGATCCACCCGCTGCTCAACATGACCCTGCGGGGTGTCGCCTGGTACCAGGGTAAGCTCCCCCTCTCCCCCCAACCTTCCTTGGCACAGGGCAGCCCCACACTGTCCTACTGACCCCCCCCTTTTCTTCTGGGGGCCAGGCGAGGCCAATACCCTCCTGCACACAGACCTCTACAACTGCACCTTCCCCGCGCTCGTGGCCGACTGGCGCTGGGCTTTCCACACCGCATCGGCCGGGCAGACACAGCCGCTCCTCCCTTTCGGCTTCGTGCAGGTGATGGGGAGGGGGAACGGAGGGATGGTGGTCGTGGCGGGGGGGTTATCCATCCTCTTGTGGGTCCAAGCCAGCAGGAAGGGGGGAGGATGCTGTAAATGCGGAATGCCAGGCAGGGACAGCAGCAGAGTCGGTTTTGGGAGTGATGTCTGCGCCACTTCCATCCCTTCCTCTGCCACCTAGTTGTCCACCTACCGCCGGCAGAGCCCGGGTGACAGCTTTGCCCGTCTCCGCTGGCACCAAACGGCGGATCTGGGGGTTGTCCCCAACGTCAGGCTGCCTGGCACCTTCATGGCTGTGGCGATGGACCTGTGCGATGAGCACTCGCCCTACG
This sequence comes from Gallinago jamesoni, assembly GCA_025769975.1. Taxonomy (NCBI): domain Eukaryota; kingdom Metazoa; phylum Chordata; class Aves; order Charadriiformes; family Scolopacidae; genus Gallinago; species Gallinago jamesoni. The sequence goes on from JAOQGH010000010.1 coordinate 244,816, forward strand.
GCAGGCGAGTCCTGGGTGGCAGGGACACAGGGACAAAGCCATGGGCTCCCAACCCCACACCTCCCTCCTCTTCCTCTGCAGCATCCACCCCCGGGACAAGCAGAACGTGGCCCACCGCCTGCAGCTGGGTGCCAGGGCCGTGGCGTACGGGGAGAAAGATGTGATTTTCCAGGGGCCGTACCCTACCCGAGCCATCCTGGAGGTGACCAAGGGTCTGCTGAACCTCACCTACAGCCAGGAGCTCGTTTGCCGTTGGAGAGACACGCGGGCGTTTGAGGTGAGCAGAAGATGGGGAGGGCTTCCCCCTGGGAAGCCCCATCCTTGATGGAGGTTTTCTCCCCCCCCCCCCCACCAGGTCTGCTGCTCCATGCCGTGCAGGTGGCTGCCAGCACCCATGGTGGCAGTGGGGTCCCGCACGGTGACGCTGGCCCTGGCTGGCTGCGGGAGACTGGTGCTAGCCCTGCGCTACGCCTGGGCCGAGTGGCCCTGTGACTACCAGTCCTGCGCCCTCTACAACCCCCAGGGGCTGCCCGCACCCCCCTTCATCCTGGATGCCCTGCCTGTGGGGGGAACCCCGGCGCACTCCGAGCCCCCTGCAGAGAGGGAGCTGCTTCTGATCCCCGGCTCTGGCTTCTCCCAGGGGATTTAGAGGAGGGGGGTGGCGGAGGGAGCTCAGACCTTTCGCGAAGCAGCTCAGGGCTGCTGGCATCCTGCCTTTCCGATGTGGGGAGGCGGCTGGCTTGATTACCGCCTTACTAATTAAACACTTTCCTGCTCCTCTTTGGCCTGAAGTCAAGGCTGGAGGGGAAAAAAAAATAAAAAATAAAGCAAGCCAATTTAAAAATGAAACTTATGAAAAATTATGTTAAGACAAGCAGGAGGACACAGAGATGGGAGTTTAACCCCTCACTGCTGCTCCTTCATGCCTGCAGAGCTGGTCCCCTGGACCCACTGGGGCACCCTGACCCCCATGGCAGGGTGCTGGCAGGATCCACGGACCAGCCTCCCTCTGTGGGGTGGGGATGGGGAGAGAGGACCCCTGCCAAATGATACCCCACAACCGAGTGCTAAGGCTGGGGCTGGGACATGGAGCTGCAGAGGGTACGTTGCTTTGTGGCCTTCCACCTCCCTGCATTAATAAATAGGTAATAAACCAGCTCATTTTACTCTTGGATAACTTTTTCCCTTCAGAGGTGCATCCCTTAGTGGTCTGTTCTCCCCTCTCCTGCTGTAAAAAAGCAGGGAATTTTGTGTGGAAGAGGCACAACGTGGTACCCAGCGCTCAGAATAAGATGCATGAGAGAGTCTCTGCAGAGTCATAGAATGCTTTGGGTTGGAAGGGACCTCAAAGATCATTGAGTTCCAACCCTCTGCCCTGGGCAGGGACACCTCCCACCAGAGCAGGTTGCTCAAAGCCCCATCCAGCCTGGCCTTGAATGAAAAAAAAAGATTGTTTAACCTTTTTTTTGCTGGAAAATTGTACGTAAGAAGGGGAAATCCAAATGCAAGAAGAGCTCAGCCAGGCCACCACTGTCGCGTTACAGACTTCACCCCACCAGGCTGTTATCAAACCCAGAGTTTAATGCACTTGAGAGACCACTAGCAACAAGGAATTGGATCAAACTGGATCCCAGTAGACCAGCTGGACAGGTCCCAAGGGATCAGGCAGAGCCGAGTGAGTCCCGGGAAGTTTTCCCCATTGCCTCCACTCCGGACTTTGCTTCTGGGAAAGGGGGAGAGGAAGAGAAAGAAGTTAATTAACCAGGCAATCGCAAACTGGGATCTTGGGCTTTCTCTGCCAGCGTATGACTAGCCCGAGAGCCAGTTGTGCTAGCCCTGCAGTTGCCATGCCAACGAGGATGCTAAATACAGCTCAATCTGGGTGTTTTTGTTAAAAACCACAGCCCTCAAACTGGATCCAGGGCCATGAAAGGAGCCCAGGCAGCCTTGGCCAGGTCTGGGATCCCTGTTAGACCACATCCTTGGCAGCAGCCCACTAGGATTTGAATCTCCCTGCTCCCAGCAGGCTGGGCTGCTCCCTCTGCCAAAAGTGGGGACCCCCCCGGCACCCTGGTTTGCCCAGAGCTTGGATTTAAGCCGTAAGCTCTCCGTTTTCTGTTCCTATAGCAACTCCTGCCCACGGCTGGGCTCGCAGTAGCATCATATCCCGCCTGCCAGAACCCATCCCTGGCTGCAAATGGAGCCATCACTTCCCTGGCAGCCCCACAGCTCTCCCCTCAAAAACCTCAAGGTCTTGGCAAAAGTTTAGGGCCCTGGTGGATGGATCCAGCCTCAGCCTCCGGGTGGGATCTGGCTGTGGAGGAGCCAAGAGGAGAGCGAAGAAGTCTTCTCTACTGAAAAAAGCCTACCTAGAGCTCCACCGCTGGGGAGGGACACGCTGCCATCGGCCTCAGGGGGTTTGGGCTTGGTGATCTCCAGCCCGGCCAGCAGCGTCATAAAGTCAACGACGGTGTCAATGTCCTCCTTGTTGGCGGTGGCTTCCCTCAAGGCGCTGACGGCATTGAGGCGGCCAAAGGAGGTCAGCTTGGAAATGTTGGCCCGGAGGAAGAGGAGGATGACGTTGAGGTCATTGACGGGGCAGGTGAGCATCTTGCGGCTGAGGAGGTCAAAGGCAGGCAGCATCTCGTAAATGGAGAGCATCCCCTTGTCCCACTGGCAGAGCTGCAGGGTGTTGTAGATGACAATGGGCATGAGGAGGACATAGACGCCCCCGACCGAGAGGCTGATGAGCTGGAAGACGGAGAAGAAGACCAGCTTGCAGGGGATGAGCGGGGGGATGTGGGGCTCCTCCTGGAGCAGCCCTGTTTTGATGGAGCAGTTGAATTCATCCTGGAAGAAGATGTTGAGGTGGAGGAAGACCAGGTAGAGGCAGGTGGCCGCCAAGAACAAGAGGAGCAGCAGGTTCCTCAGGATGTAGATGAAGACCAGGGAATGGGCGTGCTGTTTGCAGGTGAGGTAGCGCTCCAGCAACGGGAATTCAAAATACCTCTCCCGGCGAGCCCTGGGCACAGAGGGGACAGAGTGGGGACTTAGAGACACCCCCCAAACTGAGTCACTTCACTGACGTCGACCCTGAATGTGGCCACAGCCACACCACGTGGAAGGACTTGGGAGGAACACAGTGACCACGCAGCGGCCTCACCTCTCATATTCCTCCCAGAATCGCTCCGGCTCGGCGCTGGCCTGCTGGATCTTCCTCATGTGCTGCACCAGGCGCACGGAGCGGTTGTAGGATTTGTCCAGCTCGTCGATGATGAAGAGGAGGTCAGAGTGGAGGGCAGGGGCAGCTGCGTAACACCACAGCAGGTAGGGCAGGTACATGAGAACTGCCACCACCAGCAGTGAGTAGGGGAAGACCTGGGAAAAGGAGACAAGCGGGCATTGAGTAGTTTCACCTCTGCTGCTCACCCAGGTGGGACCTGATGTGAGCTTGACCCGTACCTTGAGAGCCCAGAGGGACTTGGTGATGGCGTGTCCCTCCGAGTCAAAGCCGTGGTGGAGGAGGGAATCCCAGCAAGCCGTGTCAACATAGGCAGACTGCTTCCCCGTGAAGTTGGTGGGTGAGAAGCAGCTGATCTGTGAGCCTAGGGGGAGGAGAGGGGGGGGACCTCAGCCCCACAGCTCTGGCAAGTGCTCCGCAGCCAGGTGCCCCCGAGTTACAGGAGGGCGAGTACACCTAAGGCATGGCTTTGAATTAAAAAGGCCTTTTTCACTCATTTTCTATCTGTCCTTCCCCACCCGCTGCCTTCTCCAGCAAGGACTTTTCCATCACTTCCCAAACGCAAACCCTTTAAGTCTGGCTGTGGGTATGCAGTGGGGAGACCGGCCAGAAACCAGAGTCAAACCAAATCCCCCAGGATGTCAGCTGAGGCCAGATTTAGCCTGAGGTCACGACACAGCATCAATGCAACCCTCTGTGCTGCCCAGCAAACCCCAGCGGGACAAATATTCCCCTTCAGCTGCCCTGCCAGCACCCTCCTCCTCCTCCTCCTCCTCGGAAGTGGCCCTGCAGCACCCAAAGGTGCTGGGGGCAAAGCAGCCAAGGTGGGGCATCGATTCACCACCAGTCCTGGGGCTTAGCACAGCTGCTCCTGGGCTTTCCCAGCGACCCCATATCCATTAAAACCAATCAATAGATATCCGCAAAACAGTTCCTAAAATGGGATTTCCAGGCTGCCTCCCCCCCGCCCTGCCTCGGACCGCAATCACGCCGGTGTGAATACGGCAAAACCCCGCACCCGAATAATCCCCGTGGCAAACGCCGGGACTCACCAGCAGAGAATTCCCGGGCGAAAGCCAGCGAGACAAGGAAGAGGGGCAGCCCCACGGTGACAAACTTCAGGAGGCGATCGCTCGGCAGCTCCAGCCGCAGACCCTGGGCTCGGGAACCGCCGGGGTCCGGGAGGAGAGCGTCGGAGAGCATGTACTCGGCGGCCGTGTGCGAGAGGGACATCTTACCGAGGAAGAGAGGTGACAACGGCGACTGCTGCTGCTGCCCCGGTGCTCTGGTGTCGTCTGAGGTGTGACTGGCTGGAGGAGCAACTTTGTAGGGCTGGGCTGAAGGCACGGCTTGCCGAGCTCTCTGTACCAAGCAGCTGCAAATGACAGCTTAGAGAGTGCGTTAAATCGACTCGTAATTACAGGGGGAAGCCTTTTTCACAAATAGCTTGCCCCAAAATAGAAAAAACAAAAAAAAACACCACCCCAGCAGCCACGGCACCGGGCTGGGAAGGCAGCGTTCCTGCCCAGCTGCAGCCACTCCCTGGCTCCTCGTGGTTTTACGTCCCTCTCTCATAAGCCGATGTATTTCTGGTGGCACTTTCAAGGGGTGTGGGGCTCCCCAGCTATTTTCGCCCTGTGTGAGGAGCGGGGAGGCAGGGGACAGGGCCATCACCCTACTGAAAAGCCCCAGCCAGGTATCCAGTGGCCTCGTGGGGTACAAAGAACCCTTTTCTGCTCCCAAAGCTGCCGCCAGCCCCAAGCTTTTGGGGACAAGGCCAAGAGACACCGAATGTTGGTGGCTGCAATTTTGAGGCAGAACATCAGCTGCGGTTCCCCAGCTTTTCAAACTCTTCCCTTGCCCCATGCTGGGACACAGAGGAAGGAACCTGGCCCCAAGGCAAGCTCCTGAGGGAGAGGGATCCAAATAAAAAGACCCAGCAGAAGCAATAGGGAAATTGGAAGGGGCAGTGGGATAAAGTTTTTCTCAGCAGCGTACTCACTCCCCAAAAACCCCCTGCCAAGACTGCTGGCAGTGCAGAGCAGAGGGAGTCCCAGAGCTGCTCAGCCAAGCTGAGCTGGGGAACTCCCCGTGCAGTCTCTCGGCACAGCACAAAACCCCCACAGCTGCTGCCAAATTGCACTTTCGATGGATTTCTGAATGAAGGGAGTCTCCAGATTTGGGTGAGGAATGCCAGGGTGTGAGGGAGAGACTGCTCAACAGCTCCGGAGGGGCGAGCTACAGCCCTCAAGCCGGGAGGCACTGCACCCAGGCACGCTCAGACCTGCCCAGGACCTGAGCACAGAGAGACACCAACCCTTCACCTCAGCAGGAACCGGATCTTTTATTGCTCAGAGACAACTTCCAAACACAGATGGGGCAAAGCCCAGCTCCTACCCAGCTCTGTTTGTCCCAACGAGAGTCTCTTCAGCACGCCCAGCCACTTCTCTGCGCCAAATTGGGGCAGGAAGCTCACTCAGGTACCTGGTTTGAAGCCAGTAACACCAGTACTGACACAGGAGGTCTCTGGCAAGTGACAGAGAGCCCAGGCTTCATCACACTGCTGGCTCCAAGGTGGACACTGCTGCAGAGCAGCTGGATCCACCGCTGCCAAACGCTGGAGATGTGTAGATAGCTGGTCCTGCCTCGTTACTCGTTAGCAATGTCCAGCTCCAACTTCTTCAGAGTTTTTTGGAAGAAGGGGGGCGGCTTGCAGATGAGGTCTATCCCCTGGCCCAGGGGCAGGGAGAGCCGGTGGGCGTGGAGGTGGAGGGGGAGGTGACGAGCCTTGCTCTGCTCCAGCTTCAGCCTCTTCAAGGTGATTTCAGGAAGCTTCTGTGATGAGGGCAGAAAATGTCCCTTCCAGAACCCCATCTCCTCAGTTGGGCCTTGAAAGCCCCAGCCCAGAGAGAGCTGGGAGACACAAAGGGACCACCCAGCCCTGGATCCCCCCTCCGACACAGGACCTGCCTTACCTGGGGTGCCAGCTTGCTCCAGTGTGAATATTTGTGATCCCCCAGGATGGGGCACCCCAACCCATAGGCCAGGTGAACCCGGATCTGGTGCTTCACCCCTGAGGAAGGAAGGGGAAGAGGAGAAATGTGACAACCAGCCATGGCTGTCAGCCCCCAACCAGCCACTCCCCACCTTCGACGATGGACATAATCCCACGCCAAAAATCACCAGCAGCTGGAGAGCAGCCTGGCTGTTAATCCATCACCCCAGAGCGGTTTATTCCCAGAGCCTTGGCCCAAAAAAAAGGAGTTCAGTTGTGTTCCCACTTCTAGTGCTGCTCGTGGCTGCCGAGCTGCACAGAAAGCGGATCCAGTAGCCAACACAACTCCAGGGACACCCAGCCAGGCCTCACCCGTGATGGGCTGGAGCTCCAGCAGCGAGCAGGCGGAGGAGGTAGCCAGACGGCGGTACCGCGTGACAGCGATTTCGGCGTTGCGGTTCTTGCGGGTTTTCACCACCTTCCCATCCTCCGGAGACAGGTGATAGTTGGGGGCCAACGTCATCTGAAGAGCAGTGAGAAGGTGAGCCTGCAGGAAGGCAGGATGCTGGGGAGCATGAGAGCAGGACAGTGGCCCAGAGGACACATGGCTCACCTTGTAGTGTGACTGGTGGCTCCGCACCTCCTTCTCCACAATGGGGATCTCCACAATGCCCTCAGCGGGGTCTGGGTCCCCCAGGCTAATGGCCCTGGGGAGGGAAACCAGAGGGCTGTGGAGCATTGCTCCAGCAGGAAGGGAACCCTCCCTTCATCCCCTCTCCCCACAACCCAGCTCAGTAAAAAGATGCTTGAGGGAAGATAAGCAAACACCCACCACTTCCACAAAGCTCCACACCCTGGCGACTGTCCCTTTACCCCTTCTTCAAACCCTACAGGCACTTCAAAACTGCTTTTCCACCCAAATCTTTCCTACCAGTAGATCTTCTCCACCTGACGAGTTTTGAAGAAAAGACGGATCCTCTCCGCCACCTCCTTGTTCCGTGCCAGCACCATCACACCCGTGGTCTCTTTGTCCAGCCTGTGGCAGAGGTGGAGGGGTTCAGCTTTCATGTTCTCCAACATCTTGGCCAAAATTGGCAGCACATCAGCGATGCAATTCTTGATCCCGGGGCCACCTGCATAATGCACAGACTGTGATACCAGGGGAGACGTTCATCTTCCCCAGATTATGCCCAAAATGCAAGATGAAGGCTGTGATCTCATGGTGACAGACTCTGTGTGTCTCTCCCTGGGAAGGAAAACCTCAGCACAGGGAGGACAGAGACCTACATGGACTTGGGTAAAGCACAAAACACTATCCCAAACAACATTCTGGTCTCTAAACTGGGGAGATATGGATTTGACAGGAGTCACATGGATCAGGAACTGGCTGGACAGTTGCACTCAAAAGGTTGTGGTCAACAGCTTGATGTCTAAGTAGCAACCAGTGATGACTGGCATTCTTCAGGATTCACTACTGGGACCAGTGCCATTTAACATCTTTGTTGGTGACATGGACAGTGGGATTGAGGGCACCCTCAGCAAGTTTGACAATGACATGAAGCTGTGTGGTGCAGTCAACACGCTGGAAGGAAGGGATGCCATCCAGAGGGACCTGAAAAGGCTGGAGAGGTGGGTCCGTAAGACCCTTATGGGGTTCAACCACACCAAGTGCAAAGTCCTGTACCTGGAATGGAGCAACCCCACACACAAATCCAGGCTGGGCGGATGGCTGGAGAGCAGTGCTGGGAAGGACTTGGGGGTGTTGGTGGATGAGAAGATTAACATGCCCTGGCAACATGCACTTGGTAGCCCAGGAACACCCTGCACCCTGGGGTACAACCCAGCATCATGGCCAGCAGGACGAGGAGGGAATTCTGCCCCTCTGCTCCACTCTGGGGAAACTCTCCCCTAGTGCTGCCTCCAGCTCTGGGGCCACCAACAGCAGAAGGACATGAAGCTGTTGGAGCAGGGCCAGAGGAGGCCACGGAGATGCTGCGAGGGCTGGAGCCCCTCTGCTGGGAGGACAGACTGAGAGAGTTGGGGGGGGTCAGCCTGGAGAAGAGAAAGCTCCAGGGAGACCTTCCAGCCCCTTCCAGTCCCTCAAGGGGCTCCAGGGAAGCTGGGGAGGGACTCTAGATGAGGAAGGGGAACCATAGGAGGAGGGGGAAGGGTTTGACACTGAAAGAGGGGAGATTTAGGTGAGATCTGGGGAAGAACTTCTTTGCTGTGAGGGTGGTGAGAGCCTGGCCCAGGTTGCCCCAAGAAGCTGTGGCTGCCCCATCCCTGGAGGGGTTCAAGGGCAGGTTGGAGGGGCCTTTGAGCAACCTGGTCTGGTGGGAGGTGTCCCTGCCCAGGGCAGGGGGTTGGAGCTGGAAGGTCTTTGAGGTCTCTGCCGACCCCAACCATTCTGCGATTCTGTCACCCCCCCTTAGCGCCATGGAGCCCTTTCCGTTTCCCCCTCGGCTTTCTCTCACCGTGCACGGGAAGGCCGTAGGGTTTGTTGATGGCCACGATCTCCTCATTCTGGTACAGGGTCTCCTGCTTGAGAACTTTGGCCAGGACGTTGGGGTGAACCTGCTGCAGCCGCTTGCTCAGCACGGCCAGCTCCCGCAGCCACCTCTGCACTGGGTCCCTGGGGATCTGCGGAGAGAACCAAACCGGCGTCGGAAGAACCGCCGGGAGGGAAGAACCGCCGGGAGGGAAGACCTCAAGCCGATATTCGCCATGTGTGCCAGCCCGGCCTAGGGCGCGGTGCACGCCGGGATTTGTAGTCCCGTCCCTCAGAGCCCGCCACGGCTTCCTACTCACCTCTCGCTTCTCCTCCTCGCTCTTCCGTTCCCGCAGACGCTTCGCCAGCTCCTCAGCCCGCAGGCCCTCCGCCTCCGCCGCTCGCCCGCCGCCGCCGGTACTCAGCACCCGGCCCAGGCCCGCTACGGCCTTCCGCCACCGCCCTCCGCCACTCGCCACCATCTTCCTCCCTCCGTCCCTTCCTTCCCCTCCGGGCCAATGGCGATGGCGCGAAGGCGGAACTCCGGCCTGCAGGTCCAATCGAAAAGGGGCGGCCAGCCGAGCGACAGCCACACCACCCAATGGGAGCGGGGGGAGGGGCGGGCTCACTCGGTGGTTTAAACGGCGACGGTTGGCGGCCGGTAACGGTCGCGGCGGGAGGACGAGAGTGGCCAGATTCTATCAGGTACCGGCTGGGAACATATGGGCCCTGTCAGGGATCGGAGGGTCCTCTTGGGTGCCGGGGGTGAGGCGTGGAGGCCTCGCGGGGGTTCTCGCAGGCGGGTGGGCCTGGGCTGCCTCAGCCCAGTATATCCCAGTACAGCCTCAGCACTCTCCCTCCACAGCGAGGTGAGTGGCTCTGAGGGGTCCAAGGCACCCCCCACCATCCCCTCCCAGATCGGCGTGCAGCAGCACTCTAGAAAAGTTCAAGTTTTCTTGACATTTATAAAAATAGCACTGGAAAACTTGGTCACTTTTTCTCAATTAATAATAAAAAAAATAATAATAAGCAAAGCAGCCACCTGTCCTTCTCCCACTGAGGTGACCTGTCACTCGATGTCAACGCAGACCCGCTTGGGAGGCTGCTGAGTGGCACTGCCGTTCCCAGGGGCATGGCGGCGGTGGCCACCCTTGGTCTCCTGGGGCTGCTGGTCCCTGTCTTCGTCCTTGTTGTCTCCCACCTGCCCCGGGCCCCAGGGGGACTCGATGCGGCCCCTCTGCACGAAATGGCGGATTCGGGCCTCCAGCCCCTGGCACTTGGGACGGGCCAGTAAAGGCTTGTAGGTGCGGGCTTGAACGCCTTCCACAAAGCTGCTGACCTGGCTGCAGAGCGGAGGCTTCTTCTCTCCCCAGAGGACGGTTGTGCTGTTCCCCGGGCCTGTGACAGAATTGAAAAAACGTCAGTGGTTTTTAGTTACCCCCATCCCAAGGTATTGCCACAATCCCTTACTTTCTCCGGTGGCCAAGGGAACGGCGTCTAACCCTCCTAACATGTTCCGCAGCACTTGAGTTTTGACGGCGTGGTTGGCCCAGAGCTGCTGCAGGTGGGTGACGTTGAACTCCTGCACTTCTCGGTCGTAGAGCCACTGGAGGTTTTCGAAGGCACAGTCATACAGGACGAGGGGAAACTCGACTGCCATGCTAGGGAAAAGGAGAGCAGGTGTTACCTCTTACTGTCTGGGGGGATGCTCTGACAAAAAAAGGCTTGCACAGCAGTGCATCAACCTGTTGTTTCTGCCCAAAGCTGTCCTGTCTTTTCCAAAACTTTTTCCACTAAAACCTGAATTAGTTTAACCGAACACCAGGCATCAAAAGATTGTCCAAGAGCAAGAAAAGCAAGATACTTATGGATACCTCCCAGAGAGACTGCTGGCAGCTTCCTTCCGTAGTGTGAGAGACTTCACAGGCTGGCAGGGATGTGGTTTGCCAGCAGCGCTTCACTTTGCAAAGCAGCCCGGGAGGCTTTCCCAAACCCTCCATACCTGTACTGTGGTTTTTGGGGATTCTTCTCCACGTCCAGCAGCTCGTCAATGATCTCCAGCCTCTCCATCCTCTGCCCAATGAGGAAGAGGATGGCCATCATGCAGCGGACTTGGTGATACAGGAAAGCCTGTCCCGTCACTTCAAACTGGCACAGACGGAAGGGATCCTGTGGCCCGATTTCACCTCCTCTCTCCACCCACGTCACTCCAGCGCTGAGGATGGTTCTCTGGAAGTTGACCACCCCGTTGGCGACGTCCATTTTACACAGGTTACGGAAATCGTGGGTCCCCACAAACCTCTGGGCTGCAGCGTCCATGAGGGTAATGTCCAGGTTGGCACAGGGGAAGAAGTACCGATAGGTCCTCTTGGTGCAGCTGAACCGGGCACTGAAATCAGGCTCCACGGGGGCCCAGGCCAGTGCCCGGATGTCAGGTGGGAGCACCCTGTTCAGAATATGGGTGTAACGGAGCTCCTCCTCCCCCTCTCTCTTGCCTTCCAAGTCGTGGCCGTTTAGCTTCTTCCCCTCCACCAGGTTGGAGCGGAGATCGAGGGAAATCACCTGCACAAGGAGGGAAGCCAGGATTAGATGGCAGATGGGTGGATTCGGCATATCGAGCCAAGTCTTCCTACACCACTGTGAAATAAATTCAGGATCTCCTACAGATGAAGGTGTTTTAAATCAGGCGATCTTACCCCCTCCTTCCTGCGGGTAGAGCTGCAAGTGCCTCTGCTCAGGATCCGAGCAGATGCTACGGATTCCTTTAATAAAACAGAGAAAGTTGCAGACTGCCTACGTAGCATGATCTCGGAACAGCTTCAACTTTAGTCACTGTTTTTTAGGATATAATGTGCTTTTTTTTTTTTTCTTTTTTTCTGGAGTTGAAGGCAGCAACATCTTGGCTGTCTGAGACACCTGGTTAATTAACCCTGCAGGTGCCTGTGCACTTGACGCAGTGCAAGAAAAGGCACCCTTACTCCCTGCGGCTCGTTTTGTGAAGCCAAGTTGTGTTTGTGTTTCAAGCCAAAAGCTAAGCCAGCTCCACTTCCCGAGGCAGGAGGGAAGGAGAGACTGGCCCAAGAGCAAAGCCGTCGCTGTGCTCTCCCTGATGGCTCCATGCCCACTCAGCCGGCCGACTCGCTCCTCTCCCTCCAGCTCCCACTCCCACGCTCCCTTCCGCTCGCTGCAGCTCCCCTCAGCCCCTTCTGCGCAAGAATTCAGCTGCCTGACTCTGCAGGAAGCTATCCAGTTCTTGAGTCTATTTTTTGGGGGTTTGGTGTTTTATTTTTTTTGGTGGCGTTAGTACGTTAAATCAGCTGAGAGTGCTCTGCCAAGAAAGGGTCATCTCCCCTCTTTTTTTTGGCAGTGCTAAGCTATTGGGGAAGCTGCAGCCTAAAACACAGTTCATCCTCTCAAAACAGGCCACTGGAAAAAATATGGAAAAAACCCCAAGCACTGACACAGGAAAAAAGCAAACGCCAATCAACACTTTGAGTGTCTAAAACCATTATTCGGCATGCAGGACGCCATCACCAGGCTTGCCTTCAGATTTAAAAGCTGATGGCTTTTAAAAAGAAAAATGAATCCAACCTGTGCTGTCACTGAGGGACAGTGAACCCACCAGATCACTATCCCGCAGAGGAGCCCAGAGATCCAGGAAAGCTTGGGGGGATCCTGACCTGTCCGAAGGCGCTGACTCCTTTGTCCGTGCGCCCACAGCGGTGGTAGTTGGAGGTCTGTCTGTCATCTACCAGCCGCGTCTTCTTCAAGGCCTCAAAGAGCTTCTCCTCGATGGTGTTGCTGGTGTTCTCCTGGCTGGCAAACCCCTGGTAGCCCCAGCCCAGGTAGGCAATCTTCAGCGCAACATGCCTGCGGCCGTAAGCGCCAAAATCAAATGGCCTTTGTTGGCGTTTCTTGGCTTTCCCAGGGGCTGGAGGAGCCTCTCTTCTCCCACTGCCCTCCTTGTCCTCTTGGAGCTTATTCTGCAGCCGCTTCACCTCCTCTTCCAGCTCCTGCACCCTCCTCAGGAGTTGCTCTTGGTCGGTAGCCGTGCTTCCCTCAGCCATAGCCACTGTCTTGGAGCCTTAATTAGTTGCTCGGGGTCTGCAGAGAAAGAAGGAAATATGGGGTTTGCATCTTTCTATGGCTTTTATTACACCAAGAGGCTTGCTCTAAAATAATTTTTACCAGCAGAATAGCTCTTTATATTTTTAACTCCTCAGTGTTCCTAGCAGAGCACGGGAAGGGCCAAGGCACCTCAGCTGGGACAGCTTCAACTTACTCAGGTCTCTTTTTTGGCACTTTTGAATCATTCCTTCCCCTCGCCATGGGATGGGACCTGCTCTGTCAGCCCAGGCACGGTGGTGGCACGTTCAAGGCTGGCTTTTTGCTACCCGCATCGGAGCCATCACAGAGCCCTTTCCATTTTCACACCGCGCTCAGCCAGCATCAACACTTCAGACAGCCCGCTAACGGCTGCCACTCATCCCGCCACACCATCTGCTCCAACATTTCCTAACCGCGCCATGAAAACTTGCATATTATTTTTTTTCCAACCCTTAAAGATATCCCAAACCCATGGAGGGGGTGGAAACAGGGCCCGTATCCCTTTTCGCTGCAGATTTGAGCAGAACTCAAAAGAGTGTTTGGGCTTCAACAGACAACATCTAAAGAAGCGCCTAAAGGCTTTCCTGAGTCTTCTCCTCTCTGGATGTACATCTCTCCCTAGATTAAATCACAACTAGATAACGGGGATTTTAAAAGAAGAGGTAGAAGGGGGAAAAAATGGCATGCCTCTAATTAAAATCTCTCCTTAAACTAAATCACAGCTAGATACTGTGTTTTTAAAAGAAGAGGTACAAGCGGAAAATCATTATACACCTCTACCTGTCACTCAGTGTTTGTCCATCATCCCGTTAGTACTTTCTGTATCGTGTAATCAATTTTAGCATCATTTTCAAGCAGGAATTTTGGGGTTGCCTTGGAGGAGACTTTCCAGCTGCACTTCCATTTGGTGTAGGGAAAGAGCCTTCTGCTGGTGGCAGGAGGTTTAGCGTTCCCAGGCTCCCTTCTGATCCACCCCAACCTAAATCGACACCCTTCAACCCCAGAAGCTGAGGGTCAAACCCCTTTTATATCTTTAGCTCGAAGGTGCCGCAAGGAATTAACTGTGGGGGGTTTATGTTTTTGCAGGATTCACTCATTTTGGCGGAAATCATGGAGGAGGCACTGGGAGTGGAGGAGGAAGAGGAGGAGGAGCTGGCAGCCACGCTGGCCCTGAACCAGCTGTACGCCCAGCGCGGGGGCAGCCACCATCCCTATGCCGAGGCCTCCCCGGCTTTGGGGGTGCAGCTGGCCCCCCCCCCTACATTTCCCGGGGAGCAGAGGGGATGCAGGAGGTTGGTAATGAAAAGGAAGGTGCTGAGGCACAGGCCCGATGGAGGAGTTGAGGTCTGGGATGAGTCGGTGACCGGCGAGACGGAGAGCGACACCGAGCGTGGCAGCCAGAGGCAGAAACTGCTGGAGCCGAGGAGCAGCCCCGAGGAGAGCATCTCCGAGGGGGAATTCGAGAGCAGCAGCAGCAGCTCCCTTGATGACTCCCCTCACCGGTGGCCCCGTGAGGACAGTCCCCCCTTTCTCCTTGAGGATTTCGACCGCCGGAGCTCTCCAGCTTCTCAGTACAGCGTCGTGGTGGGACAACCCAAATCCTTCATTCCCCCCCGCCTCGAACCGCTGGGCAGAAACCGGGGAAAAACTGACCCGGTGGCCAAGTATTTGGAATATAAACGAGAATGGGGGAAATTCCGGATCCCGGGGGAGGATGAGCGGCGAGAACTGCGCTGGGGCATCCGGGAGCAGATGCTCTGCAGGCCCCAGGTGCCCAGCAAACCGCAGCACCCCTACGTCCCCAACGCCTACGCTGTCCCCACCGAGAAGAAGAGGGCGGCCCTGCGCTGGGAGGTGCGCTGGGACCTGGCCATGGGTCTTCTCCCCAGAAAGAACACCTCCTCCTCAGCTCCTCCACACCCGGCACCCAACCGCCCTCCTCGGGACCGTTTTCCTCCTTAAAATCCTCAATAGTTTGGCCAAAAAAAAAAAATCCCGTTTTTGCGTTTCTATGTGGGATTAAAACTCTTCCTGCTGCTTTCAGGGGAGCCAGGATGGGGAGTGGGCATCGAAAACCCACCCAGACTCCTCCAGTCTCGGGAGAAATAAGAACAGAATGAGTTGGGTGATTTATTTTTTTCGGAATGGCCCCTGGGTTGCTGTGTGAGCCACAACGGCAGTTTGATTTCTGCTGACTCGGCGATATCTTTCTTTAATAAAGCGTGTGGTGTGGTGAGGTATGGGATCGTTCTGTGGGTTCCCAAGAAACACCCCCCAACCCCCTCCCAATCCAGACATGTCCCTGCACCTCCCAGCTCAGCTCCCCTGCCCTTATTTTACCTCGTTTTTAAAAGAAACGAGCTTTAGGGTGAAGATGTTGATATGGGGAGGGTCCGACACTTTGGCAGCTCCTGTGCAACAAAACACCTTGAAGCCACAGTGGGGCTGTTTCCACCCCCCCCAAGGACCCACCACCACCCCACGGAGGGGGGTGTCTGTATCCCTGGCCCCCCATGGGGGGCTCTCTGCCCCCCCCCCCCCCCCCCACTCCAGGGACCCCCCAAAACCCTATGGGGGGCAGTGCCAGTGCCCAAAGAGGTTCCTGTCCTCAACAAGCTCTATGGGGTCTCTGTCCTCAATGTCCTGCAGACCCCACCACCCCATGGGGGGGGTCTCTGCCCCTCCCCCCCCCAGCACTTTAGAAACCCTCCCCAAAACCCCACGAAGGGGGGACAGCACCCTACATGGCCCCTGCTCCTCCAGCGTGCTGGGACACACACCCACGCCTACGGGGTCCCTCTCCCTAGCACTTCGGGGGGGGGTCTCTGCCCCCCTAGCCCCCCAGGGACTCCCCAACCCCTATGGGGTCCCTGCTCCTCCATCACCGTGGGGCCAGCCCTCTCCCCAAAGTCCCCGTCCCCTGCAGATGACACCTCCCTGGCTCTACAGGGTCTCTGTCCCCAGTACCTCAGGGACCCCCCCCCCCGCACCCCATGGACGCCCCCCAGACCCAGCTCCTACCTGCGGCCCCGCCGTGCCCCGGAACCGCCCGCCCCTTCCGCTTCCCCCCCACCCTCCCTTCCCCGTTGCCGCCGCCGCAGCCGGTCCTCCCGCCCGCCGGGGGGCGCCCTTCCCCGCCCTCTGCCCGCGGCGGCGCCATGGCGGCGGCTGCGGGGGACAGCGGCGGGCGGCGGCTGCGGGTGGGCTGCGGGCCGGCCCCCCACCCCACCCCACCCCCCCCCTTTCTTTCCCCCGGGGCCTCCCTGTGTGTGTGACCCCCCCCGGTAACGGCTGCCTCTCCCTCCGCAGCTCCCCGCCTCCGGACAGCCTCCGCGCCGCTCGGACCCCTTCGTGAGCCGGCGGGGTAAGGGCTGGCCCGGCTGAGGGGAGGGGAGGGACGGGGCTAGGCCTCGCCTTTCCCCCCCCCGTTCCTCCTTCCCCCCCCCCGGCCCTTCCTCACACACACACACCGGTCCCTGCCTCGCATCCCCTGTCCCCTCCTCACCGCCCCTCCTGTCCCCACAGGCGGCCTCGGCGACGGGCCTGAGGAGGAGGAGGAGGAGGAGAGAGGTGGGTCCTGGGAGGAAATTGAGGTGGGGAGGGGGTCCTGCAGCTTGGCCACGCAAATTAACCGCTAATGAAGCTCCTGGGGGTGTGTCCAGGACCTGTAAGAGAGGGGACAGGCTGCTGGTGAGGGATGGCAAGGGAAGAGTCACAGGCGTCATTGCTCTGAGGGCTTGGACGCTGTTCCCCCACAACATCCTACCGGAGAGATAGGGGTTTGGTGGGTGGGCTGCTCAGTGGGTGAGGAGTTGGCTGGATGGTCACATCCAGAGAGGGGTAGTCAATGGCTCGATGTCCTGGTGGAGATTGGTGACAAACGGTGTCCCTCAGGGGTCTTGAGTTGGAACCAGCACTGTTCAGTGGCTTCGTCAATGACACGGACCTCGGGATTGAGGGCACCCTCAGCAGGGTTGCTGATGACACCAAGCTGAGCGGTGTGGTGTCACGCCTGGGGGACGGGGATGCCATCCAGAAGGACCTGGACAGGCTGGAGAGGTGGGACCGTGCCAACCTCATGAAGTTCAACCAGGCCAAGTGCCAGGTCCTGCACCTGGATCGGAGCAATCCCAAGCACAAATCCAGGCTGGGCAGAGAAGAGATGGAGAGCAGCCATGAAGAGAAGGGCTTGGTGAGAAGCTCCATAGGCCCCACCATCGTGCGCTGGCAGCCCAGGAACACCCCGCACCCTGGGCTGCACCCCCAGCAGCGTGGCCAGCAGGGCAAGGGAGGGGATTCTTCCCCTCTGCTCCACTCTGGGGAGACACCCCCCCCAGTGCTGCCTCCAGCCCTGTGGCCACCAACATCAGAAGGACATGGAGCTGTTGGAGTGGGGCCAGAGGAGGCCATGGAGATGCTGGGAGGGCTTTAACCCCTCTGCTGGGAGGACAGGCTGAGAGAGTTGGGGTTGGACCAGGTGGCCTTCAGGGTCCCTTCAAACCTCAACCATTCTATGATTCTGTGATAACTCCTGGGGTTTTTTTTAATGAATTTCTGCCTTTTCCAGTGGACTTGGCAGAAACCTCGCTGCTGAACAAGCTGATCCGCACCTCCCTGGTGGAGTCGAGCCACCACGTGGAGATCCTGCAGCAGGACCCCAGCTCCCCACTCTTCTCCGTCAAAACCTTCGAAGAGCTGCCCCTGTGAGTTGCACGGCGAAGCATGAGAGCTGCTCCTCAGGCGGGACCTTTTTGAGGGTTTTTTTTGTTGCTGTTGTTTTACAGGAAGAAGGAGCTTTTGCAGGGGATTTACATCATGGGCTTCAACAGACCATCCAAAATCCAGGAGACGGCTCTGCCCATCATGCTGGCCTATCCGTGAGTAGAAACGCCGGGTGGGTGAGCCCCAGCTCCCTCCAGGCTCTGCTGAGCAGCTTTTGCCTTGCAGGCCCCAAAATCTGATTGCCCAGAGCCAGTCAGGGACAGGGAAAACGGCAGCTTTTGTCTTGGCGATGCTGAGCAGAGTTAATGCTGCTGAGAAACACCCACAGGTAACGCGGGAAAGGGAAAGCTGATGCAGGAGGGGACCGACCCAGCCCTCGAGGGGACCGTCCCAGCCCTCGAGATGCAGCCTGGGGGCAGAGCTCTGGTTTTTGTCCCTGATTTTAATCTGCTGGAAGGGGACAATAAACCCCTGGGTACTGTCACTGCAGCAGGTAGGACAGAAAGCACGGTACCCACTAAAGGGAGGTACTTTTCCTTGCCAGCCTTGGATTGGGCCAGGCTTTCAGTATCCTGGAATTTAAATTTTGAAAAGAAACTGCAGAGAATTCTGGTTTTCTGGTGGCTTAAACGCCCCCCGCGAGCCCCCAGTCACCCCTTTGTGGAATCAGCTTTGCGAGATGGTTCCTGCAAATTGAAGTCTCTCCTCAAGCCTACAGGGGGATTTGAGCTGTCACTGAAAAGCTGGGCACAGAAACACTCTGCTTCAGGAGGTGAATTCCCCCCCCCCCCAAAAAACAGCTACAGCAACTTCTTCCTGCCTGCGTCCCTTGAACTGTGCTGCATTCCCAGCTCCCTTCCCTCCAACTGCTCTATTCCCTGGCGCTTTTGAGGGGGTTTAGTGCTTTTCCTGTGCTCTTCTTTCTGAAATACACTGCAGGCGACGAGGTATCCCACCCCAGCAGCACCCTTGGCTTTTAGTGGGGACAGCTCTTGTCTGACAGCCTTTCTTGTCTCCCCCCTCCAAGTGCCTCTGCTTGGCTCCCACCTACGAGCTGGCCCTGCAGATCGGGCACGTCATCGAGAGCATCGGGCAGTTTTGTGCTGACATCAAGGTCACGTATGCTGTGCGGGGAAACCCAGGTGAGTCGTCTCCTGCCCACAGAGCTACCAGCGCCGTGATGGGAGCATGAGGTGAGTACAGGGATCCTCTTTTAGAGCCTTGAGCTACCAGGAGCCACACAGATTCCCTGCAAAGGCCAATAAAGTAGCATTTATATTCCCCTTTCCTGCTAAGGAGGCTTTTTCACAACCATTGGCTGCTCCCAGCCCTCCCTCCTTCCCACATGGGGCTGGTTTCCACCCCAGGAGGCTGCAGGGAGGTGTCAGCCAGTTGTAAATCCCGATGCAATGACCCCCTCCAAGGCTGGAATCTGAGATAACCGAGGGAGGCAGCAGAAATGCATCCCATTGGGAGGCACCGGGACACCCTTTGCCCTCTTGCAGTTCCGCAGGGCAGTATCCGTGAGGAGCAGATTGTCATCGGGACGCCGGGGACCACGCTGGACTGGTGTTTCAAACGGCGAGCCATCGACGTGAAGAAGATCACCATGTTCGTGCTGGATGAAGCCGACATCATGATCAACACGCAGGGCCTCTCCTGCCAAAGCATTCGCATCCAGAGGTGAGCATTCCTGACGGCTGGCATCCTGCTTCCCTGGCTTTTTTTTTTGCTTTGAGGGAATTGGTCACCAAATGAGCCGAATCAGTAGGAAAGCGAGCGTCCCTGTGATGTCAGGTTGGCATCCAGGGAAATGTGAGTCCCGGGATCCAGCTTTCTGTAAAACCATCTCCATGAGATGCACAGGAAGGCTTTTATCTCACCTGCCTTCCCTTGGAGCGGCCACAGCTCTTGGATTGGGTTCCTTTTCTGTTGAAGGCAACACAAAATCAGCTTCAATTAGCTTTTTTTTTTTTTTTTTTTCCCCTAAATGTCTGGGCACCTCCTGGGCTGATGAGTCCTCTTCCTCCCCTCCAGGGCTTTACCCAAGGGCTGCCAGATGCTGCTCTTCTCTGCCACCTTCAAGGAAACCGTGCGGGCCTTTGCTGTGCAAATAGTCTCCAACCCCATCGTGATAAAGCTGCGGGAGGAAGAGCTCACTCTCAGCAACATCAGGCAGTACTTCTTTGTCTGCCGCAGCTGGGAAGAGAAGTACCGGGCCCTCTGCAACATCTACGGCAGCATCACCATCGGCCAGGCCATGATCTTCTGCCAGGTAAAGAGGCCCATCAGGGACGTCCATACATCCAGTTGGTGAGAACAGAAATGGTTCATCAGTGTGGATGGGGGAGGGCTCCTCCCAAGACCCTCAGAATCAAGGAGTCGGACCCCCAGGAGGGTGGGGGACGTGTCACCAGAAGCCTTTAAAAGCAGTGTTTTCACAGCATCTCTTCCAACCACTCGAGATCGCCTTTGTCTGCGTGTCCTCACAGGGGCTTCTTGCTCATCCACAGTGGTTTTTTGCCTCGAGGTGTTAAAAAGTGCCAGGAGCTCTCTGGAAAGGCGCTGGGGGCTCAGGGGAGGGGGAGATATCTATGGGAGGGGAGTGAAACCTCAGCCTGCCTTTCCCCGGGGCCTCCAGACTCGGAAGAGCGCGGAGTGGCTGTCGGTGGAGATGTGCCAGGACGGGCACCGGGTAGCCATCCTGACGGCAGAGCTGACGGTAGCCCAGCGGGCCAACGTCATCCAGCGCTTCCGTGATGGGAAGGAGAAGGTCCTCATCGCCACCAACGTCTGTGCCAGAGGTACCTCTGGGAAAACCCAACGGCTCTTCCCGGCCTGGGGTCCTTTTGGTGGCTTTGTGGCCTTGAGCAACAGATCGTCCCTCCTTTTTTTTTTTTTTAGGGATCGACGTGCAGCAGGTCACCATCGTGGTGAACTTCAGCCTCCCCACCGACCAGAAGTGCCGGCCGGATTTTGAGACCTACCTGCACCGCATCGGGCGGACGGGACGCTTCGGGAAGAAGGGCATCGCCTTCAGCATGGTGGAACGCCAGAACCTGGGGCTGGTGCAGATGATTGAGAAGCATTTCCGTGAGTCTCCAGCCCACCCAGGGCCCAGCCAGCAGTTTGGGGGCCAGTGATCCCCCTCTGGCTTGTTTTCCACCTGTTTTCACACTGACCAGTTTCCCCCCCCCACCCTTTCCCGCAGAGACCAAGATCAAGCAGCTGGACCCGGACGACATGGATGAGCTCGAGAGGCTGGAAAACTGAGTGAGGGAGCTGGGATTTATTCCCCCAGATCCACTTTTTGGTTCAAAACAGAAGGAAAAAGTTCCAGGGGAGGGAGGGAGGGAAAACCCTTCTCCCAGTTCTTGTGTTGCTTCCTAAAGCTGTTTGGGTTTGGTGAGATGTTTCAGGAGAAGATGGGGGGGGAACCCTCAGACCTTGTCCTTGGTTTGGTTCCTTGTTCTGTCTCTGGTGTTTCCGTAGCTGTGGCTTCGCGGGGCTCGAGGAATTCCCTGAGGGGCTTAATGTGGGGTAATGCTCCTCACAAAACTGGGCTAGGATTCTTGGAATGGTCAGAAAACTGGCCCCCAAAATCATCTCCAGCCAGATGGTAGCGTTCCAGAAAAATCTCAGAAAAAGCTTTAATAAGAAAAAAAAAAAAAGCCAACGAAAGAAAGGAGCGAGTTATAAAAAAAAAAAATAATATATAACCCAATCTCGCTAGATGGCAGCATGAATCCGCCGCCGCCATCCCAGAACCTGAGCATTTTGGACCCAAAATTTGAGCATTTGGGGTGATGTTGGTGGGGTCAGAGAGAGGTGGGACCTCCACAGGCTGCCTGTCCCCTGCCCAGGGGTGTTGTGTCCCCAGAAGGTTTATTATCGGTTTATTATCGGCTGCCACTGAGCTCGTCTAATAAAATTGAATTATTTATCGTTCCCAGGGTGGTCGTGCTTCTCCTTTGCTTAAAGTCCCGTGAAATTTATCACTTTTTTTCCCTACAAGAAAGAGTTTTATCGGGTCACAGCGTTGAAATGGTGCCCCCTCACTTTGTGACTTTTCTCCCCGCTGCTTTGTGGCAGAAAAACACCCCCCCGGCGGCATCAGGCAGGGTCTGGAGGGGGGGGTGGGGGGAGCTTTGCCCTGGCTCTGCACATTGCCCCCCCCAGCTTTAACGCATTTGGGGCATTTCAAGCCCAAAAACCTGGCTTTCAGCAGGTTTTCTTAAGCCAAATTGAGGGAGACCTTGATTTGCGCCAGCTTTGGGGGGGGGGGGGGGGGGGGGGGTTTGTGGGGGGGGGGGGCGCCTGTGGGGCTGGCGGGAGGCTGTCCATTAGCGTTCCGTGTTTCTTTAACGGGAGGGC
>JAOQGH010000010.1:276262-368779 GCA_025769975.1 Gallinago jamesoni
AATCTTGAATTTCACTTTTGTGAAAGCTCCCCGCTTTAGTTTTTCTGAAAGGTGACAAGAAATGGACTTTAAAATAGGCTTTTCTGGTTTTAAGATCTAGAACAACAAACGAAATTTCTTAATACACTTGTCTAGATGAGTACAACAGTGATGCTACAGAGGCTGGCTCATGCCAACAGAGTTGAAGCTTCCATGCTGCTATGGGTTCTCTGGTGGTGGCAGTAGCCAGTCAGAAATAATTCCACTTGACTTGGACTTCTGTGTTGTTTCTAAAATTCTAACAATCATTTCTTAATCAGGAGTGTTAGAAGTACTGCAAAGAGAGTTTCCAAATGCCTTGTTCTGTATCTAAGAGTAGAATTTCTGTAGTCTGTTCCTGTTAAACTTGTAGTGGTGTTATCAGGTTATGTTTTGGCTTCTGCGTAGTCGAGGAAACTTAATTGTCACCTTCAGTAGAGGATCTTTGCTGATGTGAGAGGAACCTGTGTACCTTATCAGCTGTTACAGTGTCATGGCTCAGCAAGCACTACATTTGGGGATTGACATGGCCAAACATTAAGGTGGACCTAAAACGACTTGATGCAAGCAGGACCTGAAAGAATGTAGGTTCTGATATATCCACCCTACAGATATATGCTATCTGTAGGATAGATCCTACAGATCCGTAGAAAGAGTTAGCTCTAGTTTCCCACCATGCTGTATTGCTTCGAGATGTAAGTAACCGTATTTAGAGGACCCTGAGCATTAAATGCTTCTGGACATAATGGTATTTCAACAGGAAGCTTCCTGATGTATCAGTGTGTGATTAAGCAACACTTCAGATAAGTTGTCCGTATTTGATTAACTCAGTTAATACAGTAAGTTGCAGAAGGCTTCACAGTTGTTGGTTTGGTTTTGGTTTTGGTTTTTTCTTTTTTTTTTTTTTTTTCAGCACATGCTGAAGTTGAGAGCAACAGCTCACAGAGCAGAAAGCTTTAAACTTTCAAATTTTTGAGGATGTCTTCGTTTTCTCCCTATACTGTTTCAGCTACCTAACCACTCCGATGTCTACTTCAACTTGATAGGTTCTGTTTTGGTTGCAGTGAGGCTGGGAAGCAGTACTGAATACCTAGTCTCCTCTTGCGTAGAGCATGCACAGTTAATGCTTGGACAATAGGACTCTCCTCCCTTCTGGTTGCTTTGAGGAATCCCGAGTTGCCAGCTGAGCACTGCCTTGATTGGGCTGCCTGTGACAAGGTTTTTCATGTATTCCGTTGTGCAACTTTTGCTGTTAGTGTTAGTGTGGTGAATTGAACATTTAGGTACTTTGCAATTTCAGTCCAAAACTACAGTAGAACTTGGTACTATAAAAATTCCCTAAAACTCAGCCTGCTCATGTGTCCCCCTCCTTTTTTTTTTTTTTAGTTAAACACTGTCATTAATCTTTTTAGTGTAACGTGTTTTTTTTCTTTCATAGCTTCTACTACACCGTCTTCCAGTGCTACTACTAATGCACCTCCCAGTACTACTACGGCACCTTCCAATAAAACTACACCATCTTCCAATACTACTACAGCACCTTCGAATACTACCACAGAGTCTTCCAATACCACCACAGCCAGTTCCACTCCCACACCTCATCCTACTATAGGTAACACAGTACCACTGAACGTACAATGGCAGTAAACTAGGAACTGGTGAACAAAATAGAGGACGAGGGCTTTTCCACAGATCTCTGTGGTAGCATGACTACTAAGCATCTTATATCTGGATTACGTAAATGGTCCCAAAGTTTGGAAGAAGTGGATTTTGTAAAGTTCTTAACAGAGAAAACGCTTCTTTCCAATGTAATCAAGAATTGGCTCAGTGATAAGTGTTTGAATTAGATTAGTCATTTCCACTAATCGTGAGTTCTTATGAGGTAGGTTGATTTTTATTTTTTTTTTTGCCCAGTTCAAAAATGTCTGGTTTTGCATGTGCTGCCATCTTAACAGTGAAGTTCTTAAAAAAAATATGAAAATCTCATCATTCAAAGCATCTGCTGCTGGGAGGTAACGAGTTAGTACTTGATTAGGCTCAGAACTGCCTACCGTACAGTAGGGGTGACATTTAGCTTTGAGTAAACCTACAAATGTTGGCGCTTGTCCCAGGCACATAGTGCAATACTGATTAATTGTTAGTAATAGTAATGTGAGGGGAGGGGGTGGTCAGACACCCGGTGTTCTGGCTTGATAACAGAAGAGCTTTTAGGAGACAGTCTAGCTACAGGTGAATATTTGCTTATCCAGTTATGTCATTCACAGTTAGTGTTTTGGGGACAGGGGGAGAAAGAAGTTGTTTTGCTATCCTGTGTTTATCTCCTGTCTAGAGAGGTTAAGCACTTTTTTAGTATAATAAATACTAACTGATTCTAAGGGCTGTTTAATGAAAGGCCTTTGCCTTGATGCAGATTGTTCGTTGTCTTGAAGCACCCATCTTGGTTCTTGTTCAAATACCAGCATTTATATGAGTGCTTGGAAGAAAAGTGGGTTTGTCTGAACAAAAAATCACTGCTTGATCTGTGGAGAACCTTGAAATATCTGGCTAACAACAGTTTGCAAGTTTGGAAAAAAAAAATCCTTATTGCAGAAACTTGGCTTAATGCCATGCAGCTGAACATCTAAATTGTGTGGGGTACAGTCTGAGGTCAAAGCTTACCCTTGTTTAAGCAAAACAAGACAAATCTTTCACATGAGAACTTGTTTGCTTTCAAACTTTGCTCTTCAAGCTTATGTTATGCACATACTGTCTTCTCCTGAACAGCTAACGTCACCAATGCAACGACACATGCTCCTCTACATACAACTGCTGTAACTTCAGCTACCAGGACAACCAGTGTTCCAGGTAACTGCTACTACTAGCACAATTAAAGCATAACGTACTTTGAAATTTTTGTTGCTTTAAAAGTGTTATCTTGGAAGATTTACCAAGTGACAACATTAAAGTTGCATTGGTATATCTGCTGTTGTCACTTCTAACCTCATGGCACATCTAATTTTGTTAAGGTGACATACATATGTAGCAAGGTAATATCCTGAGAAATGGAGCTAGGTGGTGAGATACTAAGAGTCAGGAACATGGTGGTCAAACAGAATCAGCTGGCCACTTGTAATAGTGTGTCTGGAACTCTCTTGTTAACTCACTTACCTTTGGGAGGTGTTATTTTGTTATTCACTTGCAGCATAATAATGGGATACCTATTTTTTTTTAAAAAAAAAAGGTAATTGGGCTACAGTGGTGGGAATAAACTAGTATTTTATTTCAGCATTAGTCCTGACTATGTTGTTTCATTAAAAGCTTTCATGAAGTAAAGCTCTTTAAAACTAGCTCTCAGCAGATGGCTGTAACTTCCAGATTCATGTGTGTTGTGGCTTCAGCTGATTTTTTTGGGCAAAAAAAACAGAGCAAGGAGGAGCAAGCATCAGAGATTGGAAAATGTGTTTTGAATATGAGTGTATCAGTTATATCTTCTGTGTAAAGGAGGAAAGCTTTGGCTTTTTGAAGTACAAATAGTCCAGCTGGGACTTGTTCAGTACTGACATCCAGAGCCGTTTGGCTATAAATAGCTCTAGCTTTGTACAAACAGTAATCAATCAGAATTTCAGGATCACTAATCTAAATACAGCTGCTGACATATCTTTACTTTTGATTATTTTTTGGTTTTGTATTGGTGTTTGGATTTTTTGAGTAATCTTAATACAAGGAAGCCAATACTAAAGTCTGTAAAATTATTGTGAGCATTGTGCACTCACAATCTCTAATGTGGTGTTCAACAGGTACAAATGCTACTGTGACTCCTGCACCTTCTCCACGCAAATCTACGTTTGATGCTGCGAGTTTCATAGGTGGAATTGTCCTTGTTCTGGGGCTGCAGGCTGTTGTTTTCTTTCTGTACAAATTCTGCAAGTCAAAAGACCGAAACTATCACACACTTTAGGACCTGCCACTTTATAATGGACTAGTAGCCCAACGCGTGTAGTTCACTGAACCAAAATATTTTCTGTTGCTCATTGAAGACAGCAGTTCATAATATCCTTTAAATCTCTAAAAGAAGACTTTAAAATAATATTTTTGCAACATTATACTTGGCAAGAGGTGACATTAATCTCTTCAACAGGATTACTTGCAATATGCTGCATGGGTTCTAATGGCTGTCTTATTTTCCTTTAGTGGCTGCTGCTGTGGGACTTTTTTTTGTTTGATATGCCAAATGTAGACATTCAGAGATTCTTATTCAGTGGCAACACTGTCTTGAGTAGACAATCTCATTATGACTTATTGTGAAGGCTAATTGAATCAACATTTGATACAGTATCCCTTTAGTTTTGTCAAGATGTGAATTATTGGTGACTGACTTCAGGGAGTGAAGTACCATTTTTACTAGCTTGTGGCTCTTGCAGCGAGCTGCTAGGAAGATGAACAAAAGTGTAGAAATAGGTAATGTCTTAGAAGAATAACATAACCCACATAACCCCATATCTTTTTACATAAGATAAAATATTGCATTCCAAACAGAAAACTGGTGCCCTTTCCAATTAATTTTGAGGGTGGAGAGGGGTTTCCTTTAAAAGAGAAATGAAGATTAGTGCCTTAAAAGACTAAAAAAATCAGTAGACTGCAAAAGCATCCCACCTATCTCAAAGGTAAATAAAACTATTAAGTTCTAGCTTTATATAGGAGAATGGAATACATGTGAGTTGAGCATTCCAGTTTAAAAACTCTTTACACTAAATTGAGGTCCTTTATTGACCTTGTTTGAGTGTGAGGGAGCATGGTACAGTAATGTTCAGCTACAAACAAGCTTTAAGTTGTTTACCTTTTGTTCTGGCCTTCAAAGACCAACTATAAAACTAGTGATAAAATTCAGTTCACTCCCTGTACGAAGAGGCAACAACGTACACTTATACTTGAAATACTGGTATGTGGGAAGTCCTGAGGTTTTTCTTACTGAAATGGTTCTTAAACTCATTGCAATTAATTTCAGGTTGTTGTGGTTTTTTCCTTTTTTCTTTTTTGCCCTTCTGTATGTCTGTTTTCTGAAGGAGCAATTAAGGGTAGTTCAGAAGATCTACTAATTTGATCCTAGTCAGAATTGCTGTAGTTCTGGGGCTGCCAGGGCTGCACCTTTTTTTCTTTCTCTCCCCTTTTTTTTTTTCTTTCTTTCCTGGCATAAGCTTTGTGTCACCCTGCAGTTAACCAGTTAAGGAAATCTGTTAGGCCAAATAGTACTTTTTTAATTATTTTTTTTCTTATTCCCTTGGCCAGATCAGTCGTGTGATCTGAGTTTCAAAGGTACGTCATTTCCAGTGTAGATTGACTTGAGTGCCTGTGAAAATAAACCCACGGGAAAAATGGAAGTAAGGATAAAACCAAGTGGTGGATGTAGCATGTAATACATAGATTTTGATGATATCCCTTGATCATCAATTTCAGGATAATCTGTAGTACTGTCTTACTACTCTGACTTGACTGGAATTTGGCACCCAGTACAAATGTTAGCATTAATGCAGATAGTAGTCATGGCAGTGGAATTTAAATATTAAGCAAATCAAGTGCACTTCAGTTGGAAATCTAAAGTGCACAGTGTGGCTTTCTTGTGTTATTCTAGTTTGAATGGCATTGTTTCCATTGTGCTGCATAGAAAACTCAAATTGCTACAAAATCCAGAAAGTTACTCAGCAGTACTGTATCTTTGAGTTCGTTAGCTTTTGGTTTTCTAAACAAAACTAAGACAATCAGCTCAGGTTTATTAGAACAGCAGAGTGAGCAGCCAGTTTCCAGCAACAGTATGTGTGTGGGTTAGATGGTATATCCTTGGCCTTATTGTGAAATCACTTAATCTGTCCTTTCCCTATCTGAGAACTATTTTATTACATTTATTTGTTTAAAAAAGATATCCATGAGCTTGTATGCTATACTTTGAAGTGAGCAAAACATTATTCTAAAGTGTGGCAGGCTTCTTCAGCTCAGCAAAGCAAACTGTATGCCTAGTATATAATCTTTTTGGCCTCAAAGGGCTATCTTTTGGAAAACCTGCAGAGAAGTGCTCCAGAGCACTTTATAGTGTGGAAGCCATTGCTACAAAGAACTTGTTGCTTGGTAAAATGTTGCTGAAATGCTTATTCATGAGCTGTGCTGATCCTGATTTAGGTTGCTGATAAAGTATGCTGGTAAAGCAAACAAAAAATAATTTTTGAAGTGCCTTAAACCTGCTTAATCTTTTGCCTCAAATTTTGTTTAAAAGGGTAGAAGGGATACCTTGCCTTAGTTACTAAATTTTTCTTGGTGCCAGCAATTGCTATTTTTGAAGATTTAGGAAACCCAGGATCTCTGACATGTACAGATGCCGATCTGAAAAACTCAAGCTTGCACTATATCAATGTAGTCTCATGTTCTGGAAGGCCTGCACTACGCACCGCTTGCTCTTTAGCCTTGTCAACAAGGTAGGATCCACAGTTTGCAGAGTTGTGGCTGAGATTGTTTCCCTTTTGGTTGTTTTTGGGGAGGGGAGGCTGGGATTACACATCTTCACTCTGTTCTTGGCTGCCTCACTATAGAAAGTAATTACTCTTTTGTGAAATGGCAGTATCAGCTACTCTGTGCTCTGTACTAGCAACAAACCTGAAGTAACAACTTGCAGTTTTTCTTGGCCTTGTGTTTTGAAGTGGAAGGTAGCTCATAGATCTGTAGTTGTATTTGCCCCTAAACGAATTTTAGGCACTGAACTCTAGTGACTCTTCAAGTTACCTGGCTTTTTCTTGAAGCCAACTTGTGCAAATACCAAGCTGTTATCTTATGAATGTTCTCTGCAAGTGTTGCTGTAAAAGTTTGTATTTTGTCTTCAGTGGAAGAAAACTGAAACAGTTGTAATTGCAAAACCAAATTGATAAATAAAATCTGTTGAATGGACTTCTACTTGTAAAGTTTCTTTAATGTGAGCAATCCCTGAGGGGGCTGTCTGCTGGCATGCTGGAGATAAGAGCTGCTTTCAATAGAAATGGAGAAACAATGGAGTTAAGTTAGCTCTCCTCAAGACAGTATTAACTTTGCTTTTTAGTATGCACAACAATACTGACTAATATTTAGAATTATCTCTAAAAGAATTCTCATTTAGGTTATGTTTTCCATATTTAACCCTGTTCTCCCCTTAAAGCCAAAGAACAGCAAGGTGTTTTATTAAGTGTTCTGCTTGCAACAGCCTCTAAGTCTTACTCTTACTGTTCCTCTTCCCAATGGCAAAGCTTGTGGTGCTGGATGTCAGCCTACAGGGGGGGAGAGGGACTGCAGCTGGGAGGCTGTAAATAACCCCTACATCGTAGCATCTTTTCACATTAAGATCTTCGACCTTCATGAAAAAGGTATTGCTCTGAGCCTTATTTCTTTCCTGATGGCACAAGAAAGAAGATGGTACTTGCTAGGGAATAACTGTCAGTGTTCTCAAACAAGAGGAGAGAGGGTGTGCAGTTCTGGAGTTGCAGACGGAGTAAAATGATAACCAGCTCTACATGAAATAACCTCAGCAGTTTCACATCATGACCTTGATGCTTTTGCGGGTATTGAATGTGTCACGAGGTAGTACTGACATAACTCAGTCAATATTTCCCATCCTACGGGAAATTGCAAAAGCTTTAGTAGTGTTTCTAGAAAGGCTGTGTAGAAACGAAGAGCTTCCTAACTGCTCTGCCTTCCAAAAAACCATCCATTTACTGCATGCAGTCACGGACTGAATTAAGTTTTTGTTACAATGCAGCACTGAAAGCCTGAATGCAATTGTTTTTCTCTATCATACCAGTCTTGTCTTATGCTGGTCTTTGAAGGTGATCTTCTGTAGGTATAGCATTCATTCAAAAATCATCTTTGACTGCTGCTGCATTATATTGAGTAATACTTGAAGTGTTTTATCAAGAAGCTGTAATTAGCCTGAGACAGCCCTTTTGACTGCTGCAATGGCACGTAAGTGCTTCATACATACGATATTGTTCTACTTCCAAACTGGCATCTGGTTCCTGGAATGTGCTAGAATCACATTTGATGGCTTCTCTAGTGACAGCTGACCTTGGAGAGTTATGAGTCACCTTTTCATTTAAGACTTACCTTAAAAATAACTCGTGTTATTTGATAACCGATTCCACAGCGTTCTGAGTATGTTGTGACTTGTTTTGATGGAACAGCAAGCTTGGGTGAATAAAGCTTGTTTCAGTAACGGTGAGGGATGTCAGCCTTATTCTAGGAGTCCTCTGTCTCTAAATACTGCAGTGATTCGAACAGAAGCTAGAGTTCCTTTACTCGGTGTTTAACAAATGCAATTCTGGAAAGGGTTGCCCAAATTTAATTCTAGGTCTTAATTATTTATAACAGGAGTACAGAGGTATTTGATTATTCATGTTTACGAGCCTCCGGATGATGTTCAGAGGCACACAGGTTAGTACCCTGATTCATCAAAAGCTGCAATACAGTTTGACACGTCTCTGAAAGACAACTTTGAGTCCTTTATTGGCCAAGCTATAAAAGCAGGCTTTTTTCCATGCAAGAGAAATACAGATAAATACATGCTTTTTTTTTCCTCCCCCCCATTTTCTTCTAGTTACTCTAGCACTGTGCAAGGAGCTGCCCTTCTTCCCTCTTCTAGGGGGAGGAGAGAGAAGGTACTGGGGAAGGTGGAGACACTGATGCATTTGATGACTCATCTTTAAACAGGCAAGAGAAGTTCAGTGTAGAGGCAGCAGCCTCTGGGGCGAGAGCACTGCACTGGGCAGGATGTGGTGTTTGGGGGCTGCAGGAGGAAAGCAGTAAAAACAAAACTACAACAAAAAAAACCCCAACACCAGACCCAGGGCTTTCGCTCTAATCACTTAACTAGGCTTTGCACCATCACGTTCCAAGGTTACCACAATAAAAGGAAACCTTTTAGTTTTATCCTTGCCTTTCTGTACTGTGCTGCACTCTCTGAGGGAGGACACGCAGTGCTGCTCCCGCTCGGAAGGATCTGCATCAGCCAGGACCTAAGATGGATAAGCAGATTTACTGACTGCAGCTGGAATTGGACGCCGCATCCAGATCTGTTAAAGTATGTATGCACAGCATGGAGTATTACTGCCTCCCTTCGATCTGGATATAAATTGTCCTTCTCTTATTTCAAGGTTGCCAGTTCAGTGGCATTTTCCTAAAATGCCCTGGACTGATTCAGGTTTACTTCTGGACCAGCCTTTGTTCCTGGAGCTGCATGAAGACAGTGGTTATAGCCTGTCTGCCATGCTCCACCTGGAAGCATAAGTAACATTTAAGAAATGTCACCAACCATGACATGGTACTAGAAATAAATAAATAAAATATTTCCTGGATCATTGCTAATTAAATACCTCCCTCCTGCCCTCTTTCCTTCATTGATTTTTGGAATGTTTAGAACATTTTTATTTTTTTTCCCCTGTTTGCTAGCCATGCATATTGGTCACCTTGCTCTTAAAAATTCATCTTCAAAGAGATTTAACATCTTATCCAGATGAAACCTGCCTGGGCATATATATACAAATCACAACTGACAGACTAGCAAAGAAGTTACTCCTTTTGCAACCATATCAGGTTATTACCACAAAAACACACTGCTGAGTGTTACAAATTGTTTGGGGTTTTTTGGGTGTGGGTTGTTTTTTTTTTTTCACCCTAACATTCTTCTCAGAGGTCAGAAACAGCTTTTGCATTTACTTGAGTTCTGCTTTAACTCTGTGTTGTTGATAACACTCCAGGCTCTGCAGCTCAGGTCCAGCGTAACAAGCTTTCACCACCCACTCAGCACGGGGGTTACCAGCAGCATCCTTTGAATTTTGACCCAAAAAGCAACAGAACAGGAGGAAACACACAAAGACCAAAGACAGTAAGCAGTGGTGACATCGGTAATAACCTGATATGGTTGCCACCCCTGTACAAACGGGTCTGCCCAAATGCTATTGGTCTAAAGTCAGGTTAGTGACAGCTGAGTGCAGCTCAGATCAATAGAAAAGACAAATCTTTATATGAAGCACGTCTGGGTTGCCTTATGAGAAGTACTAGTATTAATGCATCAAAAATTATAGTGATTTAATATTGACTTATTACCTGGAAAACGACTTCTTACACAACTTGTACTATTGGACAACAGCTCTGCAGTCTTGCTTCTACCTTTTGAAAGGAAAAAAAAACCCAAAACTCAAACCACCACCAAACCTCACAACATCCATCTACTATTACAGACATAGGAATAAAAAAATCACAAGTAAAAAGTAGCTACAATGCATTGCAAAGTTTTAACACATTTCAGGCAAGGTGTCTATAGTTTGATGGAGCTCCTGTGTTGAGCAAAGAGAAATCCAAGCTCCACAGCCAATTTTTCCAGCTCTGCATTGTATTTAGCAATGGTAACTCATTGCAGGGAAATAGAATAATAATTCACCTTCTTTCTGTCACAGCTGCTTTCCTTGTGCTTAGTACCATCAATATGACAAATTTAGCACCTGCTTTTCCCCTGAACTTGAGTGGTTTAAAGCCAGAGAAACCAAGTATATTTGTGCATTAAAGATACTTCCATGTTCTTTATTTCCCCACATTTGGTTCATGTCTTGTCTTCAGCAATCTGCTAATGAGCATTTCCCAGTTTCCTTCGGCAGGAATAACTAACATTTTTCTGCAGAAGGAAACTACAATTAAATTTGTAGTACTTTATATTCTTCATGGCATAGAAATGAAGCTTGAAAGATTACTGGAATTTTTTCCTGTTTACTTAATTTACTAGGAATTTAGGTATCACCCATCAGTTTTCCTGCATGAGTTTGCCCGACTGACAGTAGGATTTTGATATCACAGGGAAAAGCAGCAACTTCAGGTAGGTAGGAGTAGAAATCCCTAATCAAGCTTTCTAAGCGACATGTATTACTTAAGCATTACGTTAAAAAGTTACCTAACAAACAGACAAGAAGAAATATTTTTCTTAAAGGTTTAAGGTCCAGGTTAATTTAGTTAAGGGCTAGAAATCTCTCAATGCTGTTTTGAGATCCTCTAAAGGTACCTGCAATCATAGCCAGGTATTTAATCGAATTACAGTCTTGTTTGGGTACCCCACAGGATTTGTGAGTAAGCTATTCCAGAACCAGAGCCACTAATGAAGCCTGATTTCCTACCACTTGGGATCCTTTGTTTCCTATTGCCTCCTCCCCTAAATGCAGCTCCCCTTACATTTCCTATGACAGCCCTACAAAGCACAAGACAATGCAAGTTATGGTTTAAAGTTACTAACTTAGGAGTCAGCGTTTCTTGTGCTCCGTGAGCAGCTGCAGTGGAGGAAGGCATATGGCTTTTGAGTTGTCTGACTTCTCTTCAAGACCTCTTTTGGTCTTTCTCTTCTACCTAAATGCTTTCATTACAGAGGAGATCTTCTCCTCTTTCATGTTTAGCTTGAGTTGCCTGTTGCTTCAAAGGTTAAGGAGGGACTGAGAGACATGGACACATAGCTCAGAAGACTTATTTCCCCAAGAGAGCAGGTTACAACACACAACTTGTCTTTACCTGCAGTCACATTCCTCTGGGAAACTGCAGCTTCCAAGTCATAAACTTGACACTGCAGTTCATCAGCCTGCGGGAAGGCCTCCCGTTTTAAACTGCACTCTTGGGTTAACTGGCTTCTTAGCTAAAAGGTGGTAAAAAGATTAATGGCAGCAACAAAAATTCATCGTCTGTCAGCTCTGCCTCAGAACAGGGGCCTCGATTTAAAGGAAAATACGTTGTTGCCCTGTGTGCTCTTTTGAATGAGAGGCCGTTGCTGCTTGCTGGTTGAAATAATCCATAATTACAGCTTTGCTAAACATATCCTTAATCCCTCTGAATGCAAAACACAGCACAAATAGTGCAAATTGACATTTTGATTATTGTTTAATAATCTGCATTTCAGGTTTCAGGCATTGCTGGAGGAAGATAAAAACAACACAGAGGCATTTTCTCACTGTTCTCTGCATGTGACCCTAATTCAGCAAGACCCTACCTCCATTTACAGGGCTGAAATATGTGGGGAAAAAAAAAAACAAACCAGCAGCCTCTGTAATTTGCTAAGTTTATATAGAGTTTGTTATTGTCAATGACTATGTAGGTTCCAGCTGCAGCTGAGGCTGTTGTGTGGCAATAAAAGCCTGCACCCTGCAGTTGCCATTTCCCTTTCTACTCTGCTTAAAGGCTGATCCAGATGTTGACATCTCTGATCTCTTGAAGAGTTATTTTGTAAACACAGCAAAACAGTTCAGAGCCCCATCAAAGCGAGATACCAATGAAATCAAGTGGTCTTATGTGTCTGCACCAACTGCTTTGGCTGTGTGAAAGTCTCTCATATTATTTTGGTTAGAAAACATGCTAGCAGCCTGAGAAATTATTCCCAGCAGAATGCCATTTGTCATCCCGACTCTGGAAAACAAACAGCCTGTGCTTTCACCTTGATGGTTTAGAAGATTGAAGACAGAATATACATTGCTTGGTTTACGGGAGAGGCATTCAGAGACATTTACAAAGCTTTTTTCTCTCTCTAGACGCAGACAGCAAGGGCAAGGAGACTTCAGTGGCAGCAAAGTTGTCAGTTAGTAGATGGATTCATCCAGTCAAAGGCTAATCAAGTGGTTTCCAAACACTATTTTGTTCTGCAGGCTACACTACAAAAGAAGCACTGCACATTTCACAGCCAAGAGCGCACTCCACCAGCTCTGCTAAACACAGAGACTATTTACCTGGCCAAATCAGTTTTAAATTGAAGGAGTTAAATCTCTTTTACGGGAAGATGATCTTAGAAGTGGATCTGGTTACTCAGTTACACTAAATCAACGAGTAACGATGCAGTAACAGATTTAAACTCAATACATCAGTACAATGGCATCAGTTTAATGAAAACTAATGCCATTTCTGTGACCAGACTGGATTAGAGCAGTTCCCTTCCCACTTGGTAGTCCAGAGTTTGGAAAACAGTGGTGCAATGTATGTGAAACAGAGGTAAGGGCAGAGGGTAAACGCAGAGTGGATAAAGCCAAAGGACAACAGCTTGTCAGCTCTGCAGCGCTGGTGTCAAAGCCCTGCCTGGGGAACGTCACAGGGAGAGCCAGGAAAGCAACAAGTACTGCAGACCTGAGAACATGGCCCCAGCAGGGAGGCAGAACCCCAGCAAGGTTCCAAAGCTCCCCATTTAGACCGGCGACAGGGATGGCGGTTACAGCACAGACCTGGGGCTCTGCTGCGAGGCATCCCAACAGGGGACATGTGGCTGGCCAAAGCCTCTGGAGCCACTGAGCCCAGCCACTTGCTGCTCCGACTGCTGTGTGCCCTGATCCTCCTAGGGGTGCCAGCATGTTCTGTCAAGCACCATGCACCATTCCCACTGCACCAGCACCTTACATAAACCCTTAGGCAGTTTATCTCAAAAATAAGGAGTATAATACTCACTTTCCAGAGCAGAGATACCAAACCAGGCTCAATGGCAAGATTCTGAGAGGCATCAGAAACTCAGCTCTCTTTCTTCCATCTCTTCAAGCGTCTTCTCTCTGTTTTCAGCTTTCATCACACTGAATATTTGTTTCTTCTTGAGTCTTCCTCTGTACTACTTCCAACAGCATTTGTTTCTACAACATGAAAGTTTCAGGCTTGGATTACCTTCCTCCAGTTCCCACAGACATGTTTTTAGATTCCTTGCTAAACCCTGATGGTCAGTCCTCAGAGATCATGCCCAGCTGAGCTGAATGAGGAGAGGCCCCATCCCACATGGCTTGGTACTATTGAAGATAATGAAACATTGATTTTTAGAGAGAGAAGCCTCAAAACAACATTCATGTGTAGAACTCATTCAATTGCAAACAAACAAGAAGGCAGTTGCTTCTATTTTCCTTGGTCTGCTGTAATTTGTTTTCTGCAACCAGTCTCTGGCCTGCCTGTGGAACTTGTTTTTAAAGCAACATATAAACAAGGAAGGAGGAGGGGGGGAAGGAGCACAGCTTTTTCAAACATTTCAAACATTCAAACAGTAAGTATGGCTACATTTTAGAATCTGTGCCACATTTGAATGCAATGGTGTGACAAGCCATGCAGATCAGGTCAAGCCCTCCTGTAATGCCAAGGGTTGTGGAACAGAGTCTGCTGTTTGTAAACACCATCATCACAACCTGTACCAAGAAGTTAGGAAGAAGACAAAGAACCAGAAGGTGATGTCAGAAACCAAAGAAAAACAAAACCGCCGCCTAGAAGGATGGTAGATGCAGTGGGTCTTTTGGAAGTAAATTGACAGCTTGTCAGTGAAGACAACCAATTTATCGGCCAAAGGCAACTCCACGCTGGTGAAAAAAAACGAACACAAATAGCTAAAAGCAGTCACGGCCCCAACATTTTCCATTAGGGAGCTCTTTAAACCTTACTAAGGTTGGAGTTTCATAGACCAATAAGCTCAGAATGGAACAATCGAGCCATCAGATGTGACTTTTTAATATCACATTTACCTCAATTACCCTTGTATGGGAATGAGCAAGTTGGTTTGGCTAAACAGCATTTCCCAGAAAGCCATGGGATCTTGACTTGAAGATACTGGGTCAGACATATTGTCATTTCCATGGTTAATCACATTTTGAAAACATTGTTTCTACTTTCCATTTTCAGTTTTAACTTCTAGGCACCGCCTCTTGTTAATACCTTGCCCATGAACCCTTTAATATCTGCTATTCTCTTCCAAAAAAACCACCTGTAGGCTGTAATCAGTCCTTCCAAGTGGCACACTCCATGGCCAGTCTGTAACGACCCCTGTCCTGTCCCGGGATGGAGTCACCCTGCTCCGTAGGAGTCCTGCTTTCCTCCCCTTGTTCATCTGCTCGGGCACTGCAACGCGTCTCGGAGGGATAACCAAGTTCCCAAGCCATCTGTATGATTCTACACTCCCGCTCTGCCCACATCATTATTCACTAAATGTGCCTGATCAAATGCAGTAACATTCCTCCCGAAAGATGTCATTGGTAAATCTTATAATCTATAATTTTATATTTATTTCCAAGCCACTGACAAAAATGTTTGATACTGATAGCTCAGTATTGGTAGCTCAATACTGGTAGTTCAATACTCAATACAGAATGTTCAATGTTCTGCTACCAACCCTTGTAGAAATCCATCAGAAACCATCTTAATTTAATGAAAATAGCACATCTTTATATGTCAAAAAATCTAGCTCTCAATCTATTTAGCATTTTTATTGATATTGTGTAATACTAACATTTAAAATATAAAAGTCATGTGCTTCTAACTCAAGTGTTACAAGGCCCTTCCAAATATGCATTACATCTCTAGCATTATGCTTATCTATCTAACTTGTAATCTTATCAGCCGAATGAAATGAGGTTGGTTTGACAAGACTTATTTTCCATACAACCATGTTCCTCGGCACTAAGTATACCGCATGTGAAGCGTGTGCTCTTCAATTTGACTTTGAGGAATGGGCTATTTCAGCGTGTGTAGCCATGTGTAGAAATGAAATGTAGAGCTTGCTGGGCCAGTGATATATCCATGAAGGTGTTCAGATGGGAAAAAAACCCAATGAATATTTGTTCTGGATTTAATGACAGCATCCCTGAATGTTTCCTTGAGATGTAATGATTTGGTGGAAGAATAATAACCTCAAGATCTGTAATTTATTTTATCCGTGGAATAAAATAGTAATAGTGTCTCTTCCTCTACTAAAATATACATCCAGCCCTGTTGATCGTGTAGTGCCTGTAGCTGTCATTTTGGGACATGACTCAAACTTTATCCAAGATACTACAGTTTTTTCCCTACTTCTCCCTTCCCTACTTCTCCCTACCTGCAATGGTGAAAACACTCAAACATGTTGTTTCAATGACATAAAAACCACCTCCAGCTTCAGTAACTGTATTATACGGTTAGTTTTGAATCTCTTTCTCTCCTAGAATGACAGTAGGCAAGCTCCTCATTAAAGCAAGTGAGATGGAGAGGAGAATTCAACTTGTTGCACTGATGAATCAGGACCTGTTCAATTCAGATACCTGTTTATGTAGCTGTTTCTTTAGCTTGTCATTTTCTGCTTGAGATGTTACAAGAGCTTTCCTTACAGGCACGAGCTGACCCTGAAATGAAGTCACCTCTTGTTCTGCCATCATCTTAGCATTCAGACACTTTTTCATTTTGAAGAGCTTCCTGTAAACAGAAAGTATGTAACAGAAATAATGATGAGAGCAGTCATTTTCTCTCTTTTATATGGCAGTAGTGGGTTTCTTGAAACATAAATCTCTCAGAGACTTTTTAGAAAAGTGGGATTCAATTGTTTGTATTTTCTAATAAAGGCTGGGCCATTTGAAGGCAAAATGGGGAACAGGATGGAGAAGAGGGGTCTTCTACAGGGAAAAATGTAAAATAATCTTTCATATGGGTACAATTTTACATCTTTAATTACAATCATGTCAACAATTCAAGTTCTCGTGTGCAAACAAGCTCAAAGCATTGTAAATCTTGGTCTTTCTTACGCATTAGAAAGACCTGTTCATGTACTAATCTATTTATTCCTTCACTATCTCTAAAGTAAAAATGTGTGTGGTGAAGCTTGTTTTCCTTCTGGGCAGTGTCTTTTCTGTTTGTTTTAAACATAAACACAAACACAAGTATGTACATAAATAAGTATACATAAATAAGTATATATATTTTACTATGTCAGGCACAGCTTTAGCAGCCCTCTCTCTTTTCCTTGCCATGTAGACTGGAAAAAGCAAGGTCCATGATCCTCTGCACTTGGAGTGGAGGACAGTGAAATACAAGCTCTTAGATCTTCAGGATCATTGCAAAGTCAGACACAAGAAAGCTCCGTCTGACCAAGATGAGCTAGTTTCTAAATTTAAAAGGCCAAATTCTCCCATTTATTTTTGTCAGTTTCAGACTTTTAAAGCCTGTGAAGATAGCTCTTATTTGTTATTTAAATCCACATATTTGCAATAATTCAATCCATCTTTGACTGATCTGTTTAATAAAATAATCTAATGATTTAGCATCTTGCTCATATAACTGAATTAAGCATATGCAACATCCAGTTTTATTTGGGCTTAAAATTAAGAAGCACACAAAACCCATTTTTTTTTTTCACTCTTTTGAAGTTAACAAATATGATCCATTCTGCCTTGCCTTTGCTTGACATGTGCAGCTAATTAACCTATATAACAATCAGTAACCTGATTGTTCCATTCTAATCAACCTCATTTAAAGCAGTGAGGCACTTTTCTTTCCATCCATCTTCACTTTAGTTTAATTAAATCATTTTTGTGCTTCATGTTGCATTTCTATAATTAAATTTATAACCTCATGCTGTGTTCTGCTTTGTTTAAGCAGATACCAATCAAAAAAAAAACAACCCACAAACCTCAGCCACCTCCCAAGCCAACAGTCTGGTTCATTTTCACTTCATGTCTGCCTTTCTTCTTTTACATATGTTTTGGTCAGTTGTGAAATAGTTGATTTTGATACAATATGTCACAATTAGTCTGAGTCAACAACAGAATTAGGAATACTATAGGCTACTCTTGCTTTAAGGGATTTGTTTCATGCTCTTCACATCTAAAGACCACTCTTATACCCGTCATATAGAGGAGAAAAAAGTTTAGAATTTGTACCCAAAATCTGCAGTTAGTGTGAGATCCTATAGACTCACTGAGCAATAGTGACCATTAGTTTTGCAGAAAATTAGACACTAATAACAGAAGAAATGGTGGGGAAATATCACCTTCTTAGCACCTCTAAGCTTTGTGGAGAGCTGTGCCTTCTGAGTGATTTGCTTCCAACAGTTCAGAGCCATCAGCTTACAAGCCAGCTTGCTTAGCCTGGTATTGTCATCCTGCAAGAGCTGCAGCTGTTCCTGCTAAAGGAGACATTGGTAAGAATAGACCTGCAAAGATTATTTTCTCCAGGAAGAAACGTACGATTTGGAAGTAAATGCAATTGTAAAAGCACGCAACTGCTTGTATTTCATTTTAATTTTCAAATGCTTGAACGTTGCAATTTGAAACAGTGCAGCCTTTGGCAATAAACTTCTATTATTGTGTCTCCAGGGAAACAGGAAATGTGAACATTGCCCAGAAACTGGGAAAAAAAATGGAAGAAATTTAGTCCAAAACAGCAAGCAGGTAAAGGCCTCTGAAATGAAGCACTGTTAATGGTGATAAACACTCTTATGCCACATGGGGATTCTGGTCCATACCATATTCAGCAACCTGGTTTACCCTAAATACAATGTCTTTAATAGGGACAAAACTGCTGGATTCATGAGAAGTATAGTCATCAAGTTTTTTTCTTCTTTGTGCAAAATAGCAGACTTCCTCCTGAAAAACTGTTCTTAAGGCAGAGGGGCAGTTTCATTATGCAAAAATCATAGAAACAAAGGTTCCAGAGGACTGCTGGAGGTCCTGGCCCTCCTGGCAGAGGTGTCCCTGCACAGAAGCTCTGCCATTCAGTTCCAACTCACCCTCACACACTTTGTGTCCCGTATTAGTTTTTTCTGTAGCTGGGCTTTGGCCTTCCTAATTTCATCACTCTGGGTCTGAACTCTGATATTCTACCTCTGTTGCCTATCCACGTTTGCACCACTTGCAATCTCTCTTTTTGTGTTTTAGTCCTCTAAGAACCTCCTTGCTGACTCAAGCAAGGCCAAGTTTCTGCTAAATTCCCTGGTCTTCTTACATAAGAGGGTAGTTGGTTTTGAAATCTCTTTAAAAATCAACCAGCTTTCCTCGGTACTTTTCCCCTCTTGGCAGTTTCCCAGGGATTCTGCCTAGCAATTCCCTAAATAAGTCACAGTCTGCTCTCCTGAAGTCCCAAGTCCTAGCTCTGCAGCATAATTTTGCAACTTTTCTCCTGACCCTGAAATAACTTAATAGTCACTGCAGCCTCAGATTACATACATCCATGATGATACTCACCACCAGTTTTTCCTTATTTATAAGAAGCAAAAGTAAGGATTTACCACGACTGACTCCTCTAGCATTTCTATTTAGAATGAGACTCCACCTGGAGTACTGCATACATCTCTGGAGCCCCCAACACAAGAAGGACATGGGCCTGTTGGAGGGAGTCCAGAGGAGGGCCATGAAGATGATCAGAGAGCTGGAGCACCTCTCCTATGAAGACAGGCTGAGAGAGTTCTCCAGGTTGTTCAGTCTGGAGAAGAAAAGGCTCCAGGGAGACCTTATTGCAGCCTTCCAGCGCCTGAGGGGGGCTACAGGAGAGATGGAGAGGGACTCTTCATCAGGGAGTATAGTGATAGGATGAGGGGTAATGGTTTTAAACTGAAAAAGGGTAGGTTTAGGTTAGATATTAGGAAGAAATTTTTTACCCTGAGGTTGGTGAGACACTGGAACAGGTTGCCCAGAGAAGCTGTGGATGCCCCATCCTCGGAAGTGTTGAAGGCCAGGCTGGATGGGGCTTTGAGCAACTTGCTCTAGTGGGAGGTGTCCCTGCCCATGGCAAGGGGTTGGAACTAGATGATCTTAAAGGTTCCATCCAACCTAAACCATTCTGTGATTCTATAATTATTATAGTTATATATTCTATATTCTATAATTATTATAATTATTCTATAATTCTATAATTATTAGGATGCTCTCTAGAACTGCCTAGGTTTTCACAATGCTCTGTCCCCCTTCCATTAGATTTCCAGAAGGATAAAACCTCCATGAACACCAAGGCCTCAAATCAAAACCACTTTTCTTAGCTTTCTATAGGCAATCCCACCAATTTATCCTCTGGACAAGGCAGTTTGTAACAGACTCCACCACAGTCATTAATAATCACTAATGTTCCTCTCTCCTCTGACCTTGACTCATAGGCTTTCAGTAGTATCTCTCCATGTTCATACAAGAGCTCCGTGCAGGGAATGAGCTCCTTACACAGAGTGTAATTCTCATTCCTCTTCTCCAACATCCTATAACCACCCATGACCATGCTGTGCACCAGCCCACCAAGTTTCCATGACTCTGATCAAACTAGAGCACTTTGACTGCACACGAGCTCCCCGCTCTCCTTGTTCATTGCTTCAGCACATTGTCCTTTCCAAGTGGGGATGTGGCAATCTCCCTGCAGCCTTCTCACACATGGACCTGTTCCATTTCCACTAGTTCCTCATTTACTTCTGTGTGTCCCCATCCCCCAGGTTCGCTGGGTTTGTGGAAAGCCCTTCTCACTCTGTTAGTGTTAGAGTTATATCCTGCTTCTCAAGCTTCTCTGCTTGAGAAATCTGCAGGCATATTTACTTTAGACAGAAGTATTTAGCCATTATCCGTTTGATCTCATTTGTATTCAGTGACCGACTACCATAATTTTAGTACAAATTAAACTTAGCTGAGGAGGGATATGTTTGACTATGAAAGGGATTGATTTGGAAGTTGTAGCCTGAAAATTACTTTCTGGGTTTTAGGTTATAACTCCAGAACATCAGTTTTCAAAACATAAAGCTGAATAAATTTTTGATTCTAAGTAACCCTAAGTGGAAAAAAGGATTCTGCCCCTGTTCTTTTATGTGGCCAGTTTGCACAATAAGAATATGAAACTC
Source organism: Gallinago jamesoni (assembly GCA_025769975.1). Classification (NCBI taxonomy): domain Eukaryota; kingdom Metazoa; phylum Chordata; class Aves; order Charadriiformes; family Scolopacidae; genus Gallinago; species Gallinago jamesoni. The sequence continues at coordinate 296,856 of JAOQGH010000010.1, forward strand.
CCATCAAGACATTTATCAGGGTCACTGAAACAACACATTCTCTTTCCCCCACTCAGAAAAGGGACGATGACAACACATGACAATGCTGACATGTGATTGACTCTGAGTTCACATTTATACTTCAGATCCAAGTTCCACCTCTCTGTTGTTCACCTGTGTAGAAAGCATGGTGTTAGTTTCAGCCGGAACAGACTGAAAGCAGAGTTCCTAAGCTTAGAACCAAATTCAGTTCAAATACAGGGATATATTCAGAGTCTAAGGGCTGGGTTTGGACCAAAATTTCTGCACTTGGAACATAAACACACAATCAAAAATGATTGATTCATGACAGCCTGACAAATTAGTAGCTATTAACAGAGTCTTCTAATAGACCACCTCCATGCTCTGCACTCAACCAGTGCCCCAAATAAGAGTGCAATAACTTAAGCCACCTTCAGCAAGCTTAACGAGGATATTATCCTGTGTTCGTTTACTGAGACACGTATGTATTTCCTTACTTTAAACAAATGTTCTTTCAAGTCACCATTATTTTTAGTGGAGCCAAACTTTTTCTTAAGATCAATCATATTGTCAACTCCTCCTCTTCTCACTTCACTGATGATTTCAAACACTCGTTGCTCAATGCTAAGGCGATAGACATCCAACCTTCCCTGCAATTACAAACAGAACCCACAAGACATGAAGTGTGCACATATGGGAAGGCAACGTTCAGATTTCAGAAGTCTCTCAACTACAACCAGATGGTCTTTCTTCATAATTATTTTGTGTATCAGGAAGCCAGAGCAATATTCTTCTGGCATCCAGGCACTACAAGAAGTGGAATTTCAATTGCATCATTTGCAAGCAACCTACTGGCAATCCTGGGATGGATGTATCTAATGGAAACAACAGCACCATGGTGAAAAAAAAGGCTCCAGGTGAAAACTGAACTCACCCTCAGGATTGCAAAAGAAATCACAATCTTCCTCAAGTAGCTATTTCCCCGGCCAGAGACACTAATGGGTTTGTGGACCATCAATCAAAACCCTGGGGATCTGATGCAGGTAGTTGCTCTATAATATACACGGTCACAACCAGGTCAGTTGGGGTATATAATTTCACAATACAGGCTGGGCTGGGGTATCTTATTTTTGTAAATAATGACATATGTCACCCCAAAGAAATCAGTGGACTACCTGAAAACAAAAGCATTGTCAGAGTGAGCACTACAATTACACAGTGGACAAAGTTTCCAAGAAAATTAATGCAGAATATTACAAACAAGCATTTTATCCAAAAATTCCCTCTGCTGTAACTAAAAAGAGCTTTCATCACTCTCTCTAATGTGGTAGCTGTTCCATAGAGAATACACCTCCTCTCTTGGAAAAGGTACACTCTTTTTCTACCAGACATTTTTACAAGACGCTTCTAGCAGCAGGAGATAAATGATTCAGCCATTCATCCACCTGGCACACTGCAGCAATTTATTCCTTTGAGTGCTACACTTGTTGGCAAATTACACAGCAGCACAAAAGAGACCAATCGAGCACCCCCTCTTACTTTGTACCTACCTTTAGAGGGACATGTCACAAATAGCTTCCACACTAATGATTCATATTCATCCTGTACTTTTTTCTAATTTTCTCTTTGAGACCAAGATTTTCTTCCTCTAAGTCAGCGAGCTGGGATCTGAGAGCTGTTATTTCCATAATCATCCCATTGCACAGCCCCAAAGTCTGTCATAGCAGAGAAAGTGAATGAGCAAAGCTAGGGATGAGCAAACAATGTAGCCTAGGAGTAAACCATCCACGGCTCTGAATATGTTGCGTGATACCTAACTAAGTAGAGTAAGAATATCTTCCTGAGTGGCCTGATGAAAATAATCCATTGATAATATAGAATAATCCATTTTGTACATCTCTGTTGATTTTAGAAACATTTATTCTCTGGAAAGTAGGAACAGTTGTGGCAGTTCATGACCAATATTTGAAGAGGGAAATGCATAAGTTTCACATATAACCTTAAAAAGACTGTTTCTGGTCATCAGGAAAGAAACATGTCCTCGCTAATAGGTATGAGAACTGACAGCAGGAAATATGTGCAGAGAAGAGAGGAGCAGAAGGATTAGGGAGCAGGATTAGGGAACCCGATTTTAGGAGAAGACCCTGCCATGGCTCTGCTATGTCAGTGAGCCTGACCTCCCAGAGCATAATCTCCCCTGCCTCCAGAGAGTAAGTCAGAAGAATTGTGACCAGGCTGCCTTCAGTAAGCCGTGAGGTAATGCATTTATCAGACCAAACAGACTGTCTGTTGATAAGATGGTACATACAGACCATTTAATATATGATAAAAACAACTATGTGTTCCATTTGTTGATATTTGACAATTAACATACCCTCAGAAAGGGCACACAGGTTAGCACAAATAGGAAGGTACATGATAGAACTTAAAAAGATTTAAATGTCAGAATTTAAATTTCACATTGGTAGGTCACTGCTAGGTATAAATGTTTGGTCATTTTCATACCACTGAACAGCATTTGCAGACAGATGAACACAATGGAGGAAAGCTAAAAATCATTCTTAGCATACTACATTATTCAGATAAGAAATAGGCACAGCTGCAGACGGTAGGCACAGCCAACAGCACAGTCTGCTTTCAAGGTTGCCTGGCACCTCCGCATGCCAGATCTAAGTAGTAAATGCTAATAACTTCACTGGATTCTTGCTGAAATTTTCTGTCGTTTCTGTCGGGTTTTTTATCTTACAGTAAACATTACTGAGACACTTCTGAAAATGAATGTTGGGGAAAAAATACATGTATTTTAGCCCTGCTGAAGAAATCTGGTGATATTTATTCAGAGCAGTATTAGTTTTCCTGGGTGTTTTGGGTGTCTCTTTAGTAAAATCAGCAAAAAGTTGGACAAATCCTAAGACTTTATTGGAGGGAAAAAAACAACCCACATCATTCATGTATGTCCCTTACAGACCTTTTAGTTTTTAAACTATCTGCCAGCCCATTTTGGTTAATCATGCCTGAGTCTTTCTCATGTTTTCTAAGACCTCCACTGAGCAACTGAGCTTGCTCTTCAGATTTGCAATAGCCTCTGTTAATTGCTTTAGGCTGGTGAGAAGTGGAACTGAGAGCAAGAAGTCTCTTCTAAGGTTGAAGGGGAGCCCAGAGACAGAAGGCACTTGCCCAGGGTGGCCAGTGACAAGGGATGAACCGTGTTGTACTCAAGGGAAGTGGCAGAGGAGACAGGGGTTTGGTGGTGATAAACTAGCAAAGTGGAGGTGGGGAGAGCCCATAGGCTCCAGGGAAGTCCTACTGATTCCTCCTGTATCTTTCCGCCCAGCTGAAACCTCTCATATGTTTCTCATTTTCTCTCTCACTCCAGCCTTCTCAAACATATGGACAGGACAGTGAAATCACGGAAGAAGGGAGCTTACTGACAGCATACTGTATACAGAAAAAGATATAGGGGCAAAAAACTGGAAAGAGCATTAGAAAGCGGGGCAAGAAACTGATAAGAAGCCCAAAGAAGAACTGAAACCTTGTAGTCAGTGATGAGGACAGATGAGAAAGAGAACTCAGGAATGAAATCCAAAATTCAGGTGTTCCAACTCCTCTGTGCAAACATTCCTGAAACCCAAGCGGTCTTCTCTGTAGTGTAGGTTTCTGTAGGAGCTGACATGCCTCTAGCAGTAAAGTTTATGTTGATGGTGCCAAGCCTCCAAATCAACGGATAGATTACATGGATATCCCATGATTCCACAAGATGGCATTTCTGATTTACTGGCTGGGTTTACTTCTTTAAAAAATTCCACCCACACATACCAGCTACCCTAAAAAATGCAGCTGAAGGTGCAAAGTCAAACACTCAGAACTTGAGAGGAGTTGGTTATGCAGCCGTGCTATAGCATGCCTGGTACATACATGGAGGTACAGCCTACGTGCCTGACCCAATTCTATTTTCTGTATCTCAGTCAATGATTGAATTGCCCTGGGAAAAATGCCTCGTGTAGGGAGATCCGTCAGTAGAAGCTTAAGTTAGAAGGTTACCAGTACATCATCCATTGTGAACACAAACAACAGAACATCAGGCTGCTACCTTTGCCTTCAGGGTCTCTTTGTTTACAAGTCCTTCTGGCATGACCCCTGACACCGAATGCAGAGACAGCAGCCTGAGCCACCCTCCCTTTCTTCTCAAAGACCATCACCCTGTGTCTGCACAGTGGGACTCTGTCCCAGATGAAACCACTAAGTACTATCAATCAATAGACCCTCATCACCAACCTGTGTCAGAGTCATACCGCTTTGGTCACCAACTCCTTCCACTGCGTGCAGCTCCTGAAGCAAAGCACAAAGATGCACCTGAAGCAAAGCACAAAGATGCACAGTGACTGTGCTTGCGTAGCCCAGCTTTAGTTCAACAACCTCCCAGTCTGATAGCTTGACTTTATTTTTTACTTAGCACCTGCCTCCCACCCAGAGAAACCACCTTCCTCTCTTCTCGAAGAGTAGAATCAATGCTCTGAGCCTACTTGTTCTTTTTGGTAAAGTAGCCGGTGCTGCTGCTGGAGAATATTTTCATAAAACGTGGAGTAGGTCTCAAAGTTGCTGTGCTCTCTGGCCATAATGTCACAGCCCAGTATGGTGAGACACTGTTGTAAATGGCTTTTTTAGAAAGTGAGCAAGAAAAACAAAATAAGAAACCTTGCAGGTTGCCTAACAGCTGCTATATACAGCATATGTCAAAATGAAACATGGTCACCTTATTGTGAATTAAATGCTTCTGCAATATCAAAATGAAGCAAAAATAAAGTTATTCAATGTAAATGCTTTTGCCCAATCTGCAGTTTCACTGAACTGATGACAAACAGATTTATCATTTTTTTGACTGGTTCTAGCTGCAACTATATAATGTATTTTTTTCCATCTGAAGCTGAAAGAGAATTTTCAGCAGAGAAATTAATTCACCAGCTCAGCAACTGTCTGGAGTGCAGTTGGGCCCCAGCATCCCTTCTCTAAAAGAAACATATTTTGTGTTTTTTAACCAAAAGTGGTCATATTTTCATAAATATTTTCTTTAAATGTCACTAACACACACACACACACCCCCCCAAACTGCTTTCCAACATGGTGCTGTACCTCTGATCTAGCAATGACTCAGGAAGAAGAGTTCCCACTCCTGAATCCGTGAATAAAGTCCTGCAATCCTGCATTGCGGGTGCATGTAAACCTCCAGCCCTAACTCATCTTCACATTATTGCAGTCCTGAGAGCTGAAATAAACCTGCCAGAAGGCAGCAGGGCAACACACAAGTTTGCTGCCAATGCTGCTGTTACAAACCTACATAATCTGAATCTAAGCTCATAAATTTAAGAAATGTGTTTCTCTTTCAGGTCACTGATTAACAAGAGCTTTAATAAATAAAGCTGTAAACATGATTTAATTGCTGCTTAGATAGAAATGCAGAATACATACCTCTGTATCTGATCCTTGGTAGTTTTCCGTCAGCCTTTGAATAAATGTTTCAACTATCTGTGGTCGTACAACTGTGAAATTTTCTTGTGTTACCCTGCTTCCAGAGCTCTGCAGGAACAGAAGGAGAAAAAAAAGAAGCAACACCACCCTCATCCCCCTAAAAAAAATATTGATCCTTCAGTAATCCCTGGGATTTGACACTGGGTATGCTTTGCAGCTTAGGGTTTCTCAGCTTTCCTAAAATGTTTACAACAAAAAGTAAATGTCACTGCAAACAGATTGCAAAGCCGGTGTTGAGCAGCAATATCAAATTCGTTCTGGTATCAAAGCCAAAATGCAATTTCATTACAGACCAGTTCTGTCAATAATGACCTGGCCCACGACTGTGTATTAGAGTTTTCTGTAAATATTAAATAAAGAATACGACTTTTGTGTGAAATTGAATGTTTCTGTAGCACTGATTATTGTTGCCTGCAACCACAACCAGTGGCAGAAGGGCACATTTTTCTTCCCTTTTATTTCCACTATTTCTTTGTTTTACTATTTGTGCCAGTGAATACCCAAATTGCCCAGATACATGCAGTAATTGTACCAAGTAAACACCTATCATACTAAAAAGTCTGACAGTTAAATTGCACTGCTAGACCTAAAATATTAACATTCCAACAGAGAGTAGAAAACTAATTTCCTATAGTTTTTTCAGGCTGGCTGCAAACTCCAGAATAATTAGTGTTCAGCCTTATTTGCACAATTGTTTTTGCATTTATTATGGCTAAACTTTCCCTTTATAAAGAGAAAGTGAACTCAGATTTAGGGAATTTGGATCTGTTGAACAGAGAGAATAAACTGGTCCATACAGAAAGGCTTGTGGTATCTCAGTACACAATTCTTCATGACTTCCTGCTAGATGTATTTCTGGAATTTCTCACAATGGGCTCTCCAGAACAGAAGAGTTTCCTGAGGGTAAGCCATTTTTTCATCAATGATACCTTCCCCACGATTCAGCTGGCCTCTGGCCTCCAAAAGGGTGCACAGGGAAGTGGGGAGCTGTCCTGGTCGTACTCAGGACAATTCTTTGCTGCCTTTATGGACTGTAGGTCACTTTTCCCACTCAAGACTGGGGCTCCCATATTTCCCAGGAAGGATATTTTAATTCTCCTTACCAGTGGCGTGACTGCTCCCTTGTCTGGCTCTTTCAGGTATCACTAGAGTCATCTCCTGGTTAATTTGCTTCTGCACATCATGGATCATGTGGATTTCTAGGCTTTCCTGAAGCTTTTGAAGCTAGAATCAAGTTTAATACTTAGCTCTTACTAAATCTCTGTACTGCTTATAAAGCAACTTCCCAACTAACAAAAACTAGCAGACTAAACCAAAGCAATTATCTTCCTATTCTTCTCTAAAATACAGTGCTTTTAGATACCCTATCAAGGTTAATATCATTTGGGAGTGAATGTGAGCTGGGTGCTGTGCCACAAATACTCTGGATAGAGGCAGGTTCCCACATCTGGCTCCACAGAGCAGAGGTACCATTGCAGAGCCTCAGGGGTCACCCACATCTGCCCAACTTCATACTACAACAAGCCTCCAGGAGACCCCACTTATCAGAAATTGCGGGAAACCATGACGCCATGTGGTCCCCCCAGTGCCCCACTAATTGGCCTCTCCTCACCTGGTACACTTTCATTTTGATTTCTGATGCTCCTCTGGGGGGAAGAATATGCTGAGTGCTCATGATGGGCTCTCCAAACCCCTCCTCTGTGTCCATTTGTCTGACTACAGCTTCCATGGCCGGGTACAGGATATCTGCACTAGAATCACCAAGACATGGGTATTTCACACATTCTCTCTCAAAATTTCTGTGTTTGCATTCACTGACTTTGGAGCCTTAACTTTCCTTTTTCTTCCTCTGCCCCTGTTCCTAACCCAGGCAGAATACGATTAAGTCTCAGCTCAGCACATTAGCCCCACTCAGCCTGTAAGTGGGACAGGGCAGTCTCTTCTTCACTGGTGCTGCCTTATTACATAGTTCAGTAATTTCTCCAAGTATACAAGTATACGTATATTATTTCTCCAATAATAGGAAACTAAAACTGAGGGGAAGGAACAAGGGGTTGACGAGTAAAGCAGGGAAATCTGTTCACTGGTAAGAACTTGTCTATGACTGCCATTCAAATCGGCCAAGAAACTCCCTCCATCTCCTCCCTCTGCTCTCCTTCCCATCTGGTCATGGGTTTGCTAAGTGCCTCTGAGTGCTAAGTGCCCAGGCAGACACGCACTTTACTCTTAGAAGCAGAGAAGCCATTAGCAAAGCTTATATACCTCATTACATTTTATTGCTTTAATCACGCTGCCTTTTAAACCCTGGATGGCATGACACAAAGGTTACCACAGAGCTCAGAGAGGGAACTAGGGAGCTCTCATCTGTGGAAGGGGAAGGGTAGAGATGTGGAGGAGTGAGACACAGTGAGATTTTGGGGTACAGTACGTCCCAGGTGCTTTAACACAGTCCCATCTTTACTGCAGGCAGACCTCATGCTAAAGGGCTGTTACAGGTGCCACTACAGAATCTTCTCCAGCTGCAAGGCCAGTGTAAGCAAAGCCAGGGGCAGGGAGCTCACCTCTCCTCCCAGGAGGCAATACCTGCTAATCCCAATCTCAGGCATCGCCATGAGAAAGCTCAGGGTGTGGAAGGGCTGGGAGATGCTGAGGCTGGGGCTCTCCTGCAGCTGCCCATGCCCATGGGTGGAAGCAGAAGCTGTTCCTCGCTCTGCACAGAGAACTTGTGCCCCTGACTCCCAGCCCTCTTGCAACCCAGTCCTGCTCTGCCCCGGAGCTGCTCCCTTGGCAGAGTTTATAAATTAGACAGAGGCAAAGACAGTGGGCCGCCAGTGTTGGACTGTCCCCCTCTGATCTGGTGGCAATGCATGGGAGGTAACACTGGATATGGAGACCAGAACGGAGCAAATCTCATACCAGCTCTTTACAAGCACACAAATTTTCTGTGACAGATTCAGACTTGCCACTCTAAAATGCCTTGGCCTTGTAGGGACAGGTCCACTGAGCATTGCTTCCTCCGTGCTCCCTTGCATGACAGGAGTGTTTTCCACTGTCTTCATTTACGGGTTTCACCCCTACTGTGTCATCTTGCTCTTTCACTTCCTTTCTTGTGGTTTCTGGGGACAAGGCTTTTAAAAAAGTGATGTTCCATTTTCTGCTTTCAGAAGGGCCTCTCTGATGGAAATCTTCCAATTTTCTATTCTTGACTGCTCAAAGTTGAGCCAAGTAGGAGGGCTAAGAGGAATTCTGCTACAATTCATCTAACAGGCTTTCAAAATTTCCATTTATTCAAGTACTGTATTTAACATTGTTTATGGAGCCTGAAATACACAGGCGGGTCACACGACTGAGAAGAATGCGCTGGAAAACATCAGCAGCAAACAGTCTGAATAGTCATTGAAAGAGGGGAAAAAACAACTGCACTGAAACAAAGAAACAAAAGGTAGCTCTTAAGCCTTTAGAGAAAAGTGAAAGTACTAGGTTAACTATAAGCCAAAATAAAGAAAGGTAGAAATTAAAAAAGGGAAAAAAAGGGAAGTGGAAGAGGAGGACAGGAGGAAAATGGATGGAGAAGGAAGAGACTTTTCTAATTTTTCATCTTCTTGGTCACTCTGGAATATTCTTGCATCCAAGGTAACTTACCCATATTGCTCACAAAACTCTTTGTAGACATAACCTCGCTTCAGCTTCAGCTGGCCAAATTCTGCCTTTAATATTTCTAGTTGTTTCTATAGTATCAGAAAAGATCTCAGCAAGTTACGTGATGTGACTGGACTGTGATACCTCAGCAAAAGTTTATGCATCTTTTTGCTGTTCTGCAACCAGTTCACACTTGAGTCAACCATTTGTGCCAAGTTCTTCTGGAAGTCACAGGGAAATGTGTTGCTTCAAAAAGCTATGACAAACTTTCCACATGCTTTTCTTTGCAATATACAGTGGGACAAGACATGAGACAGGCTGTTGCACAATCAGAACTTGCAATGGGTCCTTACAACAGTGTTCTTCAGAGCATGGTGCAGGGAAACCCCAGGCTGGGTTTTGATCGCGGTGAGAACTCACACACAGAAGAGATGAGGATAAAGTCACACAGCAGTTTAATTCATTGTTTTATTGCTGCTTTCCCAAGTGAATCACTTTTAACAGCAATGGTCTCTGCTTGGTCTCTAACTAAAGTACTGTTACAGAAATCAAACTCTTAGCTTAGATCTTTAGGGAAGCAGACATTAAAATAACTAACTTTATCCTTTCCATTCATTTGACCTTGCGAATCAGTCAGTGTATCTGTTTTCCACCACAAACAGTTTGAATCTCTCCCCATTCCTTGAACCAAATCTTTTTTTCTGGCAGGCTTTAGGTGTCCCCAGCAACCGTTCCTCACAGCCACAGCCACAATGCAAGTGCAGCCTGGAAGTACCTTACTTATCCTTGACTGGGCTTGGTTTTAGACAGTGGTCAGGCTGTTCCTTTCCCCTCTGCATTGAGCAGCTCTTGATAAAGAAAGAGCTGGACCTTCAGTGGGGTGTGGGGAGAAGTCAGGACAGTCTCTGTTTTCTCCACAGGTCTGATAATACCAACAGGCCCTCAAAGGGCATCCCTCTCTCTAGGGATCTTGGGATCTACCTGGGGCTTCTCTTGAGAGCACTCAGGATTTATAGGAGACAACATTATCTCCTTTGCTTCTTACCAGATGGCCAGGAGTAGGTGATGTTGTTACAGGGTACCTCAGGTCTAGGCTGCTTACATGCACAGAGATTTGGTTGCAAAAACTATCAGGGGTCCTACACAGAAGCTGTTCAGTCCCAAACAGAGTTGTCAGAGGTACCTGCTTGCTCTTAGCGAACGAGGCTTGGCAGTCCTCATGATCTTCCACAGCAGAGCCATAGCTGTTCTGCAGTACATCCTCCACTAGAAAATGCATTGCCACCTTCTCCCCGTGAGCAACTCTTCGGTCTGCACCGGCACAGCTGGAGGGGGAGGGAGAGTCTCTGAAGGTCTGCTGCACAGAGCTTAACCAGTAACAGCAAATCCCAGATAACTGTCAGCACAGGGCTTTTTGTGTCGTAAACACAAATGGATTTCAAGCTTTTAGCACCAAGGTCCTAAAGCACATATGCCCATGCATAAAAATTATTAGATTCTCTAGTTCTAGCACACTAGAAAAATAATAAGTATAGGTTCATTATAAATAAAAATGCTATGCTCTGCTTGAAGAAAGATCAAATGTAAATTAAATGGTAAAATGAGCTTTTGGAGAGAAAAGGGAGAGATGGGTTTTGTTCCCTTCTCCTCTTTAGAAAACAGACAGGAAATGAGATAGTATTAGGTTGTTTTCTTGCTGCATGATAGATTCATCTTGCCTTTATTTCTTTGGACATAAGCACAAGGCTGCTGTCTCACTGTACCTGCATGTTGTAATTTATATTAATTGCATTGTTGATAGTGACTGGAAACAATCCTCCATCCATTAGGAATGTCCTCCAAGGAAAATGCATGAGTGTCTAAAAGAATAGAGGTGACTGTTCATAAATAAGAACAACATTCAATTAGTTATGAGAGTCCCATCTAATTCGATCAGGAAAAGGCAACTCAGAGGCCAAGCTGCTATTTGATATGTGACACGCTCTGCTCTGACTTTGAAAGTAGGCCACGTACTAGAAAAGAGAAAAGCATCTATTATCACTCCTTAGGAAAGCGGCAATAAGATTCATTCCAGAATACATTTCCTACCAAGATGCTCTGCTACTTCTGCCTCCCCAGAATAGCTCCCACATCCTTACTTACTTACTGTCAATCATTTCTTGCTGGTCCTATCTCAGAAACATCAGGACATCTTATTCATCAAAGATGCCCAGATTTTGCATGCCAGTACAAATCCTCTTTCTCAGTTATCCGAAGGAGGTCCCATGTGTCATTGTCACCTAAATCAAGGCAGGGGTGGCAGAAAACTGTATTCCTATAACTCATTGCTGGGGAAAGGCATTATTAAAGGTGAAACAATAGTATCTGATATTGGATAATTAGCAGGATGGATGAAAATGAGGAACCATGAAGTTAGAATGATTATTTAAAATTCCCTATTGTCTTGGAACATGCCAATATCAGCAGGAAGACTCATCTTTACTTCCTTTAACATTAAACCAGCTTTCTTTGCCTGTGTAATTCAAGGTGCCTCTTCAGCACACAGGTATCTAGTTTGACATTATGTAGCTCTGTGTGACACTATAGCTAAGAAACCTCTAGATATAAATATCTTGCACACAACCATGACAGACACATTGGGCAATTAAAACTGCAACCAGGTGATGAGAGAGCTCAAAAGGGTAATTACCAAAATGGAAAGTTAGTAAAAACACCAACATCTATCATACAGAAGAATTCCATTTTGGTGACATCAGTGTGATTACATTCCGTCTCAAATTTTTATTACTCACTTCTGTACAGAATGTTTTCTAGAATTCCTAATGGTGAATCAAGTTAATAAGCTGTGATCAGGGGATTATTTTTTTAATTAGCTATTACTGGTTAGGTTTTTTTGCATCATGGTAGGGAAGCAGTAAGCACACCAGCAGGAACTGCAGAGAACATTTTTCCCCAAGAAGCTTGGTGCAAACAGAGGAAGAGTGCCTTGGAGGGTGTGCTTTACTCACCTTGCAGCTTTGAGGATCCAGAAGCTGTGGGAGCCGTAGCTGTGAAGCAAATGCATTCTGAATCGCAGAGTTGCTCAGTGGAGGTATATCCTGCCTGTAACACTCTGGTAGGCTGAAACACTCCCCAAGGACAAAACTGTCCCTCTGTAAAGGAACCAAAATGTTTGTATTAAAAAGAAGTAAGGTGATTTCAAAAACCTCCAACTGCTCCTCATTATAACCCAACATGGGAGCGAGCGGTAAGGATAGCAGCAGATATGACAATTAAAACAAATAGATGCAAATGTCAATCATGTAGATGCACATGTGAAAGTGCATCTGACGGGGGACATTTGCAGCAAAACACACGCCTATGCTGACGAAGAGGGATACTCAGGTAGTTCATAGAGTGGATATTAATCCAGGAGCTCTACTACTTCTGAATCCTTGTGTTAGGATAATTTCCTATACAAAGTGGGAGAGCCACTAAAGATTTTCCAAGTTTTCAAAAGTGTTTGTGAAGCTTTGGAAGCTAAATTATAGGAGTCCAGAGCTAGGGTTAGCAACAACACTCCCCACTGATGTTCATGAGACCTGGTCTCACCTAGCAGATGTGCCTGGTCTCACCCAGCAGATGCTGGGCCATGCAGACACACCAGAACCTGGATGAGCAGCAGAAGCTGCTAAACCAGCAGAGTATGTTCCACAACAGAGGTGTATGGGGCTTCTGGGGCCCAGCTGGCTCCTCATGCTTCGATTGCCTTCTGCTGTGCAATCCCCCACACAAAGCTACTTTTTACTGCACTGTATGCACCATGTAAATATGTTACTCAACCAAGCTTAGATATGATTTTGTCATTTCATTGCAAGCTGCTTTGTCACCCTCAATTCTCCTGTACTTCATTCAGACGTGTTTGAAACAAAGAGCCCCCCGATCAACTGGTTGTTGCAATATAAGAAGCAATCTAGACCGCAACTCTTTCTGTAGCTGCACATCCTCCTTTGAATGGCAACTCTAAGGCAGGGATCTTGTTCCTTTGGTTTTGTCAGAACATTCACAACCACTTCTAAAAATGACATGCGGTTTGTGTCACTTGCAGGACTAACAAAGGGATTACAGGACAAATAGCAGCTCCTGGGATCAAATTTGGCAGAGAAGTTCAGAAAAGATTAAATGTGATTGAGTGTCATGGTGCAAGCCCTGGTGTGGAGAAGATGGAAACTAATTGCACTGGCAATAAGGAAAAATAAAGATGAATCATCTGATATTTCTCCTGCTTTTCTCCTTACTTTCTGTTAACGCACAATTCCTTATCCAAGGAAAAAATCGCCCTCGCCAATTGTCCCTACAGCATTTTATTCAGGAGAACACAGAAATAAAAGCACAAGGTAGTTTTATCTTTTTGTGAATCTCCAGAAAAATCCTTAGTCTACAAACCTATACAAACACAGCTTCACTGGACAGCACAAGAGTGGACATACTGGGTCAGAACAAAGGTCCATCCAGCTCAGAGTCCTGAGAAGATTACAAAAATCTCCAGAAGAAGCACATGCTGATATTTCCTACAGATATTCTCATGGCCTCCAAGAATTTGTAGCTTGGGCATTGGCTCAACCGGAGGTGATTGCTAAATGTTTAATAGCCTTTGGTAGATTTCTCTACCGCGAGCCTGTGCAGTCTCCCTCTGCGTTCTATGGACTTTTATCATGCACCACGTCCCACAGCAAGAAATCCCATGGCCTAATTACAAACCATGTGCAAGTACAACCTTTTTTTTTTTTTTCTTCAGAGCTGGCTGCGTGCTGCTTACCTGGGATGCACCTTATGCTTAAAAAAAACACGAGAAGACACTCCTTGTTTATCCCCTGCCTTTGACTGAGAGTTTTACAGAGCTCTTCCCGAGCTGTTCCACCCCGCAGCCTTTCATCATCTATGTGGCTCCTTTGGGAACCTTTGTGACTTCTTTGTCCTTCCTCAGGTGGGGACCAGAACTGCGTAGGCTCATCAACACAGATTTATTTAGCCGTGTAGTGGTGTTTTTATTTTTCCTCTCCTAAAAGGAATCAATTTGCCTTTTTTTTGATCTCTACTGAGCTGAAATTTTGACAGAATTATCTGTCATAACTCTGATATTTCATTACTGCATGGTAATGGTCAAGTCAGAAACTGTAATTTTATACATTGGGATTTTTTTTTTTCCCCAGGTATATCATTTTACCAATACACTGAACTCAATCTGCTGTTTTATTTTGCAGCCACTCTTTTGTAAGGTCCTTCTCCAGCCAGCTTTTGCCCTTTGTATCCTGGGAGTCTCAGTATCATGCACACATTGTACCACCTCAGCTTCAGTCTCCTTTCAGTGTCATCTGTGAACATCTGAACAGCCCAGGAGAAAGTTCAAACTCCCGTGGGAAGCCACTGGTAACCTCCCTTATCCACTGCAAAAGTTGCCCATTTAGAGTCTTCTCCTTCCTGTATTTTAATAAATTATTTGCAAATGTGACCATCTCCTCACATACCCAGTGGCTGCTCAGACTACTTAAGAGCCTCTATGGGGCTATTAAAGTTTTCAGGGAATCCAGACAAACTGTATCAACGCCTTATCCATATAATTACAGTCTCTAATTTGAATACTATGGATATTGGGTTTATCAGCCTGTGATTAGCCAGATCACCCTTACAATCCTTTTTAACAACTGGCAACACATCAGCCGCTTCCAGTCTTCAGGTATTAAGGTTAAGCAAGAAGCTGCACACCATAGCTAGCACTCTGGCTTCTCTAAAAAAAAATATAATATAATCTTGGCATTCTTTCAGAATTCTTGAACATTGTCTGGTCTTGGCAACTTGTTAATCTTCATTTTAGTCTATTCAATCCCATCACTTTCCCTAACAACACTTCTACTTGCAGCAGTTCCTCTGATGCATCTCCCGTAAAGAAAGGTTTTAGTGTGGGAACCTCCTGAAGTTCTTCCACAGGGAATGCAGAAACACACAAATCACTTTTTTAAATTAGTCTGTTGACTTATCTTCACTGAACACTCCTGACCACCTACTGGGCCTACAGACTCTGGCTGGTTCCTGGTATATTTGAAACACAATTTATTATTAGCCTTGGTGCCTTCAACAAAATTGTTCCTCAAAGTCTTTGCTGGGCTGTCTTGAATCCTTTTAGATATATCCTGTCACAGTTTATAGTCTTTTCTGTTTTCTTAATCTGAAGGAAAGTTCAGCTTTTTGAAGAATGCCTTCTTGCTTTAAACAGCTCATATCTGTTTAATCCTGTTGTTTAGCCATGCCAGCATCCTCTTACCCTTTCTTAAGTCTTCCTTCACATGTGGTATGCATTTCTTGAGCACCTTCAGTAAGTCCGCAGAGAATTTCCATGCCATCTGCAATGATTTAACTTACCTAGATAATCCTTCTAGTTTTGTTTTTTTTTTTTTTTTTTTTTTAAGTAGATCATCTCCTCTCTCAGCTCAATAGACCCACAAGCCCCCCCCCAAAATTTATAAAAGCAGGTGATGCTCTTTGAGCTCAGGCTCATTTCCCCGCACCAGGTGACAGCTCCCATCATCGGCTTCATCTCAGCACGCCCAGGGCACCCAGACAGCTCAGGTCACACTGATGAGGTCAGCCTGACTCCCACCCAAAATTCCCCTGCCTGTTCCTGCCCACAGGATGGCTCCAGGCCATCACAGATGCCTGCTCGTTAGGGAAAACCTCTATCAGAATCACAGAATGGTTAGAGTTGGAAGGGACCTTAGAGATCATTAAGTTCCAACCCCCTTGCCCTGGGCAGGGACACCTCCACTGGAGCAGGTTGCTCAAAGCCCCAGGCTTGAGCAACCTTGAACCCCTCCAGGGATGGGGCAGCCACAGCTTCTCTGGGCAACCTGTTCCAGTGCCTCACCACCCTCACAGGAAAGAATTTCTTCCTAATATCTAATCTAAATCTCCCCTCTTCCAATTTAAAACCATTACCCCTCGTCCTGCCACTACACTGACAAAGAGACCCTTCCCCAGCTCTCCTGTAGCCCCTTCAGATACTGGAAGGCTCTACGAGGTCTCCCTGGAGCCTTCTCTTCTCCAGGAGAGAAGCATTTCAGGAGACCACAGGAATGCTAGAGGTGCAAGGCAGCATCAATCAGTCCCAACCTTGTTATCTGGAGGGTGCCTGCTCCATGAGCTTCGTTTGGAAGCATCAAACCCCAAGGACACGACAGCCACGTGCGCATCCCTGCTCCTGCCATGGGAGAGGCGGGACACCTAGCAGCTGAATATGAGCCACCAGTGTGCCCAGGTGGCCAAGAAAGCCAATGGCATCCTGGCTTGTATCAGAAATAGTGTGACCAGCAGAAGTAGGGAGGTGATTGTCCCCCTGGACTCAGCACTGGGGAGGCCACACCTGGAGTGTTGCGTCCAGTTCTGTGCACCTCAATCCAAGAGAGGCATCGAGGTGCTGGAGTGGGTACAGAGGAGGCAACCAAGCTGGTGAAGGGTCTGGAGAATAAATCTTATGAAGAACGACTGAGGGAGGTGGGACTGTTTAGTTTGAGGAAGAGGAGGCTGAGGGGAGACCTCATCACTCTCTACAACTGCTTGAAAGGACATTGTAGAGATGTTGGTGCTGGTCTCTTCTCAGGAGCAATTATCGATAGAACAAGAGGGAATGGATTCAAGCTCCAACAGAGTAGGTTTAGACTGGACATTAGGAAGAAATTCTTCAGAGAAAGAGTGGTCAGACACTGGAATAGGCTGCCCACGTTGAGTCACCATCCTTGGATGAGCTGAAGAGTTGTTTAGCTGTGGTGTTGGGGGATACGGTGCAGGGGAGAACTTTGTAGAGTACGGTAGATGGCTGGACTCGATGATCCCAAGGGTCTTTTCCAACCTGGATGGTTCTACAATTCATATTCCTCAAAAAGCCAGCTCTTTTGGCCTTAATTACTAGCTTCTCCACCATAAATTAAGCTCCCTACAGAATACTGCCATCCCCAAAGCCGGCGCTCTCCTCTCAGGAATGCCTTACCCTCGGTGGGATCCCTGGAGAGACATTCCACAGCCCTCAGGCAGCAGGGGCGCCGGGTGCAGGGCGGCTCTCCATTCTCCTTGCCTTCCTCCTCCTCCTCCTCCTCCGGGCCGGCAGAGGCCAAGCACATGGCCACCATGACGTGGGGATTGAGGGGCTTCATCTCCAAGCCCTCCTGTGGGTAAGGTGCTGCCAAGGGCGGGACGGGGAGCGTGCTGCTGCCAAAAGTGCCGTTGGTTTTGGTGAAACACCTGCAGGCGGGAGACAAGTGGAGGCAGAGTTACTCCGAGCCGCTTCTTTCCACCAGTTATCCTGAAAAACTGCAATTTTTTATTTATTTTTTTTTTTAAATCACTGTAACAATGGGCAGACAGCTCGCCGATTCAGTTTTACGTATATTTTTGGATCAATGCTGACATTAATTAAAGGACCGAGTGTTTTTAAGCCCCAACAGGCAGCCAAAGTGTTCCAAACGCGCTCGGTTGCTCCCCGCACCGACTGTGACCTAAAGACCTGACTTGTGAGCCCATTTCTCCATCGAGGCAGCCCCAGAAACCAGGTTTTCACTGCCAAGAAAAAGAGCTCGAAGTTTGGAACCCAAACAGCAAACTGAGGCACCTTGGAAAATAAATAGCGCGCGTTATCAGTTGCACACAAATTAGAAAAATAGCTGCAATATTATAAATATAACTCCCCCTCTGCTGTGTAACTTGGACTGTGGCGCTGTAATACGTGCGTAAGGCTGTGAAATTGAAGATAAACTGCTAAAAAAATTGCTCCAGCCAAGCTATTTAACCTTTCAAGAAAAAGGAGCTGGACCTTAGGAGAGACACCCCCCAGGGCTGCCAGCAGGGAAAATGCTGCCAGAGTTTGGAGCCCTGGGAACATTTGTATAAGCAATTCCTACGTAAGAAAGCCCCCCCCCCCCCCCAAAAAAAAAGCCAACAAAACCACACTTCAGTGTGGTTTTCATACAAAACCATAATTACCCCAGAAGGGAAAGTTTCACTTGCACAGCTGCCACAGGCTTGGGGAAACCACCCCAAAACGTACCCCGTGACACGCAAAGGAGATGGACCCCCGGATAAAAGCAAAGCATCCGAAGCAGGACGGAGCAGCCCAACCCCACTGGGGGGCCTGGGAGACTCCACAACACTCCCCCAAAAGCTATACAGGGTCCCACATGGGGTTTTTTTAATATGCTGATACGGATACGACTCAGAATTAATTTTTTTTATTTTTTTTCTGCCAAATTTCAATACAACCGGCGTGAGTCCTGCCCAGCGCATCCTGCTGGAGGGAGCTGGTTGTCCCTGGGATGCCACCCGAAGCGCTGGCATCTTGGAAGAGGGATGAGGGTGGGCTCTGACACCGCTGGGGACAGGGTGGCAGCCAGCAGAGCTGCAGAGGGATCAGCTACTCAACTCCAACTCATTTCAAACTGGGCTTGACAATCACTGTTAGAGCCTGCCCAAAGTCCCCAAAAGCACTTTTATTGCATTAAAAAGGTCACGGTGACATGTAAAAACATCACTCTTGAAGGACTCATCCTACAAACTCACCCAGAGCCTCAGTTTATACTCCCACCATCAATATTGTCAGAACTGGAAGAGCAACCAGAACAAATGACGCAAAACAACTTTCCAGAAGAGGAACCAGAGGAAGGTGTCCCCCCCACCTCCCACCCCTGGCAAAGATCTCGCTTCCAAAGCCAGAGCAGGGGACAAGGGGGACCCCTCCAGGGTCCCTTCCCAGCCACGGTGAGGAGGGAACAGCACCAACCTCCATCCTCAGCCTCCGCTCTCCTCTTTGGTCCTTCCGCTCCCACAACCGCCTCCAAAAATCATTATTCCAAGTACCAAAATACCACAGAAGCCACTGAAGAATCCACATGAAACACATCTGGTCTTCAAACAAATCCATTTATTAGTTTGCATTTCTTTCCACAGAGGTTTTGACTGTACTCTTTTTTTTATTTTAAATATATTCTTAGAGGAACCATTTAAAATGTTTGGGGTTTGCATGTTTATGGGGCTTTCTTTTTAAAGACACAGAGGTTGGTGTAGTTCTTTGTCTTACTGTATGGGCTCAAATGATGTTTCAAAACAGCAGTTCAGCTTTTTAAGCTTAAATAACCCCATTTTGATGGCAACTAGCCATTGGTAAACCCTGAGTAGCGCGTGAAAATAGACAGACAGAAAAAACACATTTTCTATCAGTTTCTCAAAAACTTTACCAAACTACGATCTGACTGGAAAGCCCACAGCAAGATAATTTAAGATTTAAAGAGCTGGAAAAAGGGATCGATAGGGGTTTATTTGAAGTGTGTATTTCAGATTTCCCACCGGAACACAGCGAATCTGCAAAGGAGATCTGCAAAAACATGAATTCCTCGGCAACCGTTAAGCATCCAGAAAGTTTTAGTGTTAAAAGCACCACAGAAAGGGGAAAAAAAAAAATAAAACAATGAGTTCTCAATCCCAATGTAGGGAGCACAAAGGCTCCGTCCACATCAGCAAAGCGGGTATCCCCGTTTCAGCAGGTCCTACCTCTGGCAAACCTCCACCAGCCCTTCCGAGAGCATAAAGTGCTAATTTTAACAGAAAACCGAGGGACTTCACCACTGTATTAATAAACCCTGCTCCGAGATGGCTGTTGCTGAAAAAGCAGCCACAATAGCCAGCTAACGCACAGGTGAAACCTTTAGGATCCGTTTGCATCTGGTCACAATCCAAGCGACCACTAAATTCAACCCAAATCAGCAGCAACTCCAGGCATTCCGTAGAAATGGGCTAATTTGGGAATTAGAAGCACCGAGGTAGAAAGGTATGAGCTGGGCCAGGTGCATCCAGAATGCTCAGGGATTGGAGACCATCATCCTACTGGAGGTGTTGCCACCTGAACCCACCTCCCCCTTCTGAAGGCGGGTGTTCTGCGGGAGGAGGTCCGTGTTTTTAATACACAAGATGCAATAATTTGAGGGCGGGTGGAACAAGACACAAACAGGACGGAGGGGACAGCCCTCACCTACCCAAAGCAGCCCCAAGGTTGAACAAAAATGGGGAAAAATTGGCCCCAAATTCCCATTTGCCAAAAAACCTCCTGGCTTGACGGCACTAATCCACCAGCTCTTCCTCCTCCTCCTCCTCACCCCGGCTGCACATCCTGCTCCCTGGGGTAATACCCCGGCACGTCTCCGGTCCCCCTGCTCCCCCTCTCCCATGTCCTCCCTTCCGTTCCCCCAGCACTGGGAAGGGGACAGCATGGCCCCAGCTTCTGCCAAGCAGAGGTTAATGGTCCCCTCCGGGGTAAGGCAGCTGCAAGGGACAGCCTGTTTCTCTGTCTCGTGCTCAAATATAGCCCAGGGACATGAAAATTCAAAGTTCAGACCCTGCTGATGACCCATCTGGGAGGATGGAACCCTCCCTGCTTCTGTAAAAAAAAAAAAGACGACAAAGTGCAATAAAGAATTTAAATATGCTTAAAACTGGGAAGCAAGCTCTTAATTATGGTGTAACACACACAGCACGGTCCCAGTCACGGCCAGTCAAGCACACCTTGAGGACTGCTGTTACTGGGAACAGGCTTCCAACTGGTCTGCCCAGAGACCAGCGTGACACTGGTCTGGTCACAGTGCACCCAGCTCCACCTGCCAGCACCGGTCCCTCTCCACCACACCATCACGCGTGTACTTGGGGAAGGAGGAAGAATTCAAAGCCAATTCTATTTTGAGAAGCAAAACCCATGAAAACAGAGCGGACGGGTTTTCTGCCTCCAGCAGCAGCTTCGTTTCACTCAGCTTCTCCAGATGTGCACCTAAAGGCAGCTGACAACTTTAATAAGACAGAGAATTCAAAGAATGATTGAAAAAAAAAATAATCCAGAATTTACCATTCAGAGCAGTGGAGCACATCTGACTTTCACTCCTATTAAAACAACAGTCATTAAAATAGCTAGAGATTTAGTCAGAAGCCCAGAAGGGTATACTTTAAAACTTTCAAGAGTGAAAAACCTCCTAAAAATCCAGACTCCAAGCTACAGCAGAGACAGATTTCTCCCTTGTTTTATAGGGGAATCCCTTTTCTCACACAAAAGAACATATCGCACCCTGACAACGGCTGGCCAGGCTGCTCCTGAAAAGCCTGAGGAACCTCAAATCCCATGTTTTACAGAAAACAGCACCGTGACAGCAAAGCTGTGACTCTGGCTCGGTGTGCTTAACAGAACAGCAGGAAATGTAAAATACAGAAGACCAATTAAATCCTATTTGACAAACTCCATATGGAATCGTTTTGTTATCTCCGAACTGAAGAAAACACAGGAAATCAGGTCTTAAAAAAAATATAAATAATAATAAAAAAATCCAGCACCCAACCTGCCTCACTTCCTCGAGAGTGCTGGAGGGAGGTGTTGAGCCAAAGGAGCTCTGGGGTTTAATAAACTCGTTTTATTCCGTCCTGGGGACAATCGGTGATGGCTCTCGCACGGACAGGGAGCTGCTCCGTCCCCTGGGCTGGGGACTCGGGCTCCGCTCTCCCTCGCCCTGGGCTGGGAGGCGAGTGGTCCCGCTGGGAAGCGTCCTGCCTTGGCAGGGTTTCACCTCACCTGTTATTGTTCCGGCAATTCCGGCAGCTGATGCACTCCGAGGGGTCTGCCTGCGGCACCGCCGCGTACATCCCGCCGCCCTGGAGTGGGGAGAAGGGGGAAAAAATAAAAAGAATTAATAAAGAGTAAAAAAAAATAAAATAAAATAATCAATCTCTATGTGAACACAGGAGGGACAGTCAGCGCCCGGAGCACTTTGGTTCCCAAACTCACACCACCTTCCAGACCTCGTGCGTGGCACGGCAACACTGGGCAATTGTGCACAGCCAAGGGGGGGGGCTCCGCCAGCACCACCGAGAAAAGTAAATAACTGCAGCTCGGAGAAGTATGTGGTAATTTCCCTGGTCTGTTTTCGGCTTCATACGTTCAGGTTTAATTTAATAAACACGCTGTAAATATGTTTATTTTTAAGGCTGACGACAGACATGAAAGCGAGGTGCTGTTCGTTAGCGGCAAACTGTGCCGGAGCATTAAACACAGAGCTGATGTCACAGCACAAACCCATCCCACTTTCCTGTAATTACTTCGATTAGATCAGTTTACTCCGCGATGCTGATTTTTTTTTTTTTTTAATTTTTTTTGAAACGTTTCATATTTTTACAGATGGGGTAATTCCTTTGCCAGCAAATGACTCTCTGGGTGAGAGGGATTTTGTGTTGTTGGTTTTGGCCACGGGGGCCGTGAGGAGCGAGCAGAAATGCCCAGATTAACACATACCTCATTGTTAGGGCCCGGGCAGACACCGAGGCAGGAGCTGCTCCGAAACGGGACCGCCGAGCCGGGCTACCGGGCTGCCTTTCGGGGGAGCCACTTTGGGAGAGCTCACCTGCTTTCTGAGATTTCAAGGGGCAGGTAACTCCTAACAACCCCAAAATCAAGACTTCTCCTTCTGTTTTTTGTGGCCGGTCATCAGCCCAATGAGGAAATACCTAATTAGTCTTGATTGCCATCCCGGCCAGTTTCTCTCTTCCTCATTTAGCCCAATCAATGAAACAATCAAGAGAGCCCCTAACGAGGATGGGAACATCCTGTTCTCGCTCCGTGCCAGTCCCCATCCTTCTACGTGGGAAGAGCTTGCGTGACTCCAGCTTTCTCCAACACGGAGGGGGGAAAAGCACAACTCAACTATTTGCAGGGTGACAGCGTGGTGTGTCCCACCACGTGGCATGAGGAGCTCCAGGCACCACCACCTGCTCTGCACAAGCTCCCCGTTCCCCTGCTTCAAAAAAAATAAAAAAAAAATTAGGAGGGACAAAAGAAGCCCCCAAGTCTTCTCCTGGGTCACCACCTTCCCTTCCTGAGGGCTTGTACAGGTGGATGCTTTTGAAACGTCTCACCCACCGGGAGGTTGGACAGGTCCAAAAAACCATGTTTTGGGCCTTGGTTGCTCTTGAAAGCAATGAAAAAGCCATGTTTCTTGCTAGACGGGCAGATGGAAGACAGAACCGGGGGAAGAACCAACTGGTCTGGGCTCAAAGCTGGAGTTCAGCAAAGTGGTAACCACTGTGCAAGTGCTAATTTGTTGTTCAATAAAATGAAGTGCTTGTGTTCAATTACTAACACAAACAATAGCCCCATTTTTTTTTTTCCCCTCCAGAAACAGCATGGGCTATTCAGATTTTTGAACTTTTTCAGTTTTCCTGGGCAATGTTCACAGTTTTGAGTAAGTTTAGTAAGTTTGAATGCAAGCCATCTGTTTCCATAGACAATAATGAAATCATTATTCTCTCTTGGAAACGGGACACATTTCAGCAAATGAAGTATTTTTCCACAGCATACAAAGGCTGGGTCACAGATTTAAATTAGGTTTTAATTTTATTTTAAATTTCAAAACACAAAATGAGCCTGTCTCAGTCACAAACAAGAGACTGAAAAAAAACCAAAAACAACCCCAACCAACACACGAAAAAAACCCAGGGTTATTACGTTGCTGCATTTCAAGATGTATGGGGCATTTTATTTTATGGAACCTCCTGCTACATTCGTGCTTTGCCATAATTAATAGCATTGCTTAGAGTTACAGATCTGAAACAGGTGGGGGAAAAACGGGTGATCCATAAAGCTGCAGAATAAGCGGCTATAATTAAATCTATTTAACTTGAAGATTGAGAAATACCATATGTACAAGTAAAGTATCTCAGCCCAGTGCTGGAGCATTCTCAGAGCTTACACGCTGTTAGAGGGAGGGTAGAGGCAGATTTCCCAGAGTAAGTGGAATTCTTGCTGTCATCCGATATTCTCAAATGAAAACCATGATGTTTGCATCAGAAATATCAGCCCAGTTGCTTCCTCTGGGATAAGTAATTTAGTGGAACTGGTTGTTATCAATGGATGAGTATTTCCCCCCACCCGAACTAAAATCTGCAACCTCCACAACCTCTGCACAAACCCCGAGCTCCGGGGCAGAGCCTCCCCCCCACCGCAAGCGCTTACGTTCAGGAGGTGGTGGGGACGGTCGTAGTCCAGGTGGGTCCTGGGCAGGGAGTTGGTGTGTCCGGGGTACAGCCCAGCTCCTCCGCTCACCATCCCGTTGACTCCATTGGTGACTTTGTGATGGAGGTGGGGACAACCGTTGCCGAGGCCACCACTGCCCATGAAGCTGCCGTGGACGCTGCTGTTGAGGTGGCTCGTGCCGGGCAAGGTTGTGTACTCCATCATTTGCCCAGTGACATCTGCCCCTTGGTAGAGATAGCTGGGAGGGTCGTACTCTGTGAGAGACATCATTGCCAAGAGTGTGTTTATTGCCAAATGAAGAAAAGTTAAGTGAGAGTCTCTAAGAAACAGAAGAAACTTCTTTTTTCTTTTTCTACAGCTTTTGTAAATTGGCCATGATATCCAAGCACTCAGTACACAAACGTAGACATGGAAAACAGCCACATCCTGGAGAACAGACCAGGTTTAGACCATGGTCTGACATCAGTCACTACCAAGAATGGCCTAAAACTGGGCTATTTGTATCATCAACAGCCCCTCTGCTGTCTGCTACAAACTCCTTCCAGAAATCTCTCTGGGCCGCGGCTGAAGTTCTTATCTTGCAAGAAGTTTGGTTTCATTTCTTTTTGTCAGAGAGTAAGGACATGTAAAAATAACCCTGGGCTCTGGAAAGAGCAAGGCTGATGTCTGCATTAGGATCCGACAAGTGAAGAGATTCTGCCAGGACGGGACCGTTTGGTGGGTACAGAGCACCCTGTGAAGCCCCAGCACCTCTGCTCAAGGCTCCTGCTGGCAAACGGAGAGGTTTTCCTTATTAACACCTCTCTAGAAGACATGGACATCAAACTCCATTTCCCTCTGAAGGAACTGAGAGGTAACAAGGGACTTGTCCTCCAAGCGCTGCAAGTTCCTTTTCTTTCCAGATACACACGAGAGAGGGAGAAGGAGAGACACAGGGCTTCAGTCTCCACATTTTAACAAGTACTCATGATTCCACACAAGTTGTGCCACCACCAGCAGCAGAAAAACAGGCAGGTGCTTCAAGTTAAGCACAAGCTGCAGAACCTCTGCCACACCATTCTCTGGGTGAAACCCCAGCACGGCCGTGAGAAACGACCTAGAGAAATGGAGACATCGCTGCTCTTAGAAAGCCCAAACCTTCAAAGGCACACCAAGGAAGTGCAGTGCTAAATCAGTACCAGTTGGCTTACACATAATGCGAACGTTACTCATTTTACTCCAATAATGTTTTTGTTTGTGAAGGGAAAGCAGGATGGACTCACTCTGCATGGCGTTCTGCTGACGGTTCTTCCAGAGGCACATGGCGATGAAGACGATGCAGATGAGGACCATCACGCCCAGGACACAGCCCACGATCAGGTAGAGCATGTCGCTGCTGCGAACGGGGCCGTTGGAAGGACCAGCTCCGCTGCCCCCAGCCCGCTCGGGGGGGTTCGGTGGGGTACTCGGGTCCTTCACTGGGTATTCAGATGCTCCTGGCATGCGTTTCACTGGGGGAAAGAAGAGACATGTACCCCTCAATGTACCCTGTACTTTTGCTAAATGCATTTTCTAAATATTTTTTTTATTATTATGAAATGAAAATAACGACTGCCGAGTTAGAATCCTAATGCCACGAAGAGAAAGCTTCCAAGTCAGTATTAAAACCTCTAACGAGGAGGCCAACTACTACTGGGTAATAATTACTTGCCTTGGAAGCCGGGGACTATCCCGCTGTAACCTTCTCCCCGAGGTCACTGGGAACTTTAACGAGCAACTGGAAGTACACATGGCTAGAACTGCACTAACTCCCAACTTTGAAAGAGCGCAAAAATCTTTCCACTTCTGAGGTCAGGAAAAACCACAACACGCATTTCTATGGCCTAACTGCTGCCAGATGACCTGCTTTATCTGATGTGAACCCTGCTAACCCCCTTTTCAAAAACCTGACTAATTTCAGATACCAGGAGCTAAAGAGAAAGTCACTGAAAACAAGATGCTAGTTGAACCCAGGAATTAAATTTACATTCGTTTCCAGCACACCCCAGCTCAGATTCATTTCCTTTGACGCTAAGAACCTCAAAGAGGGGCCTGGCTCAGGAGTGAAGCTGCTCAGAGACACAAGTGCCTGGGTGCAGATACGTTAGATAAGCCTGTTTCCCCCCCCCCCCATAAGCCCAGAGGAGATGCATTTTCAGGAAGAGAACGACAGACTGCATCTTGCCAAGTTTAAAATCAGGGAAGAAAGTTACATTCCTTTCAGGAGGAAGACCAACCCTGCGCGTAGCCTGAAACCCTGCAGCTCCCAGCCCTTCTTTCAAAGGCTTTGCTACAGACTTTGCTAAATGTTGATGCTTCCGCTCCTAGAGGGCTTTTTTTCTTTCTTTTTTTTTTTTCTTTCTTTTTTTCAAAAACATTTTTTCATAGCACTGCATTTGAAGTTTACTGTCTGCATTTTCCCTTTACAGCCTTACTTGGTTTTAGAGATTAAAGGAGACAGGAATTCTTCGGAAAATAAATGTGACTGCCATATCTGACACTTCCAGAGAACAGTACAAACTTTGTGCCAGAGGCATGCGGGATTAGCGATGGAGGCAGCCAACATAACCATCAATTGCTGTGGTCTGCACTTATACAACGTGTCACAGAGCCCCCCAAGACATAAAACAGACATACAAATCAATTCTGTCATCTTCAAGAGCGCGGTTGTCTCCTAAGGAGAGGCTATCAGCACAGCAGGAAAAAAAAGAAAAAAAAAATCCCAGCCCAGAACAACACCACTATCTCTCCGGGCAAGCAAATCCGCAGAGGTTTTCCTTTCTTGGGAGTGCAACGTCTCACTTTCCATATGTTCCTAACAATCCCAGCTTGGGAAGACAAAACAATCCTCCAAAACATTCCAGAAAATTACCGGCTCCGTGGCAGCTGACTCTAACCCCGAGGAAACCCTCCGGGTTCTGCACGAGCAGATATTTCACACCCCAAAAGCAGCAGCCCCCCCCCAGGGTCCCGCGGGCTGCTCACCTTTGGTTTCGCAGATCATCACGTTGCTGTACTCGCTCTCGCCGCCCTCGTTATAGCACTGCATCTTAATGTCGTAAGATGTTTCTGGCTGCAGGTGATTTATCAAGTGCCATTGCTTTGTACCTAAAGGGGAGGAAAAAAAACCAAAAACAACTATAAATCCAATAAATCAACTGCATTTCACGTATTCACCCAAGCCAGGATGAGGTCTGGGGACATCGCAGCATCCTTTTCTGTAAAATGCAGGGCTAACTGCAGCACAAGTCTTTATTAACAATTTATGGACTTATCTGAAATTATAAGACAACGTTTGGCCAAACAGATTCTTAGAAGAACCTTCTGATGAACAGAAGTGGTTTGGGTTTGGTTTTTTTTTTCCAACTGATTATAAAAAAAAATAAAATACCTTTTTCAAAAAAATCCAACCCAGAAGTCACTGAACTCAAAAATATTCATCCAAGTTTCCAGCACCTTTAATTATTTGATTTAAAAATCAACAGTGTTTCTGTGTATCTTAAATAGGAAACTGGGGGGGGGGGCGGGTTTGGGACAGGTTATGGTACCTCCTGACAATACACAAGGTGAATAACAAGGAAAAACTGGCCGAAAAAAAAAGGTTAAACTCAGGATGGGGGAAAAAACTTTGCCATGATCAGCCAACCTGCAAGCTCCCAACCTGCAATCCTGCAAATTGATGGGAGGCACCCTCTGAAGCCGCCCGTTTTTCGTGGGAAGGATACATCCAGGTTGCTCAAGGCAGCCCGAACCCCCAAAATAATTGGAGGTGCGTTGTGCGAGAGCCGGAGGGAGGCAGGGCTGGAGCAGGGGGATGTCTGCAGCGGGGGCCAAGCCACCCTCTCCCCCCGGGGACAGCTCTGTCAGCTCTGGCTCCCGGCCAGCCTTTCATTTAGACACCCTCCTGAAGCACCCAGCACTTCAATATAAATCACTCCCAGTTTTTACTTTCACTGGCTCGCGACAAATTTTAATAAACAGCGACCCTCCCCTCCCCCCCTTTTTTCTCTATTTTTTTTTTTTAAAAAAAGGAGTTTAATTAACTGTTTGAGTGCTCTTAATCCCTCTTGGAAAATACCACCTTGAACTGTTTCCACTGTTTCTAAGAAACTGTCATACCACCTACTGATTTAAGCATTAATAAAAAAAATATATATATAAAAAAAAAATCAAGCCTGCTTGGCTGGTGGGGGCTGGGTTTCAGTTTCTCTGGGCCCCAAACTGGGGGGTGCAGAGGCCTCAGAAAAAAAAAAAAAAAAGGGTACCCCCCCCTGGTTGGGGGATGTCAGCAGGGGACACGCTGCGGGGTGCCATCCCAGTCCCGTCCCACACACGGGCAGAGGAGCCCTGGCTTTGGAAGCTGGAACCAGCCTTGCCCTAAATCGCACGTTTTCCCAAGATTCATAACTTGGTTTTCCCGTGGCCCCCACCCCCAAGCATTCCTTTTGGTAATTACTACACCAGGTTTTAGGTTTCCGCTTCAAACCATTAGTGGAACTGGAATCAGTACAGGCACTTTAACTGTCCTCTTCGTGCACCATTAGCAAGGAAAAACATTTAAACAACTGACATCAGACTGCATTTACATTTAAAATTTAATCTCCAGGACCCTCGAAAGAGAGAAATTGAGACCGGCCACGCAGGACGGGGCTGATCTGGGTTTGCTTTTGCTTAAAGACACCGAGGAGCCACCCGAGTCAAGCTTTGTGCTTGGTTTTTTTTCTTTAAATAAAATCTGATTTTGCCTGTAGCAGCATTTGTAAGGGGTGGGGGGTGGGGGGAAGTTTTCTGCAGAGTTTTGAATGTCTCGAAAGACAAGACTTAACAGGAAACGGTAAGGAAAGCCTACGGCAAGTACTTAGCTAATACAGGCATCACAACACTTTTTCCACAACTCATGTAGCCATTTCAAGATAAAATTCCCTGTCAAAAAACAGACAGATTAATTCAAAGGTAACAGAGGGGGGAAAAAGTGAAGAACAAGTGATTTATGGCAAAAATACCTTAAGTCACATGTTTCTCTACATATTTCACATCAAATGCTTCCAATCACACTTTAATTGAAAATAGCTGTCTCTTCTCCCCACATCCCCCAGAAAGCTAATTTAGGGGAACATAGTAAAGAAAAGTTGAAGTTTAAATATTTCCAGCAAGTGAGTTTCTGTTGCAGGCTCTGCCTGAGCAGAGCAGCTGCTAATGGTTTCAGACTCTGTGTGTGTGTGTTGAGCTCTTTGTGGCACTCTCAGAAAAAAAAAAAATAAAAATCAGAAACAAGCTAATTTCACAGCACAGCAGAGCCCACTTAAACAACTAACTGCTTAGTGGATAAGATTTATAAACACACGAGTTCCATCCAGCAAAGGCTAAAATACATTTGCAGATGAAGGTGCAGGCTGCGTTAAAGCAATCCTCCTGCAAACTCTGCGTCTGCAATAGCTTTATAGCGTGGCAAAAGCTTATGTCATGCAGCAAGGTACTATGTGGAGTATTGTCTAACGGGGAAAATTTTCAAAATAAAGGCCCATTCCCCTTGTAACTGAAATAAATGAGGGGAAAAAATAATTAACATCATCGGGACAGAATGAGATCACTACGTTTACTCAGCCCAAGCAATAAGGACATGAAGTAAAGTATTTTTGAAAGGGTTTTCCACTTCTGGACTAATAGAGACATTATCTAATAACTTCTTCCAGGAAAACGATGATCTAATGTGCACAGGGGGAAAAATATATATATAACCTGATTAAAAGGCAAAGTGAAGCACAACCATACCTGCATCTGCAGCATACTACGGCACTTGAGGCTAAAAGTAACTCCTTATAGCAGGCTAAGCAATTAGGCAAGGGCAAAGGAGAGAAAGGCAATTATACACGAGGTACTGTCTAGCTTAAAAAAAAACAAAAATCCATGCTGGGGTAAATAATCTTAAAAGGCAGCTAGTTATTGGTACAGTCTGTAACGTAGGCGCACTCACCCTGGTTTAAATCTCATTTACGCTGCTTTCTCTTAACTACTTTAAACTAAACCAGTTTAAATAGATCTACATCAAGGCTTTGCAGCAAGACAAACTTAAACCCAGTATTTAGATCTCAGGTTTCCATGTAGAATAGGCTTCAGAAGGAAGAACCAAGTTCATGTGTGGGCAGAACTTGACATTGTGTAGTCGAGACCTCTACTTCTGTGAAATATATTGTCAAGGCTTAGTTTGGGAAAAGCAGTTTAGATTTCATATAAACACAGCCAACACGGCTACACGATGTTCCTCCCCATCCAGCGGTGTTATTACGCACGCAGACACTGCACTCTACCTTCCACGATATCCCTCTTGTAGTCACTGTCATTGTCACTGTCCGTAGGCCGATAATAGATATAAAACCCTTGGATGGGCGTGTTGTTGTTGCTCGACGTGATATACTGGAAGAGAATTTTAAAGAGACTGCCTTAGAGAAGAAAAATTCTCATTGAGTCCTGCTGAGCCACCATCACTGAATCTCTTATTGCCTTGGAATATGTATTTTTTATTTTTTTTTTTTAAACAAGCTTGTGTAAGCAAGGTGTAGGGGGAGTACTCCTCAGAGCAGTGGAAAAACGTGGGATAGGATGGGGACAAGAGACTGAGCTGGGGGTGACACTGTCCTCCCACAGCACTTCCCAAACTGGCAATTAGGGTTTGGCCACAAACAGCCTGGAAATGCACACAATTAATGGAAGTGGGAAAGTTAAGACCATTTTGACTTCAGAAAGAGTTAAGGTCACTCGAAAATTCAGCTCGAGAATATTTTAACTTTCAGTTATGCGGCCCCTGAGGAACTAGAGGTTATTTTAAGTTTATTATCCTTAACATCTCTTAAGGCTGAGCAGAGCAAACGAACACTGGGAACTCTACATGTTAAATCCTCCAAAGTACACCAGGGGGTTAGATTTCAAAACAAGAGCAAAGAATTTCTGTGGGTTTCAATAAGGACTTTAAAAGTACTTGTTTACAGAAAAGGAGGTAACAGGGGAAAGGAAAAGGTTTCTCTAATGCAAAACCTCTCCTGGGCTTATGGGAAGCCGGCGGGTTTTCTGTGCAGCGCCTGCTTCCAGCCGTCGCAGCCTGGATTGAGAAAAGCATCAGGAATTGCAGGAAAAGGAGCCAAATCCCTGGCAACCCGTGGCCTGAGCAGGGTTTGGCCAGAGGGAAGACCAGCGGCGCCTCTCCACCTCTCTATGCCAAAGCAGGTGGTACCCAGCCGGTCCCCACAGCGGGCTCCCATCTGGGGTAGCCCCAGTGGCACCGGGCATCCCTGGGGAGCTGGGAGACAGCAAAAAGGCAAAACGGGAGGAAGAAAAAAGGTTTGGAAATTGGGGGCAAAGGGGCAGAGAGGCACGCAGCCCCATCGGTTACCCAATTCTATACACAAACCCAAAAATATCTCAGCCCTTGTGGAGGAAGAAGATGATCTCTGAGCCTTTGGGGAGGAAGCCCCACTCACTGCTCTGCAATCAGCTCTTCACCCTCGACTTCCAAGAGCCAAAGCAATTGTAAAAAGTAAAAAAAAAAAAAAAGTAAAAAAAAAAAAATCAGCCCACAACTGCGAGAGGGGCAGGAGGCAGCTATACCTACCGTCCACTTCAACATGATCTGCGTGTCGCTGACGGCTTCGGTGTACGCGATGTGGGGTCCCGCCACGGGGCGGTTGGAGAAGCGGCTGGTAAAGCCGGCCACCTGGTAGGGGCGAGACGCCGCGCTGCGCGGGCTCTCCCCGTAAGTGTTCACTGCAATCACACGGAACCTATACATTTCGCCTTTCAAGGGGGGGGGGGGGGAAGTGAAAGAAAGAAGATGCCGTTAACAGAGCAAGAACTAGAAACGGGGTTCAAGGAGAGTCACTGGAAGCTATCTGGGGAAATTCACCCTGGAAAAAATTCAAAAGGCTATTACACAGGGAGACAGAGATGCCTCCATCACCTCAGGAGGATCCTAAACTGCAAGCTGCTGGGCACCAAGATGCCCCAGAGGATACCCATCATCTGTTCCCCTACTCTTGCACTCTTTCCCTGAGCTTTCAGGGCTGGACACTGGGAGAAATCAGGATACACCTGTTGCCATTACTACATTTTTATCTTTTTTTGCACTCTGAGTGCTTACTAGAAGAACCATTAGGCTAAAAATAGCAATAATACACAACCTTCCACTCCACATGAACAAGTATTAAATTATGGCGGGTTTTTTTTTTCCCCACTTGGAAAGCCAGAAATCAGCTTGAATTCAGGTAATGAGCTTCTATTCCACACAACCCTCCCCCCTCAACCACCTAATTGATCCAGAAACCAAATAATCCAAGCAGAAGTTAAAATGAAAGAACCAAAGAGCTGCAGGATTCTCTCAGCAGGAGCACAGTCAACAACAGCTGAGGTGAAGGAAAGATCATTTTGAATACCTGGCTCCAAGTTACGAACTTCCACAGAGAGCTTGGAAGGGGAAATGTTCTCGGCTGCAACGAGCCAGTCGCTGTTTCTACCCAGGCGTTTATACTCCACTTTAAAGGCCGTAATGGGGGAGCCACCGTTGGCCCGTGGGATCCATGTGACATAGACAGAGGATTCTGATGCCGTGGAGATCGTGGGTCGGTCAGGGGCTTCTGGAACTGAAATGAGAAATTCACTTAAAGAGGGTTAAAGTCAGTTGAAACTGCATTTTCTCTAGCAACCGATTAAACAAGCGGCTGGTGATTCAATTAGACTTCACACGTTAAAAAGGAGAATCTTAAATTCTCCCGTAAACTACTCCCCGTGCTCTTCTGGAAAAGATGCTTGAAGAGCAGAAAACAGAGGAATCAGTGGCTTTATTAATAAAACAATCAAAAAAAGATATGGCGTTGCACTATCCCAACCCATCGCTACATGGAAACAGAAACATATACAAAGTGAACTGGAAAAATTCGGTTATCATTTTTAAAACCCCCAAATTCCCCTAGATCCAAGAGCAAACCCAGCATGCGAGGAAGGATGTACTTACTGAACTCACTTGAAGTTACAGACAGCAGTGGAACAGAGAGAAAGGAAAGAGGTGGTGTTAGTAAATGTGGTGATAACCATCCTGCTGAGCAACGAGAGCCCTAAGGCTCTATTAATCTACCTTATATTCATTAACGTGGAGCCAGTCACTGGTGAGAAGAGGAATTGAGTGAGGAGCAGCAAGCAGTGGCTCTGGGGACGTGAAGTTGTGTTTGCAACTGGGCACACGTAAGGTGTCCCCTCCTGCGGTTCCTCTGATAAATATGTTACACTATTACAAGCACGCAATGCTCCTCACTGATGTTATTAATAAACTTCTCCATTCCCCTTCTGTTTTACCCAAACTTTAGACACCAAATCACCCTGAGTATATTTGCCTGAACTAGGTCAATGAGTTCCAAGGCTGCGGTGGTGAGAAAAAGGACCATAAACATGCCATTTTCACTGGAAACCAGGCTAAAAAGTCACATCTACTGGTCAGAAATAAGCCTATCCCCAGGAAACCAAGGGAAAACATTCAGAACAGATCTAAGCCCCTTTGGGAACTTAAACCCCTGACATGGGAATCTCCCTTTTCCTCTGGATCTTTCACAGTGGAAAAGAAGAGAAAAACCACAGAGTATTCAGCAAAAAGCAACGGCAGGTTAAACTAACAAGCAGCAAGATCGTGGGTTACACGTGAGAGATTTATTCTTTTGGGAGGCACGCGGGAAATAGAAGAGGTGACACGAGCACCGAGAGCAGTAATAAACCCAAGAGAAGCAAGACATGGCTTTTAGCAGATGGGTTACAGAGCGCCCGCACACCCACCTCCGCTGTGCCGAGACAGGTCCGGAAGGACAACGCCGAAATTATTTGTCCCTTCGTGCACGACGGGGTGCTTAGGAAGGCCCACCGGCGGAGACGGGGCCTGAGTGTTTCTCGAGGATGAAGTTCTTTCTATGGAAGACGTGACACAAGGGTACATCAGCTCCGAGAACACTGTTTGGCTGCCTCTCACCACTGGCTGCGGCGCAGGGAACCAAACTCATCAGCAACAAGCTCATCAGTCGGGAGAGCAATTATGGGGAGCAAGAGAGGAGACTCCCCCCCCCCCGTCAGTCTCGGGGGGAGACACCACCAACCCACATCTGTGGTGACGCTGACGGCTCCTGCCTGGCTTTCAGAGCCCCCTCTCATCAGGAAATCACAGCAAGGGGGGAAAATTGCTCTCTGAAACTCATGTCTAGAGGAAGAGGATCGATAAAAATGCTATGGAAGCTGGGGCCAAGATACTGAGCTGAGTTCTGGCCCGGGGCAGTACGTATATATGTACCGTGAATTTACAGATTTCACAAGTACATTACATTCTTAATAAAATTTTAAGCTCTCTGGTTCTTGTACATCAGTATGAAAAAATATGTGATTGATTGGAGGCTTAAAAGTGCAGCCACCAACCCCCAAGCTGGGAAGAAAATACTGGCTTTGGTTAGAAACGCTCTTTTGCTTGTCACTGCCTGCACGCAACCGCCAACACTTCTGGTCCAGCAGCAACCAGCCTTCTGCTCAGCCCAGAAATTCCCACTAAAGCTTCTGCAAAGCAAACCAGAAGCACTTTTGTCGATACATGGAAATTTGATGGCGCGGGGTTTCATTGGGGATACTTTGAAAAACCTCAACAAGGATCAGGCTGCTCCCTGACTGAGAGCCTTTAAGCAGGAGGAACCTTGCAGTATAAATCTTAAATAATCATCCCAAAAAATATTATTATCAAGCTTTTAATAGCTCTTGCTTACCAAGAGCCCTGGTAATGCTCAGTATTTCAGTTCTTAGAGGCTGTCCTTCAGCAATTAAACAGCAGAGCATTTCACACGTGGCTTAGCAGACAGACCTGAGGTACTTTAAACCAACGGGGGACGCGGGGACCGTGGGCGCTGCCCCTACCTTTGCTGGTGCGGAAGGTGAGCATGGCGGGCTGGCCCTCTCCAGCCGCGCTCCGGGCCACCATCAGGACCTCGTAGAGGCTGGAGGGCTCCAGCTCAGCCAGGCGCAGCTGGCTCTCGCTGCCGGGGACACGCACGGTCTGCCAGCCACCCGCCGCGCCGGGGCCGTCCTCCAGCTGGGATGGGGAGAGAGCAGCATCAGCAGGGAACAGCACAGAACCCCCCCCTCCAAAACCCCAAACCTCCCCCATCCCAGGGACCTCTGCCACTTGCCAAAATTCCATGGGTTTTCCTGCATCTACCTATGGTTGGGCTCCGAGGGCTTCTGCCACAAATCAACACTTTAGCAACTACTGCCGCAGCGCTCCTTCGATAAAATCATTTTCCCCTCTCCATACACAAGCATGCACTTGTCTTTGAGGAAAAAAAAATAAAAATGCTTATTTTCACTTGTTGCTAAAACTAGCAAGAGACCAAATGATTTTAAAGACTTCAAGCAGCCTTTAGCTGTGACATTAAAAGGCTGGACCCAACACCCTAATGTGAAAGATGTGTTCCCTGAACTGTCCCAGCTTTTCCTGGACTTAAGCATTTTTAAATGCTTAAGTTTTATTGGCTAAAATTTATTTATTGGCTAAAATGGGCAACAAAAAGTAGTCTCAGTTACTTCTCAAGGCTGGAAAAAAAAAAACCAACACACCAAAACCAGTCAGCAGGGAGACCAAAGATTTGGTTTTTATTAATGTGTGTTTCCCTTTTTTTTTATTAAAAAAATCCCACAACTAAACCCAAAACATTTTTAATTTAACAGTGAAATCACCAGCTTCATTTAGGAAAGGAGAGAGATTCAGGGCAGTCTTTTAATGCTTGACCCTTACAGGAAAACATTAGCTCAAATCCCAGAGGAAAAGACAAAGATTCTACCAAAAATAAACTACTAAACAATATAAGACTTTAATAAAACATGGAAGGCAGATCTAAATGCTGCGGATTATCAAAGGTTATGGAAGAGGTCCTTCTTCTGAAGAAATCACTCTAAGGCTTCCCCCCCCCTTTAAAAGAGGGAAATCAATAAAATAACGATGCAAAGATAACACCACCCTAAAAACCCACAGTAAACTCCTGTCAAGAGAGACATGAGCGAGCAAATCTGTGGTGGAAAGGATCACTTTGAGCAAAAGGGTAAAGCATCAGGAAGGTCCAAGAAGTATCCAAAGCTTTGAGGGCTTACAGGAACCAACCACCTTTGGAGGAGAAGTTGTGTCAACAGGCTTTGGCACCAGGTTTTCAGGAACTAACAGGGCAAACTCTAAGCATTCCCTCCAGGCTAAGACAAGATCAGGATGTAGAGGATTAAAAAAAAAAAGCTTATGGAAAATAAACCAAAGGGCTTTGCATACAGAAAACTGTTTACTAGGAAGAATGGGCACGGGCATTTGCATGGTTCTGGTTTTAATAAAAGAGCTCACTGTTGACACACCATTTTGGGGGACCAGCCTCGTGACCGAACGCTCGCAGGGGCCGGGAGAGACCCGAGCCAAGGGGAACCCACCCCCCTCCAGCGCCGGAGAGCCCTTACCTTGCGGTATTTGACGAAATAGGCGTTGATAGGGGACCCCCCGTCCCTCCCCGCCCGCCAGACCAGGTTGTACACATCGGGCTTCGGTGTCTGCGGGGGGCTGAGGATGATGGGGGCCTCAGGGGGGACAGCCACCAGCCGGCCTTCCTCGGTGCCCGCTGCTTCCCAAGGCGCCGCTGTCGCAACTGGGCCTGGAAATGCCACCTTGGCTCCAAAATTCCTTTCATGGCTCCGGGGGGTCTTCATCTCTGGGGATTTGGGGCCAGTTCCTGGGGGAGCTGCGAAGGGAGGAGCAGTGGTTACATCCTCCCCCCGCCACCACCGTGTGCCTTCGCCCCGGCGCAGGAGGGACAAAAAAAAATTCGTTTAAAAGCATCGTTTCCAAAAAAGCCCTCCCACAAACAGCCAGCTCAAAAAACTCTGCCCTTCTCTGCCACCTCCTTTTCCCAGAGCAGGACACCTGGGGCAGGTGGTTTTTTTGGGTGATGTTTTTGGCATGTTCAGGGTTCTTTTAGGTTTCTAGGGGTTTTTTGGCTTTTTTTTTTTTTCTTTTAAACACAGTCGGAAAGACAGAAATCCTGAGCTGACACGCCCGTTTGACTAGCATCTCTGAAAAATTAAGCAGTGGCGATGCATGTTAAAAGAAAGAAAATAAAACATATAGCTACACTCGTGACACAAACGGCGTGATTTTAAATTAGTGGCAGTTGTACAAGGAACTCTTCGTGGCCTGAAGTGGCCTGCACACAAGAGGACATTCTCCTACCTCAGCTGCTGAGGTTTGAGCTGTAATTTCAAATCAGCTTGGAAAGTCGCAAAACTCAACTACTTTGTTTGAAAATTTATGCTGAGAATAAACTCGGTTTTCAGGCAGATCTAACGCACAATTTAATACCAGTGCACTTCTGGAAATCCTGCTCCAGCCTCCTCCATCCTATTTACTTTGCCTGGTATGAAAAAATATTAAAAAAATATTTTATACATATTTTTATATATGTATGTATATATATATATACACAAAAAATATCAGTCATGTGAAAGGGGCCACAAGACCAAAAAAAAAGGCCCTGCTGGGCCACTGCAGGGCTTGCTGGCATTCCAGCATTCCGGGCAGGAACGGGGTGGCAGGTTGGACATCTGAGATTGTCCAGGACAAGGAGACGCGGGCGCACGAAGCAGGAGGGCCTGGGAAGCAGCGTGGCTCCTGGAGGCTGCAGGCACCACCAGATGTTCCAAGCCCTCCTTTCAGATTTGTGTAGGTTTATGCTCCGTGCCGGGGTCTGGAAGAGGGAAGGGAATGAAGGGAACTTGGTTTACAAAACAAACAAATTCCTCCGTAATGTAAAGCCCAGGCAGCGTTCGCCTGCCTGACTCAGATTCCTCCAAGCCTCCATTAAAATACCAGCAGCAAGTGTGGCTGCTATTTTTGGCCACTTTTTTTTTATAAAAAAAAGCTGGGAAGGAAAGTTCTCTTTTCCAATTGAAGACACTCTCTCAGCAATCATCCCTTCTTTGTTTCTTCCCGTTTATTTAGCGATGCCACAAAGTAGGGGGGGGGGCACAGGGGGTCTGCTGCCTGCTGGCCCCAGGGGGAAAGGGCCTCTGTGGTTGGGGCTGGTGACAGGGGACCCGCAGCCACCACCGTGTTTATTGGGGGGAGTCGTCAACAACTGGCATGTCATTTACTTTTTTTTTTTTGCTCCGGAAAACAAGCCCCGGGTAACAATTTCCATTGAGCAATTTGGGTCTAAGCTCTTCTCCGCTAAGTTTCTGGTGTAATTGCTACCCGTACAAACCAGCACATCAGACTTCTCTGCCCTACTGTGTCATTAAGCAACTTTTTTTTTTGGCTGCTGCTTTTAGTGCCATCCCTTTCCCCTTCGCCACCGAGGCTTACTCCTCTTCCTCAGCTGCCCAGTTCCCAGCACCCACTTCGATCAGACCAAAGGCTGCGTGTGCCCAAAAATCCTGCCTCTGACAGCAACCAGGGGAGGGCCAAATAACCCAAATTTGGGCGTCAAAAGAATGTATTCACAGCTTTTACTCACTTTCCCCACAATAACCAGTATTTTACAGCTCGCTGCTGCATCTCCCCTGGGGCTGCCCAATTTTTAGTTCTTTTCTCCCTTCTTGAAAGAGGGGGGCAATATTCCAACCCGCTGGCACGGCTGAGGGGCACAGCAGGGACAACCCTGCACTCCCTCTGTGCAAACTGGGCTTCCCGGCCCCGAGGATCCTCCATCCTCTCCCAGCACCTTAGCACAGGTGGGGACAACACTGGGAAAGCCTCAACACAGCAGATGGGGTGATCTGAGAGACACCCCAGCGTCGTGACTCCGCTCCAGACTTCTCAGAGGTGCCCGGCTTCTCGACAGGAGAGCTTCAGCCCACTCCACCACCTGCACTAAACGCTCCTCTTTCTCGTGTTTTACACTGACCTGCCTGCTCCTCAGGCTCCTGGGGTGTGTTTTCCTCCCTAATTTCCACTAGATTAAGTTATTTTGGACAATTAGGAGCTCTGGGAAGCCACTGCCATGCATGCGAACACCACAACTGTCTAAAAAAGACTTCAAATAAGCGCCACGGGTAGAGGATCCTAAGGCCATCATTTCACATTCTGGTGGTTTCTCACTATGATGGTGGCTTAAGTTGCCCTGCCTGCTTTTAAGGCCATGCAATGAATCACATCATGGAATAGATCCAGCTGAAAAAGGAAAAAAATAAAAAGAAGACAGCCCAATAAGCTCTCTTTAATGCATTCTCGCACAGGGCAGGTCACGGGAATGAGCTGCTGGGACCAAGAGATGCTCAAGTTGATCCTAGAACCAAAGAAACGCAGGGGAATCACAGCTTAAGCCATCCAGGTGCTTCAGGAGCGTGTGTTACCTGGCACAAATTCTTCATTAAAACATCTAAACCTTTGAGGATGTCTTCTGGCATGGCTGGGAACTGTTCTAAACCCCTAACAGCTCCCAGAAACTACTTAAGGACTTTTATATCAAAACCAAATGCCTCAACCACCCTCTGCACCATAATCAGCAGCTACTACAACGTATTAGAAACCGATAAAAGTTAATAAACAAAACATTAAAATTGAACTCACTGCCATAAAATTCTGAGGCAAAGCAGTGGGATTTTTCTATTTGACACAGACTAGATTCTGGGATAATATTTAGGTTTGTGTTTCCACTCAGCAAGGTCCAACAATAACTTATTTATAAAACTATACAATGGGATTGCTTTCTTGAGGTTTCTTCTTTCCTTCTTCCTCCAAGTGAACCTTTAACCATCTTTTCAAATTATTTGCATGAGTTTTGAACTCTAATCAATCGTAACAAAGAACCATATGCACGGGGCCACATCTTCAATTCCACTGACCTTAGATCTCACTGAAGGTCAGCTAAATTTACTAAGGTGAGATGCTGAAAGAGCTGAGAAACTCAAGTTACTTCATGTGACCAAAAAATCTGCATCTTAGTTTTTGTGAAGGGAGCTTGGGGGAGGGGAGGCTTAAAGCATCACATAATATTCTGATGCGACAAAAGGGAAATAGCTCTTTCCCATCTTGCCTTTAGTTTAAGTACTGTCATTTGAGAGTAGAAAAGTCAAGAAATAAAAAAACCCCACCCTTGGATCGCTTTTATCACCTAGAAGATTGCCAAATCCCTGCAGCACACACTTACTTCTCCGTTGCCTGAGGTGGGAGGGAGGCAGGAACTGGCCCCCTAAAGACAGTTGACTCCTCTGCTTTGTTTCCCCAGGACACCCACACTTCCCACCTGCTGGTTAAGTCTTATTTTGAGGCATTTCTCACCTAAACCAGGGAGTCGACTGGGTGATTGTGAGCTTCAAGCTTACCAACTGTGAGGGAGGCTTTGGCCACCACGGAGCCATGCTCGTTGACGGCTTCGCACGTGTATTCCCCACCACGGGCAGGAGTCACCTTCCTCATGTGCAAGGAGCTCCAGCCCGCCTGGGACACCGTGGAGGAGCTGGTGGCATCTGCCACGGCACTGCCCGGCGCTGCCCAAGATGATTTCTGCAGTTTGGAATGAAGGACCTGGGAAGGACGGCTAGCGATGGGTCCTCTGCTGTCGTACCAACGGATGGTGGGGACAGGCAGGCCGGTGGCATTGCAGGACAGCGTGACGTCCCCACCGTCTACCACAGTGACACTCATTGGTGGAGAGACTATAACTGGGCTGGAGGCTTTGCCTAGGGGGAAAAAAAAAAAAACAAAACACCACCCAAAGAATGAATTTGGCTAAGAAATACCACACACTGAATGCAACACAATTAAAAAAGTCACTCCTGCTGCTTTTTAACCATTTTAACAGTTCTCTGGAAAGTTTAACCAGTTGTTTCTTCTCTAGATGGTCTTCTCCAGACCTCTTTTCCAGACTGAGAAGATCAGCTGAGCCTTGTGCTGATAGAAAACTCCACTCAAACAACACTTCATGTTTTCAAGGTAGAGGTGGCTCTCAGCGAGGAGCAGGGCTTTCTCCACTCCCTGCACACGCAGGTCACAAA
Source organism: Gallinago jamesoni (assembly GCA_025769975.1). Lineage (NCBI taxonomy): Eukaryota > Metazoa > Chordata > Aves > Charadriiformes > Scolopacidae > Gallinago > Gallinago jamesoni. Next base: position 338,149 of record JAOQGH010000010.1, read on the forward strand.
CCATCCGCTCGGGCAGCTCGTGTCTGTCACCAGAGGTACAGAGAAGGGCAAAAGCTTCAGCTGCTCTTGGCCTGAAGCACAGGAACAGCACGGATGTCTTGCCAACATCCTCGTGGCAGAAATCAAGTTCTCTGGGTATTAGCATTTTAGGCTGAAAAGTGATCATGGGTACCTGACCATCTGGTCCAGGGGAAGGAAGCATCAACCCCAACTCTGATGAGGATATGGAACAGGCATTAACTGCTCATCAGCCAATCCACTAAGAATATCAGTTGGTCCAGCACAACAGGACCCCGATTTATTTAAGACTAAGTTGTGCCACATTCAACCATAATCTGACCTAATTGCAGCTGGTAATCTAGGTTTTAGGTATCAAGTAACCCCACTACACTAGAAATGCTTTACAATTCAACTGAAAGCACTTCCTCTGTAAGATTTGCTCCAAACAGTGGTCAGGAACAAATCAATACATAATCTAGGGAGGAAAAAAAAAAACCAAAAAGCCAGAAAAACAGAATAAAGTTTGAAGTACAAAGTGCTTAATTGGAGTTCTTGAGGGCTGCAAGTGCTCCTACCCAGCTGGACGAGAAGCCTCCCCGTGGACTGCACGGATCCCAGCCCATTGTTGGCCACGCACTGGTACAAGCCGGAGTCCTGGGGGGTGATGCCACGGATGCGCAGGCGGTTCCCCATGGGGAGATGCCGTGGGGAGGGCTGGAGGGGGGCTGCGTCGTGGAACCAGGAGAGGGTGGGAGCAGGGCTGCCGCGGACATCGCACCAGAAATGCACCGTGGCGCCAGCGGCCACAGTTTCATCCTGCAGCCCCTTGGAGATGGAGGCAGGTTCTATAAAGGGAAAGAAGTTTACGTAAACCACCACATGTTGATCTTAGCCCAAGTCCTGAAAAAAATGCTGTGAAATGTTACAGAAACCTATTACGTACAAAGGCTAAGCAAGCACCAAATAATTCTACCTAGCCTGCAGCTGGTTTTCCCCACACATTTGCTGATTTTAATGGTCTGTCCCTTCTATTCCAGTCACATGTCTGCATTAATACTGTAAATAAAACACCTGTATTCTCAAATTCTTTAGTGACGTCCCCAAAACAAAGGCTGTATTTTGTGTCAACAACCTGTTTTCTGAGCTACTTGTAACATACACATTTCAAGACGCAAGAAAACAGTCATGGAGGCAAAAACCTCAAACAGTAAAGCCTGCTGCAAAGGAAAGGGGAGATGAGGAATGATTTGCAGCCACACAAAAGAGGCCAAATATATTTCTTTTGCTTTTGTTTTTGTCCTTGTCCAAACACACCACCTCTCCTCGCCAGCTTTTTGCTTATATACAACCTCGAGAGAGAAACATCTGATCTCTGGCACATTACTGATGCTGTATCCCATACACACTTGGCACTCTGCAGAAAAATAAATAGATGTGCTCTTTCCTCCCAGTTTGTTATCCTTTACTCCTTAATTATTTCAGACCACGAAGGATTTGAAGAGAGAAATAGTTATGGATTTTAACTCAGGGGTGATGGTGACATACGGTCATTGTGGTTGCATCTTATTCTTTATTTTAATATGCTTAGGTTGAGAAGGATGTCAGGCTGTCTGTAATCAGATGCCAAAAACAACAAATATACTAAGAAAATTGCCTGGCCATGAAAATGTTTTTATTTCTTACCAAGTACAGTAAGTGAATAGTTAACGTATTTCACTACTCCGGATTCGTTTTCCAGCAGGCAGGAGTAATTCCCAGAGTCCGAGGCCTCGAGCCTGTGGGTCACCAGGTGGGAGTGCAGCAGCTCCCACCCACCTGTCCCCAGCGCGTCCCGGCCATCCTTCGCCCAGCGCAGGGTGGCAGGAGGGGACCCGCTGGCCACGCACTCCAGGGTCAGGGGGCTGTGCAAGGGCACCGCCAGGTGCTGGGGGGACGCGGGATGCAGGATGCGGGAGCTGCCCGAGGAAGAGCCTGCGGGAAAAGAGAGGAGGCTGTGTCACTAACCTGGCTCTGAGACCCCACTCTCCCCTCCTGCTCCCCCCCTCCCCAGGTCTGAGGTTGCCCATGTCTCTCAAGCTTGTACTGGTGACCAAGCACGAGGCTGTAACACTCTCTTCCAGGAGCCCTGCTCCAAAATCAGAATGGTAGCCCTTGAAAAGGCGATATTACTAAGTGCTCTGCCCTCTTGGGAAGGGGAAATAAGGGGAACGCGCAAGTAACGCCGGGCAGATTTTACATGATGTGGCATTTGGGACCAGCAGGTATTTAGGTTGAAACGCCCACACTAAAAGTCTTAGGGATGTTATTTATTTGGTTTGACATGTTTTTAGCTCTGGAAAGCTCAACTGACTACTCACGTGTGACTATGAGCTTACGCCCAGTAAGCTCTGTTCGGAGATCGTGGGTAACTGGGTTGTACGCTGCACATTTGTAGGACCCTCTGTCTTCTAAAGATACGTTCAAAATCTGCAGGTTTCCAGATGGAAGAATTAGGTAGTTGTCTAAGTGGGGAAAAAAGAGAGATCATATTTAACTTAGTTTCAAAAAAAAAAAAAGTTTCCTTTTACAAAAAAAAACCAAACAAACCATATTTTTAAATAACTTGTCAGATATACTAATCTATTCTAAATGTAGCATCACAAAGAAGTTGTGCAAAGGATATTAATTTAGAAAGGTAGGTTTAGATAGTGATTTGCACAGGAAGTTCTGCGAGTATCTGGAGTCCTTTTTTTTTTTTTCTCCTTCAAGTTCTAAGAAAAAAAAAAAAGCTCCAGGCAAGCTTTAGTTGGATATTTATATTGCTGACCAGTGGCATGAACCACCTCACCTGTGGATTGCTCCAGCCATTTCCCCCGCACTTGAAAGCGAACCTGTGCTTTGGGGTTACTTTCTGGCACCTCGCACCTGATGAAAGCTGAACCTCCTTCCTCTGCTGCAACGGCGGGTTTCACCGAGGCATCGAAATCAGCCAGACCTAGGAGAGAATTGGTAAAAGGTGAAGAGGGGGAATAGTCAGGACAGAAGAAGCAGCTCCTGAGTTCCCTCAGCTGCTCTACGAAAAGCCAGCGGAGAAATCCGACAGACGGCAGCCCTGCTCTGAAAGTTCCGCAGAAGACAATTTACACAAACAGCGGGAAGCCCGTCTGTACGAAACATTAAATTGTCTTTCTGTGATTATAATTAACACAACGCTGAGTACAGCGGTGCCTCCCACAAGCGAGGAGGCCAGCGGAACGCCCCCAGCAGCCAACAGTGCCTTCCAACTCCCTACTAAAAAAAAAAAAAAAAAATCTCAAAAGGAGGAGAAAAGCGTGAAAGCTGCTCTTCTGCTCCCTCCACATCTTCCAGGTTGTGAAGTTTTTCTATGTCAGCCACCCTTACAGCTCTCTTGAGAGGGTCTGGCTATGGGTCAGTACTTTACCAAAACACTTACTTCTCTCACTTTTAAGAAATTTTCCTCCCAGGGGGATTTTGGACATGCTCCATAGATGAGGTGTCCTCACAGAGAAATCACTCAAATCCTGCTCGACAAAAGCCTGATTCAGCCAGGACCATGATCCCAAGCAGACAAATCATGCTCGCGGAGGAATTCTGTATTCCCATTCTCAGCACCACATCATCCTCTGCACATGGAAAACATTGCCCTTCCTCTTCTAAAGTCCTTTAAGAGCAAATAATTTACAGATCAAGCGCTAAGGCAGAGATTGATTAGAAGAACCAGCACTGAGAAGGGAAATTGCACCTAAAAGGTGAGAAGACAGTCCCCACCTGAAGAACATCTAGACAGTTTTAGCCAAATGAAAGGAAGTAAGTGAAAAGGACAATTTGCAGCTCCTGCCTATTCCCCAGGCACCGATTCCCACTCGCATCTCCTCTTCGCTAATCAACTCTCAAGCACACTGCTGCAATGCACAGCAGCCCAGTTGCTCTTTCAAGATGCTTTCTGAAGAGAAGCTTTTGGGAACCTTGTACTTTCAGGTCAGTTCATTGAAATGAATGTTATTTTACTGAATTACATTTATATTTGCTTGAAAGAACTCTTGAGGTTTCTAGTCCAGCCTTCAGCTCGCAGTATGGTTATCACCAATACCAAATTGATCATCTGTGGCTCTGTCTAGTTGAGCCTTTAAAGGCCTCCAAGGATGGAGAGCCACCAGCTGTTTGGGGATCTGTTCTATGGCTACATCACCCAACAGGTCTCAGGTAACACTGATACCCTTCTATGACATTCTAACTGGATGGCTGGATGAGGGGAGAGCAGCGGATGTCGTCTACCTTGACCTCAGCAAGGCCTTTGGCACTGTCTCCCATAACATCCTCATTAGAAAATTAAGGAAGTATGGGCTAGATGAGGGGAAAGTGAGGTGGATTGAGTCCTGGCTGTGTGACAGAACTCAGAGGGTTGTAATTAATGGAGCAGGGTGAAGATGGAGGCCTGTGACCAGTGGTGTCCCCCAGGGGTCAATACTCGGCCTAGACCTGTTCAACTTATTCATAAATGACTTGGACAAGGGGACAGAGCATATCCTCAACAAGTTCGCTGACGGTACCAAACTGGGATGGCTGGCTGACACTCCTAGAGGGCTGTGCTGCCATCCAGCATGACCCGGACAGGCTGGAGAGCTGGGCAGAGAAGAACCTCATGAGGTTCAACAAGAGCAAATGTAAGGGGTCCTGCACCTGGGGAGGAAGAATGCCAGCCACCAATATAGGTTAGGGGTGGACCTGCTGGAAAGCAGTTCTGAGGAGAAGGATCTGAGGGTCTTGGAGGATAGCATATTATCCATGAGCCAGCAATGTGCCCTTGTGGCCTAGAGGGCAATGGGATCCTGGGCTGTGTAGGGAAGAGTGTGGCCAGCAGGTCAAGGGAGGTCATTCTCCCCCTCTGCTCTGCACTGGTGGGGCCACAACTGGAATCCTGTGTCCAGTTCTGGGCTCCCCAGTTCAAGAGAGACAGGGAACTACCGGAGAGAGTCCAGCGTAGGGCAACAGAGATGCTGGAGGGATTGGAGCATCTCCCTGATGAGGGAAAGCTGAGAGAGCTGGGGCTCACCCGTCAGCCTGGGCAAGTAAAGGCTGAGGGGAGACCTTATCTATGTTTAGAAGTACCTAAAGGATACTTCTAAGTAGGAAGGAGGATGGAGCTGGACTCTTCTCAGTGGCTTCCAGCGATAGGACGAGGGGTAATGGGCACAAGATGGAACATAAGAAGTTCCACTCAAATGCGAGGAAGAACTTCTTTGGGGTGAGGGTGGCAGAGCCCTGGCAGAGGCTGCCCAGGGAGGGTGTGGAGTCCCCTTCTCTGGAGATCTTCAAGCCCCACCTGGATGCTCCTGAGTGCTGTGCTCTGGGCAGCCCTGCTTTGGCAGGGGAGTTGGACTAGGGGATCTCTAGAGGTCCCTTCCAGCTCTGATAATTCCCTGATTCCATGTCTAATTGACCATATTCCAAGTACTGGCTAAGGGGGGGAAAAAAAAGAATTAAAAATAAAAATCCTCTCTTGAAACTAGGGTTTCTCTAAAATTCCAAGACAAACAAACCATACAAACCAGTTGAGGTCTATATAATTTGCACAAAGTGAGGAACATGAAGAAAAATTCACTTACTGCCCATGGATACCGTTGCAGGCCTGCTCACAACGGCGCCCACGCTGCTGTTGGCCACGCACTGATAGTGGCCAGACGTCAACAGTCCCAGGGAGAGGATTGTCAAAGCTCCCGACTGGATTTCCACCTCTCCCACCTTACTGTCCAGAGGCTCCCCATTGAACAGCCAGGAAAGGCGAGCCGTGGAGGGCTCAGCAGAGCAGCGGAGCTGTACGGACCCGCCAGGCTTCTGGACAGCAGACAAGGGCTCAGAAATAAAACGGGGAATTAAATCTAAAAGGGTGGGGGAAAAAAAAAAAAAAAAAAGATATTCAGTTAGTGAATGGTATTTTGCACAAACTGTGCGAGACTGTTAACGACGACTCATGCAACAGACTGATCATAACCTGCTTTATAGTAACGCTCTCTCCTCCATCAGAAGAATTTATTGTCTGCAGAACTAATTAAAAATAGCAGGATAAAAAACAGAACCCCCAAAACCAACCAAAACCCTGGATGAACAGCAAAGGCTCTTGTTATTTCCAAATACATGGACTTCATCAGGACAAGAATGATGAATTGGGTATCTATTATCTTTACTGAGTTAAGACAAAGAGAAACAGGAAAAGCTGCTAATAAATAAAAGGTTCAGTTCCACGCAACTTGGTTAGGAGAATCCATTTAGTTGCCAGAAGAAAATTCCTGCTTGTTGGACGAAATTTTTTCCTATCCTGGCCAATGAAACACTGGGAATTATTTCAATTTGTTTTCTACGGAATTCTCTGCTAAAGATTTTGTACGAAGAGAGCAAGCAAAAGGCAATTAACGCTGATAACTCCTATTTGGTTAAAAAAACAGCAGAAAAAAAAAAGTGTTTAAAAGTAGACCCAGTGGCTGGAAAAAACAATTTCTAGTTTGTAAATAAGCTAAGGAATTCCAGATAGTACAGGTCAAGAAGATATTAAATGACATCCAAATAAGAGACAGTTTTCTTGTAGGTGGGGCCCTCAGCTCATGCTTTTCTTCTAAAGTCAGTCCATCCAAGCTCTGTTTATGAATTTCAGATGAGAAACTGCGCATTTTGAACAGAACCATAAACTCTCTGCATAAACATAAACTGGAAATTAAAGTGTGGCTTCACTTAACAAAAAAAGATGAAATCCATAAAAATGGTGTCCAAGCATTCCAGATGTCCATTTTTAGCTTTTAATTAGAAAACTGTTTTTCCTGTTAGTTCAGTTTGAATTTCCAGGGATAAGAGCAAAGCAATGACCTTCTCAGTTTGTGATCCACCAAGAGCTACAAAACTGCACTGTTACTTTCATCTTCACCCCTGCCCTTGCTCATGACACCAACACTTTGTGCTCAGTGCAAAAGTCAAAATTGGTAGCAGTGACCCTGCAGCTGGAATTTATCTCCTATGACTGCTTGAAAAATAAAATTTATCCCATTTGCTTATAACGATTGGCTATGAAGTGCTAAAAGTAGTAAAAGCTTCTTTTTTGTGTGGTTACGTTAAGACAAGCTGACTACACAGAGCAGATGTGTCAATTAAAACCATCCCTCTTCTTTTTTTTAATGCAAGAGCTGTTCCAACTGCAGCCACGCATCAGCCTTCGTGTTTCAAAGATCTGATTCCCCTCTCCCCCTGCAAACCCAAAACCCCTCCCAAGCCCATGGGAACACGAAACGCACTGTACGCAGCAAAATCTGCGTCCAGCTCAGTCCGTGGAGATCCCAAAGAACAAACCTATGGAACAGAGAGTCTTCTACATCCAAGCACTTGTTTCGAGCCAAGTTTTCAAAGGCAAAGACATATATGTATTCAGCGTAAGACCACGTGCGTCCTTAAAAGCAGACTATGGATAACACAAGTCGACTGCTCATCGTTGGCTAATGGAAGGTTGGCCACTTTGAAACCCACTCTAAACACTTGCTCGTGCAAAAAAGCCTGGACTTTTCAAAAAAAGCCTCCAAAACCTGCTCCCAGGTCACCTTGGCTGACATTACCTGAGGTGGTGGCAGCAGCGAGGCCGGCGGCAGCGATGCAGAGCAGTGCCTGTAAGCGTCCAGGATCCGGATGCATAGCGCCAGATTCCACGAGTTGAAAGCACCAAGCTCCAGACTAAGACGAGGCACTGAAACAGCTACAAAACAAACAAACAGATGTCTACTGTAAGCTTCAGGAGTCAGTCTTTTAACTCTCTTACAACAAAGTGTTTGGGGTTTAAGAAAAAAAAAAAAAAAAGAAAAGCACAACCAGGAAACAGCCAATATTCTTTGCAATATAGAAACCATCTGTAGAAATGAGTTAGAAGTTGAACTTAACTACATTTCCAAGTACTATTCTTAATATAAGATGTTTTTCCACAGCTGGAGCATGAGGCATCTGCACTGAACCAAACTGCCTTGATAAATTAGAGTACTTTCCAACCCGAGGAACTGAAGTCCAAAGTAAACAGCTTATCTATTGGAGATAATATCGTTTGCAAACAATAATCATTTGACCATCTATCACCAGGCTACACTCATTTTCCAAGGTTTTATGAATCGATGTGCTGCAATTCATCGGCCACTCATCACTGCTCTAAACCTGCTGCTGAGACACGTCACCTGCTCTGCTCCTGCTGGTGGCCTTCACCGTTCCATGGCAGCAAACCTCTACCATAAAAAAAAAAAAAAAAAAAAAAAAAATCACCAGTTTTAAGCTCATTCTCATTTATATTCCCAAACCAATACTGCTTTCTCTATACAAACTCCACCACGAAACAAGCAACCAAACTTGCACCAGGCAAGTCTCAGAAACAGCATTTCTGACACCCAGGGTCTCCATCAAATGCTCTTTTCCCCAATAAATAAAATAATCTGCAGCTGCCGGTCACTTAAATTGTCTATTTGTGTAACGTAATGAATAAGCTCAGGGTTCATTTAGCACAGTTACTTCATGTATCAGCCCGGCCATACAATTCCACTGCTAACACTCAAGATATATTTTAAACATCTCATACATCAGACGTTGATATAAACACGGATCTAACACACATACAATAAGTGGGAGTTTTACTGGCAGCACAGAAACAAGTGCAACAACACACAGGCTGGGTAGACAGAAGTCCCCGTTTACTGAGCACTCGTGGAGCCATTGGCATTCCAAGAAGCCAGACAATAACAGCAAAATTATTCCCATGGTTTATTTAAAAATAAAAGTACTTTATCATCGGAACATCATTGTGAAATATATATGCAAAATAAGCATTGGGAAGTGACTCTAATAATAAACAGAGAATCAGCCTAGGTGTTATAGAGCTCTTTGCTCGTGGCTCCATCTCCCTGCAAAGGGCATCCCGGGCTGCCAGCAACAGTTCCGAGGAGCCCAGTGCTGCTCCCGCTTCTGGGCACCTTTACCTGATCCAGCACATTTCTTCCAGCCCTTGGGAAGGGCCAGGAACACCACAGCATTCCCCGGGGCCATTGGGGAAGCGGGTGATGGCAGAGGAGCCAGGCTGAGCAGAAGAAGGCACTTTGGTTTATTTGAGTTCTGGCTGGGTTCAAGGGCAGGAGAGCGGCTCCACCAGCCAGCGCTGGGGACAGAGTAAACACCCGGAGAACTTGTTAACATCAAACACTTTGCTGAAGAGGGGTGGGGGGCAATGTTGCTTTTTGCCAAATCTTCCCTCCACTATTTATTTATGAAAAGCAATGAAACGTATATTCTAGGTCAACTTTAACCCCAGCACATGGAGCTACCGGGTTATTTTGCAGCTGTCTTTTTAAACAAGGCCAGCTCATTATCTTTAACTAAACTTTATCTTTGGAGATCTACTTTGTCCAGTCTCTGATTTCCTTCTGTTTATCTTTCTCTTTACATGTTCCTGGCTGCCAGTGTCAACAGCTACTCCTCTTTTGACCTACCAGTTTGGCTTTTGCAGGCTTGCGGAGTGGGAAGATCAACTGTAAAGCTGCGAGTACACAGAGCAAGCCACAAATACCAGAGTTCTTTGACTAGAGGGAAGAAAAAAAAAAAAGGAAAAAAATTCTCACTTTAAGTGAGGCAGCATTGTTCAGCAACAGCATTTGGGCATTCCAACAAAGCTCCTCTACCATCGCAGAAACCTGGTAGATATGGGAACATGATGGGAAGAGGAGAACAACATGCACTACTCAACCCCAAAATATTTGCTCTTTTTTTTCCTGTTTCTTCTGCAGATGGTGTCATTGCAGAAGCTCCTTGCCAGGTACAGAGAACAGGGCAAGACCACAGCTTGTAGTTTCGGGGTCTCTAGCAACCCAACAGAGAAACCCTGCCTCTTTAATAGTTTATTAATACACATCCGAGCACTAGAAGTCCTTAGGGATGGAAAACCAAAACTTTTCCCCTCTGCTATCATTTCAATAACCTTGAACTTCCATTTTGACAGCAAGTACCAGTCACTGGGGACCTACTGGGAACAGAAAGAGGAGCACTTCGCTTAATGTGGCTCCATTTAAATGTCTCAAAGTCCAAGACAAGCTCACGCAGGAATAACTCTGCCCACTGTTCACCACTCCTCACTCCAGAGGATGAACCTCCATTGTTGATGCATCAAAGTTATTTTGCACTAAGAAGTGTCACTGAAGTGCCATCTTCAAGCCTCGTAAAATCATAGAATTGTAGAACCATCCAGGTTGGAAAAGACCCTTGGGATCATCAAGTCCAACCATCTACCCTACTCTACAAAGTTCTCCCCTACACCATATCCCCCAACACTACACCCAAATGAATAGAATTATAGAATCATTTAGGTTGGAAAAGACAAAATAAAACACTAGTAACAGCAGTTACGTATATGAATAACATTCAAGGTTGAATGGAGATGGACATGGTTTTCATGGATCGAGTCCTTTCCACTTTCATCAGCAATTTCTCCAGACCACCAGTGCCATACACCAGAAAGCCACAGCACGGCAAAGGCCTTTTTTCTTCCTACTTCCACCAAGACACCTTCATCTAAAGTCATCTTCCAATTCTCTTCATCCAGCACTTGACCTTCTCATCAGCTCTAAAGTAATTTGTTGCTCATGGATCAAGAGAAATAAGGAAGACAATGGACTCGAGTCAGGAGCAGGAGTCGTCTCACACATCCTTGAAGACTTGGAAGCACGCTGCCCTGGCAGGGGCACCCAGAAACACCTTCCTCCTACTTTTGGAGATACTGAGTAAGAGGGAATACTTCTGAAGACAACAGAATTCTGTTTTTTTGTCCCATCTGAGCAGGCTTTTTTGAAAAGGGACCACCCGACAAAGAGCCGAGGGGACAGGCGCATGCCCACCCACCAGATCACACCGTCAGCCCCACCACCTTTGGGCAAGGAAAAGAAGCCACCAGAGCTCCCTCCAAAGGCAGGGGAAAGCTGCATTTTGATCAGCCCCTTCAGGAGCAGTGGAGGGGTTTCCCTGTGTGGGAGCAGGGCTGTCCCATCACGTCAGCAGGGTGGCTGGAACACCATCTCCCAAAGACCTCACCGGGATGGACGTGGGCCATCCCCAGCACATGGACATACCGAAACGTCCTACTGGCCTGAGATGGGAAGACACAGGCACCAGAGGGGACCAGAGGGCTTCTTGCCTCTGATCCAGACAGACTCCGTGCAACGAGACAGCACGGCAACCCTCTGCTCTCTTCCCAAAGCTTCATGCCGCTTCTCCAGCCACCAGCCACCTTCAATGGAAGGCTCCACGTCTGGTCTGTTCCATGTAACTTAACCTACCACCTTCAAATTAACTCGCTCCTACCCACACTTGCCCCTCAACAGAAGGTTTTATACTCTACAAGATGACAAAACTCTGGCCCGTGTCCTCCAAGACACAGCTGAGAACATGCCCTGCTGAAGCATGAGCTCCTCATCTCCACCCCTGCAGCTGAGGGCACAGTCCCTACTTAAAAAAAGGCATTATCTCCTACCCCCCCTTTTTTTTTATTTTATCCCTTTTTTTGATAGTTTTTGTTCCTTCTGGTTCAGCTCCCTGAACCATCTTCCTGCCATCTCAGACAAGCTGGCAGGGCAATGCCAGGGCCTCCACCAGCCAGCAACCCCCAGAGCTACACAGCCACCAGCCCACCTCAGCCTGATGCCACCGCGCTCCTCCTCCAAAACTCGTCCCACCTTCACCCACCCACTTCCACCTCCTGAAGCTGGAGGAGAAAAGGGTTTCTTTGCTCGCCAAAGGCTCCAGGTCCCAGAAAGGCTGAAGCAAAGTGGAGGAGGAGGAGGAAGAGGAGGAAGGAAACGGCACACTGGGGAACAGAAGGGGTTATTCAGGTGGCCCACTCCACCTCCAAGAGCTCAGGGCCTTCTCTGAAAAGCCCTAGGAAAAAGTGACAGAGCTGGAGCTGCAGGGAAGCGCTGCCCACCAGCTGCAGATGGGACAACAGTTTCCACTTGGACTAAACCAGCCCTGGATACGAAAAATTTCATATTTTTGTTAAACTCTACTTAAAAATCAATTAATGCGGCCCCACTTTATGATGCTGTGTGTGACCTAACACCTAAAGCATGGCAAACGCCAAGATTATTTTTCCCCCCCCAAGTCATTTATTACAGAACTTCCAAGAAAAAACGCTTCATTTTAACTTGCTTGCCAAGATTGTTTCCATCAGCACAACAAAAATTGCAGGTTTTTCAAAGCACCTAAATTTAAACCCTCCCAGAAATAACTAAAACACTGTGCCTTTAGTGTGAGGAAGCCAAGTTAGATCATTAAATCTCACACCAAGACACCTTAAAAAAAAAAAAAAAATAAAAAAAGAAAAAAAAAATAAGAGGTATTGAAGCCTGTGGCATTCCAAGAGAAAGCAATCAGACATTCCTGCCGCTCGGCTCCTCAGTGATCTCCGAAGCCTTTGATCACTGTCTGTCTTCATGCTGTCCTCCTGGGGTCTGGCAAAATGAGTGTAACAGCTGGCATATATACTTCATTAGCTTTTTGTGTCGGGGAGGAGCGGGTTAGCAGCCCCGCCAGCTTCACAAACTAACCTCCGAGGCTTATTCCTGCCTGGAAGAGCCCCGGAGCAGTCCCCAGGCACCGACACCGGTGGGTCCAGCCGCATCACCCCGACACTCCCAAGGCACCTCTCCCCCCCAGAAAAAACACACCTCACATTAAGGATGCTGACTTTCCCCCCACACACATTAAGGATGCTGACTTCCAACACCAACACGCGGATCTGAAGTGGCTAAAAGGCAACCGAGCCCGGCCAAGCCCCGTTTTTATAAACGCTTAATGACCACTCAATCATTAACATCGACCTTTAAAAAGCAAATGCAGCACCTACAGTGTTCATTACCCTCCCCCTCCCCTCCTTTCAGGGTCTCAATCGAGGCAGCCGAGCGTGCAAACCGAGCCTGTCGCCAGCAAAAGCATTTCCTTTCTCCGTGGTCAGCCCAACGCCGGGAAAGAAAATGGAAGTGACTCGGAGTTACGGCACCAAAAAGGCCAGACAAGCAAGGAAATAATCAACTCCACATGAGCCACTTCGAGCCCATCACAATGAAAAGGGCCCACGACTAACCCCAGGAAAGGTCAGCAGGACCATGGGGGTCAGAAGCTGAAAAAAGGCAATAGCCAGCAGCTGCCAGCTGCAATCAGAATCAATGTGGTCCTAATTACGCTCCGGCTAGAGGGCTCGAGCACCGAAAAGAAGTCCCACTGTAATCACAGCTTGCCTAGGAAAAAAATAAAAAAAAAATAAAAAAAATGTCAAGGGCTCCCGTTTTACTCCTTTCACCTCCAGCACTGAAACTGCACTTTCTGTTACTAAATTACAGGAAGCCGAGCCGTGGAGATAAGGAGCCAGGCATTTACTTAAGTGTTGTGGTGGTTGTTTTGTGCTGTTGGTTTGGTTTTTTTTAAATACCGTAATTTGGCATTTTTTATTAGAATTATGGCAGCACGAAAGGCAGGACTGAGTGTCAGTAATAAAATGACACACTTCAAAAGGATGTTGTGGGCACTTCCATTAAACAAAGTGAACTCTGCCTGGCAGTCCTGCCAGCCTGGGGTTTTCTCTACCCCGAAAAATCTGAAAGGGAAAACCCCACAAAACCAGTTTGCTGACAGTGACCCTATAAACCAAGTGTGAAAGATATAAACAGGTCAGGATGCAGTGAAACGTACTCCAAGGCATCTATGGAAACAAACCAAATGGGAAGGCATTTAAAAATTACGAGAAAAAAGCACCCTTTGATGTTATGTTCATATTTATTTATTACGTTTTAAACAAATGAAAGTATTCTTTCGAGATCCTTATCGTAACAACTCAAAGGAGAGAAATTAAATTGGGCAACCTTCGCAATTCTCACCTTGAATTTCATTAATGCCTCCGAATTTCTGCCCAGCGTCCCCAATCAATCAGTGCTGAGCCAGAACCCCACAGCTTCCTCCGCACAGTCCCTCCTAGAGATTTAAGGGGTGTTTTTACTCCTTTTAGGTAATATATTTTTCTCAGCACCCTTGCAGGAGGCTGCATGAACCTTCACGCTTCCTCCACGTGATTTAACACAAACACACACACCAGTGAATCGGTGACAAATCCCAAGAGCAGTTTTGGGGGCGAAACGATGGCTTGTGGAGCAGTTTGGAAAGGCACACTATTTTTGTCAAAACGAGGACTGAATGTTTGCTCAGGGCAGCAGATGACAGGAAAAACAAACAGCACCAAGCGAACAAGATGGTGACTGAGCTCCTACAAGGAAAGGGGACTAAGTCGCAGAATCACCAAATCACCCAGGTTGGAAGGGACCTTTTAAGATCATCTAGTCCAACCAATGGGAAAAAGAAAAAAAACAAACCACACAAACACACCCCCCACCCCACACCCAAAACCAACACCAACCCAACACTAATCCACATCCCTGAGCACTATGTCAACTCGTCTCTTGAATACCTCCAGGGATGGTGCCTCAACCACCTCCCTGGGCAGCCCATTCCAAAGTCCTGATGACCTTCCTTAATATGTCTTTTTTCCAAAGCTATAAGCCACTCTCAATAACATCAGTAATTTACTCAAACTCTGTTAGAGGTGAAGTCCAGCATCATAGGACAAGAGTGACGCAAGAAGACATTAAACAACTGAGGGGGGAAAAAAAAAAAGAAGGAAAAAAAAAAGACTTATTAGCCTAAAAACATGACCAAAAAGTTGGCCTGCCTCAAAGATGGAGCAGCAGATCTTTGGCCGAGTTGTTCATTGGATTTTTCTATTTTGCTTTCAGGCCTGGAAAGCCTCATGGCTGGTATCAGCTGTTGGACTCTGATCAAAGTTTAGCTTTCCATTAATCCTTTAAGTTATATGCGAGGCTGATAGAGAATTTTTTTTTTTTTTTGGAAGACAGTTAAGATTACTCAGATACTTAATTTGCACTCCAATATTTCAAAAACACCTTGACTTTAAAACCCTCGGTCTTGGCGCACATATGGTCTTGATAGAAGAACGCATGCTTTGGCATGGGCTGGAGAAATGGATTTGTGAGCCGAGGGAAGGCAGTTTAACAGTTTGTGTGCTGCGGGGCCGAGGGGGCCCCAACTCTCTCCTCTGCCCCCCATGCACCCACCTCGGGGAGACCCAGGACCCCCAGGATCCCCAGCCCGCCCCATCGGTGCTGGGCACAGCAAGGCAGACATCCGGGGGGAAAAAAAAATAAAATAAAATAAATCAGTACAGAAGCCACACTTTCTTAGCCACAAACAGGCATAACAATTAGGTTAATATTATTATTAACTTCAGAAAAAAAAAAAGCTGAGACAGTCCCCCTGCTGCCTCACTAATGAAGTGGGTATGGTTTCTAACTCTTCTAGCCTCGGGGGAGGAAAAAGAACAGAGCATTAGCCTAATATACAGTTCTGCTGGGCTGCAATTATGCTTAAATGCCTAAATAAGGGCTTTTAGACCTCGAGGGATCCGAAGGTATTATTAGTCTAACAGTCCCATCAGAGTGACTGTGGACCAAACACACACAGAATTCTCACCCTTTGCTCTTCATGGCCTCCGAGACCTCATCCCTCTCATTCCCTCCTAGCCAGGGACTACTTTGCCTGATATTCCCATTTTCTTCCCCGTCTGTAGCTCCCCACCTGTACCTGTTCTGTCACCACCACCACCAGCTCCGCTCACCTCCAGATGGGTCTCGAAGGGTCCTTCTGCAAACACCCCTCTCTGCTCCCTCCTGCCCTCAGCCTCGGAGCCAGGGCGCTGTTTTAATTCTCAAACCAGTGATTTTTAGGAGGACTGAGATTTCGCAACCAGTTTAAGCCAATTTAAAGCCAGGAGGGCAGCAACACCTTCCTTCAGGACCTGGCTTGCGTTCCCCCTATCTGTACCGAGGATCGTGTGGCCACTGAGTGAGTCAGACCAGCTGGCAGAGCCGGTGGAAAACTCAGCCAAAGAAGAAGGAGGTTTGGTTTTCACCTGGACGAGGGGAGCAGATGGAGCGCTTGCCCAAGGTGGGGGGAAGGAACAGACACCCAGGAAAGGGAACTCTGCACTCAGAGCAGCGCGAGGCCTCGGATCAGCTGAGGAAGCACCACCCCGGTACCTTTAATAAGCTTTCGACGGCAAGAATGCGAGCAAAAATAAAGAAAAAAAACCCATATGAAACCCAACTCCAAGGGAGACATGCCCATTCTCCTCAAGCGAGCTGAGGGACATCCCAGCATCCCTGCACACAGCAGGGAGCTGCAGCACTGCTTCAGCATGACTCTTTTCCACCCCAAAAAGTTTGTATTTTGCACACCAAGGATGATCACCCATGTTAGTAATTTCTCAACAGTTTCTATAACCAGAATCAAGCACGTTCAAAAAAACCTAACTCAACACCACCACAGACTAAGAGCCCAAAGGAGCTTGCGTCCACACACGCTGCCCAAAGCTCTGCTTCCAGCGGTGCCCTCCTCATGCCTGGGAGGTTTGGAGCTGAGAGGAGGTTCATGAGAAGAAGAGCAGCCACAGCCAAGCTCTGCTGGAGGACCTCGGCCATCGGACGCCTCCAGCAAGCTCTAAAAAAAAAGAAATGCAGGCAAACGGGTGCCTTCAGCTGCCTTAACCCCCGTCCAACTCAGTCTGTTGCAACTTGCCAGGATCCATGCTATCCGTGATCCCTTCAAGGGAAGCACAACTATTAAAATCCACACCTGCAGCCAGAATTTACAGCAACCCCATCTACTGCTGTCTTACATCATCAGCAATTAGGAGCCTGTGAACTCATGGCTGCAGGATACGGGAGGCGCGGTGGGACGGGAGAGCCAAGCCCGGTTACGGTTGTTAGTCACCCTGCCGGGGGGACAGCTGAAATTGCACACCAAACAGAGCAACTGATCCATTTTTGACTCCGTTTCCTAAAGAAAAACGTGCTGCCCTCCAGCTGGAATCGCTGCCTCCCCTCCCTTCGTCCCTGCGTTGCCACCGTGCGATGCCAGCACACGCCGAACCCCGTCCCCGGGGCGGGCAGGCAAGAGAATAATGCTTATTAAAAAGCAAACCAGCAAAACAGCTGAAGGAGAAAGCAGGGAAAGAGCCTGTCCTTTCTTCCCCTGATTAAAACAAGCCTTCCAACAACCCGTTACAGTAAGGTGACCGGCTAATTCGGTTTTACTGCTCTCCCCCCCCTCCTCCTCCTCCTTTCTCCCCACCCCGTCGCCCCCACGGATCAAACCTGGTCTCAAAATTAAAGTCCAAACTCTGGGGCGAAAGTGCACTTCTGAGCCTAGAGGGAAGGCATCCCCACACCCCTGATGCTATTCCTCCAGCAAAGCAGCAAAACCACCCCGTTAGCCTTGGGCCCAGATAAAAGCTGTCTCAGCACAACAGCCAGGCAGGGAAAAGAAACTAAGAAAAAAAATAAAAATTTGCACTGGTCAGGTTTGCTACAGAAGGCTGAGCTTGGCTCCCACGCCAGGAGAGGGATGGCAGAAGATGGGGGCCTTTGGGGTGGATTTGCTCAGGGGCCAGGGAAGGCATCGATGCTGAGGGGGGACGATGCAGCAGGGTTTGGGTCCTCCAGCTTGGCCTGCAAAGCCAGGTCAGGGCAGGGGGGGGGCACAGCCTCGGGCAGTCCCAAGCCAGAGCCCTCAGTCCGCTCCCAGGAACGGGGGCGATGGTGGCTCTTGCCAGTGGAACCAGTTCTAACAGGAGCCACCGGCAGCAAAGCCATTTGGTTTCATCACAGGGAGCAGGGAGAGTTTTCCACCAGGGGAACCTGCCTGCACCCTGTTTCCACTCGCACAGACACATCCCGCTTCGCCGAACGGGATTTCTGCTCAGACGTCCAACGGGAGGGAGACACCTTCCCAAAGGAAGAAGGGGACCTCCGCTCCCCTGGCTTCACAACGCAGGAAGAAGGTTCCAGACTCTCGGGAGCACGTCAGCTCCCCCGCAGGACTCTGGTGCCGAGCTCAGCAACAGGCAGGGGCCCTGCAAAGATAACTGGCTGCCGGGACCGACTCCATCCCACGTTAGCATCCATCAGATAGCAAGAAAAACAAGATTAAGCAGAACCACGGCATTAGTCTTCATTTAAACTTGGCAAAGAAACTGAATTTTTTTATTTTTTGTTGGCTCCTCTTTGCGTGTTTTTTAAGGCAATTCCAGCCTTAGCCAGAGAAAGGTGCCTGGACTTTTTAATAGTGGGGGATTAGAAGGGACAACATTTGTACACTTGCCAGAGCCCAGATAAGTGGGGAATGCTTAGGTTCAGCAGGCTAGCATCTGCCTCCCGCAATATATACATTGCAAGAGTGAAAATAAACAGCTTCACACCTTTGGCTCAGAGAAGGACTTCAAGCTTCTTTTACGTCTTCAACCTGCAGCCTCCGCACTTCAGGAGGAGGGTCAGGGTCACTCGCAGTTCCCTTATTCCAGCCTACAAGGACAAGGCTGGAAACTTGAGGTCTCCTCTTGTCCTGGGTAGGAGGATTCGGGTCTTTCCTACAGCGTTGCCTCGCTGTGTTTTACTGGAACCAGAAGAGTTGTTTCAGACAAGCTCAATACACACACTTCCCATGTCTGTCGGTTACATACAAGCAACAGCAGATGCACCGATGAAGAAAAATGCTCATTGGAAAAGTAGATTTTATTTTTTTTAAGGGCTCAGTTCAAAAGCCCGTTATTAGGAAACCGCGCCTCAATTTAAGGCTGCCATCCAATCCCCTGGGGTCTGTTCCCGCAGGGATTCCCAGAGGGGAAGAGCCACACAATCATAGACCCTCCGACTTTGGTACCCACCACCGATGAGCCTGTCCCAAACTCCTCTCTGCTCGATCCTGACTCGCACAGCCATTTGAAAGTGCAGTCTGCACCCCAAAAACCCACCTCAGTCTGAATGGCTGAATTTAAAATTATATCATTAAGCCTGAAATTTCAACATATTTAGAGAGGTTTTGATAATTACGTTTTTGATTACATCCGTTGCCAGCTTCCTTCTACACCCTGACAAAGATTTAAAGTATACATTCCGATTGCATTCTGCAACAAAGATTAGTGGCAGGAACAGAAAACATCTTCTGTTCCAAAAAACCCTCGGGGTTTTCCTCCTTAACTCGCATTTTATTAGAGGAGGCTCAGCTCTCCATCGAGCTGCGATGCGCTGTCACCGCAAAGCATCGCGGCAACAAGCACCCCGAGTGCTACACCAAACCCCACCTCTGGAAACCATGAGATGCCCTGGAGCTACGGCAAAGGTGAAACCACTCCTGAGAAGTCACAGCCCCCAGCAAACTCTATGAAAATCCAGGCCCACGCTCGAGCGGACGCGCGTGGAGCCGTGATTTGGAAACTGTTAGTGAGCTCTTATAGGGGGGGAACAAAGGAAAACCACATGTTATTGTTTAGTTTGACTCCACAATGCATTTAATCTACATGGGGTTGGAACCTTACGCAGCAGAACTCTTCAGCTACCAGAAATTACACACAGCCAACACCAGCAAAACCCGCTCTCCAAACGGGGAAATGATGTTTTAAAGATCTTATCCGTGCCCCCACGCAGCACAGAAGTTCTCCAGAATAGAGCTGGAAGCTGTCGCCAACTCTTCCCACCCCAAAGCCCCAAGGGGACAGCATCAACACAACGACAGCGCTCACCAAACCAAGGAAAGCCAGAGCTGATGAGCTCCACCAGCTTGACCTTGAGCTATACTTGGAAGTGTTCAAGGCCAGGCTGGGCTTTGAGCAACCTGCTCTAGTGGAGGTGTCCCTGCTCATGGCAGGGGGGTTGAAACTCTAGGACAAGGGGCAACGGGCTCAAGCTGGAACATGGGAAGTTCCGTTCAAATATGAAGAAAAACTTCTTTGGGGTGAGGGTGACGGAGCACTGGCAGAGGCTGCCCAGGGAGGGTGTGGAGTCCCCTTCTCTGGAGATCTTCAAGACCTGCCTGGATGCCATCCTGAGTGATGTGCTCTAGGCGTTCCCGCTTTAGCAGGGGAGTTGGATTCTAGATGATCTCTAGAGGTCCCTTCCAACTCTGACAATTCCATGATCTTTAAGGTCCCCTTCCAACCCAAACCATTCCAATTCCATGATTCTATCGGAGCTTTTGTCAGCGAGCAAACAAGTCTACAACAGACACAAGGGGTCCTGAGCAGAGGAAAGACCCACCCAGATACCTACAAACATCGTACCCCATAGCCTCTTGGGGCTTCTCAACAGTATCCACCTACCCATCACGTGTCTGAAGATGATAAAATGACAAGACACAGCTTTGGAGCTGCTGGAGTTATTCCAGCACATCCAGAGGGATGTTAACAGATCCAGCTACACAAATTCCATCACTAACATCGCACAACCCCCTCCCCACCCTCCTTCCCGACTGTGTGTGCATTAACCAGGACTACACACACGTCACCGGGAGGAGACATTCACCATGTGGCTCCAGAACAACCCCGACCAGCTCAGAAGGCTGTGGATCTGAAGATGAGGTACCAGCCGGGCATGTGGGCAGATTCAGCCCGGAGCAAGCTAAGAGGCACCTTCCTCAACACTGTATTTCTCCTTCTAAGCCACCTACTGGCATCTCCTGGTCTCCAACAAGGCACGCTGCTTGCTAGTGGGGCGGCGAGATCCAAGCTCAGCCCCCCGGCAGGTGCCAGCATCAACTTTACCCTAAGCCGGGTAAGGAGGACATGTAATGAGATGTTGTGGGCAGAGCAGCACCACCACTGGCCTACCCTCTCCAACCTGAGCCTCCCCAGCTCAGCAGAGCTGGGGTTTATCTTCTCAGCCACCTTTGCCACAGCCCCTTGGGCCAGGGGGGACACCACATACCAGCTGGTGGAAGGTTTCAGCAGACAGGCGGAATGAAATGGTGAAGAAAGAAGTTTGGGGTTTTTTTTTTGGGGGGGGAGGCACACACATATTAAACAAATCATCTGCTAGGAGCACTGGCTCCTACTTGTTCTCGGTTATATTATTCACTCAAGAGCAGATTAATCCATCACTGCAAAGGAATCTCCTGATCTCAGAGATAAAGGTAACAAGTCATGAACTGACTGTCTGTGGGACCTCCTGAAAATGGCCAGCCTCCCTCATACCCTAATTTGGGCTGATCCATCATCTCTTAACAAACAAGAAGCAAAGAAAGAGTTGGACTAGATCATCTCTACAGTCCCTTCCAACTCTAAAAATTCAGTAAAAAAAAAAAAAAAAGAAAGAAAACCCCAAAACACCCCACCTGACTACAGTAACTTTACTGGGGAAAACCTAGTTGGATGAATCTGGAAGCAGGCAAGGGGTTTCAACTCAGAAGAATAATCTTCAGTTTGTTTCAGATGTGGCCACATTAACTGTCCTCTTCCCTTGCTGCAGTTCCCCAGATGGGACTGGTCCTCACAAGAGGAACAGTCACCTGGGGATTACCTCCTGAACCGGCACATAAAATACCCCTGCGTCATTTCTTTTAACATTTTTTAGAGCGAGGCCTTTCAGACAAATGGTGTGCTCCACTCAGCGAGGACTGGAAGGAGAGCATCTCCAGCCAGTGCCCATACACAAGGTGCCTCCACAACACACGACGATGCTCTCCAGGGGGAAGGACATCTCCAGCAGCGTTTTGTCCCTCAGCGGTTTAGCAACCCAAAGCTGCCTGGGCGAAGACAAGACACCCCCAAAACACCCCAGAAATGTAAAGCAGTGGTGGCCAGCCCCTTTGCAGAGCCTGTTTGTTGATGAGGGGGTGCTTCCTGTGGGAGCTTTTCCCCTTCTCCTTTAGCGTTTCACAGGTTCGCTTGAGGAAAAAGAAGCGAGTCTGCGAGGCAGGAAACATTAAACTCATCTTTGAATTAAACAAATAAGGCTCAACCACACGGTTCATTATCATATACCATAGCAGAAGTCTGCAGGGAAAGCCCAGCAGCGGAAGGCAGGGCATGAACCAACGGGGTGATGCCTCCTGCCCCACCACTGGAAGAAAACGCTCCGATATTGCTCTGGGTTTTGGGGAATTGCTATTCCCCCCGCCCCCGCCCCCCGCTGTTTCAGTGAGCTAAGCAGGTTTAATCACCTGTTTCTAGCAAGAGGCAGGAGACGGAGCTGGGGGGGGAATGGACACACACCCCCCCACCTCCTCTGCAAGGGACCCAGCTCCTGGCTCGGCCGCAGCATCCAGAGCACGGGTTTATGAGACACCAGAGCTAATTTAAAAGCCGGCTGCTGCCAAAAGGGGCCAGTCCCTGCACACATCCCCAAACCCTCAGGCCCCCAGAGGCCTCCCCCAGTCATCGGGGTGGAAGATTTAGCAACTCCCTTAACTGCAGGGCAAGATCCAGTGGAAAGTTTGGGGCTTGTTATTTTATTTCGGTTTTTTTTTGGAAGGGTTAGCTGGAGTCACTCCCCTGCGGCTGCTCTGCCGCTGGATTCCCACAGCGGGGAAGAGGCAGGAACGTACCTGCCACCTCCTGCAGCAGCGAGTCCTCCGCCGAGCTGGAACGTGAAACTGCACCCAAGGAGCCGCCAAACGGGGGGGGGGAAAGGAACAAAAAACAGAGTCCCACCTGGCTAGGAGAGCTCCGAGACATCTCGTAGGTATGGGAAACGGGAAAACAACCCACCTCGCATGATTATTTTCCCTCCTGTTGAAAGACAGGAGATATTTCTCGGGCGGAAAGAGCAAGCAGGGGCTTAATGGGAAAGGCAGGTGGTGTGGATGCAGGAGCCTCCATCCCTGGCAGGGCTGAAGCTGCAGTTTGCCCCGAAGTGATAACTGTCACCGGAGAGTCGTCAGCCCCAGCGGAAAGGGAGAAGTGAGCTGGGGAAACCGAATGGAAAGCTATGGCACACTCAGCCCTGCAGGTTGTACTGAGCCACCTACCAACTGGAAGAATGCTCAACTGGTAGGAAAAAAAAAAATAAAATATATATATATACACGTGCACACACACAGAGAGGAAACTATCTATTCTAACAGCACTTGGGAAGCTGGAGGCCTCTTGTTAGTCCAAGTCATAGAGCAAAGAGTTTTTTGCTGGATTTGCCAAGGACCAACGGCATCCCAGGGCGAACAGCGTGGGTGACGGGGACGCACAAGGGTTTGCTTGGGGAGGCCACCAGGAGAGCATCAAGCAAGTAGGAAAGGGAATATGCCCGGAGAACAGACCCAGTGCCAGCTCATCTGTGAGCAAACTACATCAAAATAGCAAAAAAAACCCAAAACAAGTGAACAGAGAACCCAGTTTGTACCAGCTTTAACAATTGGGATTGCAAAACAAGCTGGAAATCCCCATTTAAAGAGGAAAATTGACCAATTCAGCTTCATACAAGATTTTAAATCCTTAACAAAGATTTTAAGCTCCATAAGGCAGCAATTTGATCAGTCTCACTCCAGTCGCAGACAGGAATTGGCTCAGAAGCTCCCTGGCCCACTGGAACACTGAGGAAAACCAGAAAACCAACAGAAAAACAAGTGGGGAAAGGGGTGTGACTCAGCTAGAGGCAGCCACTTGCCAGCCGACAGGTCGTAAGCAAAGCAGGAGGCAAAAAACTGACTCTACATATAAAGGTCAAGTTTACAGCATCAATTAATTCATATAAATTAGATCCTGCCTAAGAAAAGGCGTCAGGCAGGTTTCCGAGCTGCGTGCAGCCCGCTGATTAAAGCCATTCCATCTCAAATGTTATCTGAAATACCAGATCTCGACAGGTTTGGGGGTGAAGACTCGCTCTGTCTCAGGGCTTCTGCTTCAAAGCCTCGCCAGGGACCAAGTTCACCAGCAAGGAGATCTGCAGCCCGAGCAGCCACCAAATTAATTTCAGCGGTCTTGGTAACGACCGAGGACTTCGTTAGGCGAAGGGATAGGCAGGGGAGGATTTATGAGATGACGAACGCCGGTACAGCTGCGCGCTGGGGCCAGCGAATCAATTGCTGTGCTTCACAATTTCCACATCTGCAGAAGCAGCCTTTAAAGAAGTCAGTGTATTTTTAAAGCTCTGACAGTTAAAATCCTCAAGTGACATCACCTGAAGTTGGAGCGCAGCTGCCTTATTCCTCCGACACGCCAGCGAGCCAAAATAAGCACAAGCCTCAGTTTATGGGTTTACAGCACACCTCCAGATAATGAAAGTGCTGCTGGGATTTGCCCCGTAGCAGTCGGGCCTCTCCTAATGTGGCTCCCACCCCCCGGCCCCCAACTCAGTCTTGAGGTAAGAAACACCAAGTTTAGTGCCAGCGCAGCCAGGCAAACCAGCAGAGGGAGCACGCAGGAACCCCAGCATCCAGGGAGGGGGGCAAAGAACCAAGGGCACCAGGGAGACCTGGCGTCCCACCAAACCCCAGGGCTGGCAAAAAAAAAGGATGAGAAATAACCAAAACTGCCCCGGGGACAGCAAAATAAAAAACCCCACTGGAAGGCACCGTGCTGGGGCCACCCCACACTTCCCCACAGCCACGGGAGGCTGTTTGCCGCACCGGGGGCGGCTTAAGGGTCTAAATTTCCTTAATCCAACACTCCGGTGCCCATCCTGCAGTGAATTACTAACCCCTCACACCGGGGCTGGGGGAAAACCCACCTTTGGATGTGAACCCGGCAGGTAAAGCGGTGGATCCCCCCCTCACCACGTCTCTCCGGGAGCCCAGCTTTAAATAACCAAATAATTTTGGGCACCGGTCATGGCCACTCTGCAAACCTGGTTTTGTTTTTTTTTCCCGGGACACGGAGCGAGCCAGTCGGATGCTTCCCTCTTCTTTTGGGGAAAAAGGTTATGGAGGACTCCCTCCCACCCTGGGCCGGGGCTCGCCGGCGCTTGAAGGAAGCCGGGGTTTGGTGTGGACGCACGGGAATCACCGGCCGCCCGGTTTAGCTCGGTGGAACGAAAGCACAACGCCTGTAATTAGGGCACATAATTACTGAACAGCAAAAGCCTTAAGAAATCACACCACGAAAACGGTTGCCGCTACTCGAGCCCGGAATTTTGGGGCTACAGCAACGCGAAGGAGTGGGCCGTCACCCTCAGCAACCTCAGCTATTAACAAAAGCACTTTTTCCTCCTTAAAAAGAGCGTCCAAATGGCAGAGCGGTGGGAGATGAGCAGGAAAAACCCCAACCCCAGTGGATTACCTGCTTTGTTCAACAAAAAAAACCCAAAAATACCCACATCAGGCCACAGAGGACAGAACCCCAGGGAATAAACGTTGTGGTGCTCCCAGTAACCCCAGTGACCGGCGGCAGCAGACTGACAGCCCCGGTGTTTGGGTTAATAAATTGTATTTCTGGTGCGCGTGTGAAAGATACAGCTCCCCGAGCAAACACCCCTCTGGAGCTGACAGCTTCACGGCATGGGCCCGGCTACTCCTTCCCCAAAACCTCCTCGCTCAGCCACACGGGAAAGCGGTAAAAATGAAAAGAAAAAGGGAAAAGAAAAAAAGAAAAAAAAACTACATAAAGTCATCACATCTACCTACCCAGGAATCCTTTAAAAAGCGAGGAGGCAGCACAAACACCGCCTGTTCTCCGCCTCGGGGTTGAGAGTTGTGAGAAAACACTTCCCTTTGGGTTTAAAAACCTCGATATTGAAGACACTGAAGAGTCGAGTGGAAAGTTCCTTCGCTAAAAGCCAGCAACAGTACAATTACGATTTTGGGGTGTTTGGGGGTGCTGTGGTGGGTTTTTTGGGTTTTTTCTGGCAGAGAGACAGACAAAGCAGGCAAAAGGAGTTTGGAATTCGGCAGCTTGAAGGATGGAGTCACCTCAGTATAAAAATAAGAAGTAAAAAGCAGAGGAGGTGGCGGGGGGCTCTCAGCTGGGCAGAGAAACCGGGAGAGAAAGCGGCCTTTTGGGTTAAAAAGCGGAGATGATCAATTTTTAAGAGAGTTAAAGAGGCCAGGCGCGACCCCGAGCCTACTCCCCCCCCCCCCCCCTTCCAGCACTTTAATGACAAATAGAGCCGGAGCAGCGCGGCGAGGGCCTGAAGCGGCACCAGAGCGGGGGCAGCGCCGCCGGACGGCGCTGCGGGGGGCTCCCCGCACGGAGGGACAGCCCGCAGCCCCGGCGGACGGGGAAGAACGTGAGGGAAAGAAACGAGGAGCGGGACGTTCGGAGCGAACCCCGCTCCCCCCGAGCCCCGCCGCCGCCACCGCTTCCCGCCTCCCCCCTCAGGTGCCTCTCCCTCACGCGCGAGCCTGACAGGAGCCGCCGGGACGCCGCCGCGCCGCCACCTGCGGCCGCCTCCCCCGTGCCCTCCCCGCCCCAACGGCCGCCCGCGCGCCCCCTCAGCCGGCGGGGCGGCGGGAAGCGGCCGTCCTTTACCTCCCAGCAGCAGCGGCGGCGGCCGGTCCCGCTCCCGGTCCCGCTCGGCGGCGGCTCCCCAGGACATTCCAGGCTGGGGCGGGCGACCCGGCGGGCGGGAGCCGCCATCCAACGCCGCCCGGCCGCGCCGCTTATCTCTTCGCCGCGCCCCCCCCCGCTTCCCTCCCTCCTCGCCCCGGCTCCCACCGGCGCCCCGTGTCGGCGGAGGCGGTGGCGGCTCCTCCCCGCCCCGCCCCGCGGAGCGTACCAAGGCCCGGCGGGGGGGGGTGACGGGGGGCGGGCCCGGCGGCGGGGCCCGGGGATCCGCGGCTCGGCGGGGGCGCTGGCGGCGGAGGGCTCCGGGCGGCCCCGAGACCTGCCCCCGTAAACCGTACACCCCGCACCCTGCTCCCGTACACCGTACAAACCGCATCCGGCACCGTACACCCTGCACCCTGCTCCCGCACACCCTGCTCCCGCACACCCGTGCACCGGACACCCCGCACCCTGCACCGGACACCCGTGCACCCTTAACACCCGTGCACCATACACCCCTGCACCCATGTGCCCTTACACCCACGCACTCTTGCACCCTCACACTTGTGCACCCGTGCACCATACACCCGCATGCCCCTAACCCTACACGTGTGCACCCTGCACCATACACCTGTGTGCCCTGATTCCTGTCCATACACCCACGCACCATACACCCTGCACCCTTACACCCTGCACCCTTACACCCTGCACCCTTACACCCGTTCACCATACACCCGTGCACCATACACCCTGCACCCTTACACCCGTGCACCATACACCCTGCACACTTACACCCGTGCACCCTTACACCCGTGCACCATACACCCTGCACCCTTACAACCACAGCACGTTACGGCCTCGTCCTGTGCCCCAACCCCCGGTGCTTCCCCAGCCCTTTTCAAAAAGGGCCAAAATATGCCCCAAAATCCTCAGATTTGGGGAATTTACTATATCTTGGGGGCATCCCCAGGTGGTGGCTGGGGCTTGAGGTGGAAAGGGATTTATATGGAGGAGGGTTTCACGCGGAAAAGCTTTGGCAGCACATGGAACGGGCTGGAAAGAAACACAGCTCCTGTGTTTAAAAATAAAAGAGAAACAGGCTTTTTTTTTTTTTTCTTTCTAAAAAAATAAAAAACCCAACCACCACTGCTGGAACAAAATTTCTTGAGTTTTGGGCAAACCTGCAAACCTACCCCGTATTTACCAGCCTTAATTTTAGCCCTCAGGAGGTTTACTGTAGGACGTCATTATTTCCACAAGTGTAAGATGGGGAAAAAAAATAAAGAAGAGGAGCGCTAGCAACATCCTCAAAAATTAAAATCCCTTCTAATCTGAAGAAAACACCCCAAAACCAAACTGAAAGTGGTTTTGGCTCAGACAGGATGTTAAATCACTTGATTTGTGGAGGCCACCAGAAGAGTCCAGGACTTGAAGATCGCTCTCAGTGCAGAAGTGAGATGGCCAAGCCTGGTTTTGGGGTAAAAATCATCAAAATCAAAAATTAGAATGATGGGCCTTCGGAGGGCAGGGACACTGCCAAATCACGGTTCCTCCCAGGACAATCTTTGGGGTGTTTTTATTCCTCTCCAAATCCCCTCCTCGGGTGATATTTGCATGAGAATACCCTCTTGGGAGAGGGTGGGAGGGAATTGCTGCTTAATTAGAGAACAGCAATCTCTTTAATTAGCATGTCTCCATGCTTCCTGCTATTTTGCATGGATTCAAATGAGATGCTCATTAGGGAGCAGGCGCCCGGACAAGCTACGCCCTTTAGCTGTGTGCTAACCCAATTAACCTTGACGAGGCTAACGGATGCCAGGGCTTTGGCTGGCACCGGGCTTCGTGCCCCTGTCAGGAGGTGCAGAGCTGCTCGCTTTGACCTGCTTCCTATGTTCTGCTCCCTTCCTTCGACCCGTTCCCTTCCTTCAAACTTCTTCCTTCAACCTTCTTCCTTCAACGTGCTCTCTTCCTTCAGCCTCCTTCCTTTGACTTTCTTTCTTCAACCTCCTTCCTTCCTCCCTTCAACCTTCTTCCTTCAACCTGATCCCTTCCTTTGACCTGCTCCCTTCCTTCAACCTGCTTCCTTCAACCTCCTTCCTACCTTCCTTCAACCTTTTCCCTTTGACCTGCTCCCTTCCTTCAACCTTCTTCCTTCGACCTGCTCCCTTCCTTCAGCCTCCTTCCTTCGACCTTCTTCCTTCAACCTGCTCCCTTCCTTCAGCCTCCTTCCTTCGACCTTCTTCCTTCAACCTTCTTCCTTCAACCTGGTTCCTCCCTTTGACCTGCTCCCTTCCTTCGACCTGCTCCCTTCCTTCAACCTCCTTCCTTTGACCTTTCTTCAACCTTCTTCCTTCAACCTGCTCCCTTCCTTTGACCTGTTCCCTTCCTTCAACCTCCTTCCTTCAACTTCCTTCCTTCCTTCCTTCAACCTTCTTCCTTCAACCTGCTCCCTTCCTTTGACCTGCTCCCTTCCTTCAACCTGCTCCCTTCCTTTGACCTGCTCCCTTCCTTCAACCTGCTCCCTTCCTTTGACCTGCTTCCTTTGACCATCTTCCTTCAACCTTCTTCCTTCAACCTGCTTCCTCCCTTTGACCTGCTCCCTCCCCTTGACCTGCTCCCTTCCTTCGACCTGTTCCCTTCCTTCAACCTCCTTCCTTCCTTCCTTCAACCTTCATCCTTCAACCTGCTGCCTTCCTTTGACCTGTTTCCTTCATCCTTCTTCCTTCAACCTGCTTCCTTCAACCTGTTTCCTCCAACCTCCTTCCTTCAAACTTCTTCCTTCAACCTGCTCCCTTCCTTCCACCTCCTTCCCCTGACCCACTCACCTCGGCCTCACCAGCTGTGGTGCACTTGCTGGCAGCCCTGCTCTTGCCGGCTCGTGCCGAGCCAGTGCTCCTGCCTTCACCCGGGTTTCAGGTTTGCAATGGCAGGGTTTCTTCCTCGCAGGGTTTTTTCCTCCTTGAGAGGTTTAATTCCTCGTGAGGTTTTCCTCCTTGCAAGGTTCTTCTTCCTCGTGAGGTTTACCTCCTCTCAAGGTTTTCCCTATTTTCCTCCTTAAAGGTTTCTCCTTCCTTGCAAGGTTTCCATCATCTCAAGGTTTTTCCTCCTTGCAAGGTTTTCCTCCACGTAGACATTTTTCCTCCCTGTGAGGTTTTCCTCCTCACAACGTTTTCCTCCTTGCCACTTTTTTCCTCGTTGCAAGGTTGCACTTCCTCACAAGGTTTTCCTCCATGTGGGATTTTGCCTCCATCCAAAGTTTTTCCTCCGTGCAAGATTTTCCTCTTTGCCAGATTTCCTTCCTCGCAAGCTTTTTCTCCTTCTCCTTCCCCCTTCACTGCTGGGATTTGGGACCAGAAATGGAGGGGGACACCCCCGAGAGCCTCCCTCCCTCCCCGGGGACCCTCAAACCCTCCCCACACCCCTTCCCTGCACATCCCTGGGGACAGTCACAGCTGGACTTGCAGGAGATGAGGCCATTGCTCCAGGGGCAGGAGCTCTGGGATCTGGGGGGGGGGGGGTTGTCTCCTTTGTTTCCCCACATCGCCATGGTCTCAGTGAGGGTGATTTTTTTTAATTTTTTCTCTTTTTTTGGTGGGATTTTTTTTTTTTAATCATTATTTCTTCTGCACCGTAATCCCATCGCCTTGTCACGGTTCCCCGGGGAAGCGGGGGCTGCTCCGAACAAAGCTTCCCCCCCCGCCCCGGAGCATCCCAGGTTCCCGGAGGGGGGTTTGCAGCTGCGCCTCGGAGCGTGACCGATCGGGAATGAGCCTTCGCAGCGCGTCTAATGCCGCTCGGACAGGGAGCCTTTCATCCGCCCGTGGGAGCGGGGCCCCACCATTGAGCCCGCAGCTCCCCGCACTCCGGCTCTCGGCACTCCCAACCCGCCAGGAGCCGGCCGTCACCGCCGCCACGGCTTTGGGGGTGAGCCAGGTGGGCACTGGGGTCCTCTCCTTCCCCCGCTGCAGGTTTGGGAAGGGGGAAGGCTGTGGGCGCACGGACCAGGTCAGCTGCGGAGGGTTGAGGGTAGGAGATGCTCCCCATCGTTATGGACGGGGCACTTGCTGGACTCCGGCAGGTTCCTTGTCTCAGTCACCATCATCTCATGTCCCTAGCAGGTACCTCATCCTCCAGATCCCATTGCCCCATCCCCATCAGGTACCTCCAGATCCCATTGTCCCATCCCCATCAGGTACCTCCAGATCCCATTGCCCCATCCCCATCAGGTACCTCCAGATCCCATTGTCCCATCCCCATCAGGTACCTCCAGAT
>JAOQGH010000010.1:388185-415129 GCA_025769975.1 Gallinago jamesoni
TAAAATTCAGCTTAAAATTTAAAATGAAAATTCAGATTAAATTTAAAAGAAAAATTCAGATTAAAATTTAAAATAAAAATTCAGATTAAAATTTAAAATAAAGATGCAGATTAAAATTTAAAATAAAAATTCAGATTAAAATTTAAAATAAAAATTTAGATCAACATTTAAAATAGAAATAAAATTTCAGATTAAAATTTAAAATAAAGACGCAGATTAAAATTTAAAATAGATGCAGATTAAAATTTGAAACAGAAATAAAAATTCAGATTAAAATTTAAAATAGAAATAAAAATTTAGATTAACATTTAAAATAGAAATAAAATTTCAGATTAAAATTTAAAAGAAAAATTTTGAATGGAAATTAAAGAACAAATTCAAAAAAAAATAAAAAAATCAAAATGCAAGCGAGAATGCAGGTTAAAAAGTTAAAGTGAAAATAGAGATTCAAAACGAAAGAAAAATAAAAATTTTACATGGAAATAAGTATTCAAATTAAAACGGAAATAAATAATATTAAAATGGAATTACATAACGTTCAAATTAAAATGGAAATAAGTAATATTAAAATTAAAATGGAATTAAATAATATTCAAATTAAAATGGAAATAAAATTTCCCATTTAATTAAAAATAAACATCGAAATGAAAATTCAAATTGAAACAGAAATGTAAAAAAATGTTCAGGATAAAAAATTTAAAATGGAAATAAAATTTCTGATTTGATTAAAAATAAAAATCTAAATAAAAATTCAAATAAAAATGTAAAAAAAAAAGTTCAGGATAAAAAATAATAATTAAAATGAAAATAAAAACTTGAATAAAAATCCAGATTAAAAAATTAAAATTTAAAAGGAAATAACTCAGATTTAGTTAAAAAAAAAAGAAATAAAAATTCAAAATAAAATAAAAAAGGAAATCCGTACTAGAATTAAAATAAAAAATTAAAATGGAAATAATTAAAATGCAAATAAAAATTCAGATTAAAAAATTAAGGATTAAACCGGAAATTAAAACTAAAATTAATGCTAAAACGGAAAATAAAAATTGAAAATGAATTTTTAAAATGAAAATATGAAAATAATGAAAAATAAACGAGCTGGGGAGTGGGGCGAAGGGGAGGGTGCCCCCCACCTCGCTCGTCCAGCAGCAGGTTCTCGGGCTTCAGGTCGCGGTGGGTGATGCCCATGCTGTGCAGGTAGACCTGGGGGGGCAGAGGGGGGTCAGCGCCGTGGGGTGGGGTCAGGGGGGGACAGGACCCCGTCCCCCCGTCCCCCCACACTCACCACCCCCGCGATCAGCTGCTGGAAGAACCGCTGCGCCTCCGGCTCCGGCATCCCGATGTCAGGCTCTGGAAGGAGAAGAGGAGGAGGAACCATCCATCATCATGAGATGTTCTTTCTATTAATTTTTTTTTTTAACCTCACCGTTTTCTAGGGAAGAAGGGGGGGGGGAGGGGGGGGGGCGCACCGATGCGGTCGAAGAGCTCCCCCCCCCGGCAGTACTCCAGGAAGAGGTACTGGGTGGCCCCCTCCCGCCGGTGGCCGTAGAACCTGACGACGTTCTCATGGTTGAGCATCTTGTTGATGCAGATCTCCTTCTTGATGTTCTCGGGGCAGTCGGCCGCCCGCCTGGTGTCCACGATCTTCACCGCCACCGCCTCCTCCGTCCGGCGGTTGACGGCCAGCTGCACCCTGCGGCGGGCGAGGGGGGCACGTGGTGGGCAAGCGGCGGGCAAACGAGGGCTACGACGTGGCCAAGGAGGTGGGCAAAGAGTGGGGAAATAAAGGGGGACGCTACGGCCAAGGAGTGGGCGAGAAGTGGGCACAAAAGGGGCACAGAGTGGGCAAGCAGTGGCCAGGCGGTGGGCACAAAAGGGGCACAGAGTGGGCAAGCAGTGGCCAGGTGGTGGGCACAGAGTGGGCAAGCAGTGGGCACAAAAGGGGCACCAAAGGGGCACAGAGTGGGCAAGCAGTGGGCACAGAGTGGGCAAGCAGTGGCCAGGCAGTGGGCACCAAAGGGGCACAGAGTGGGCAAGAGTGGGCACAAAAGGGGCACAGAGTGGGCAAGCAGTGGCCAGGTGGTGGGCACAAAAGGGGCACAGAGTGGGCAAGCAGTGGGCACCAAAGTGGCCAGGCAGTGGGCACCAAAGGGGCACAGAGTGGGCAAGCAGTGGGCACCAAAGTGGCACAGAGTGGCCAGGCAGTGGGCACAAAAGGGGCACAGAGTGGGCAAGTAGTGGCCAGGCAGTGGGCACAAAAGGGGCTCAAGAGTGGGGAAGCGGTGGCCACGCAGTGGGCACAAAAGGGGCACAGAGTGGGCAAGCAGTGGGCACCAAAGGGGCACAGAGTGGCCAGGCAGTGGGCACAAAAGAGGCACAGAGTGGGCAAGTAGTGGGCACAAAAGGGGCACAGAGTGGCCAGGCAGTGGGCACAAAAGAGGCACAGAGTGGGCAAGTAGTGGCCAGGCAGTGGGCACAATAGGGGCACGGAGTGGGCAAGCAGTGGCCAAATAATGGCTTCACCGTGGCCAAGGAGTGGGCAAACAGTGGGCACACAACAGCCAAGCAGTGGGCAAACAGTAGCCACACAAGGGCCACACAGCGGGCAACCAGTGGCCAAATAAGGGCTACACTGTGGCCAAGGAGCAGGCAAGTAGTGGGCACACAGGGGACACCCAACAGCCTTGGAGTGGGCACAAAAGGGGCACTGAGTGGGCAAGCAGTGGCCACAAAAGGGGCATGTAACAGCCAAGCAGTGGGCAAGCAGTGGCCACATAAGGTGTATGCAGTAGCCAAGCAGTGGCCAAATAAGGGGTACACTATGGGCAAACAGTGGGCACACACGGGATGGCGCACAGTGGCCAAACAGGGGGTATGTGATAGCCAAGTAGTGGCCACACAAGGGGCACGCAGTGGCCAAAGAGGGTGCACAGAAGGGCCACACTGTGGCCAAGCAGTAGGCATACACGGGGCAAGCAGTGGCCACCTAAGGGGCATGCAGTAGCCCAGCAGCGGGCACAGAGGGGGTGCGGGGGGGGTGTACAAGTGGCACACGCCGGCGACAGGCCGGGAGTCACCCTGCGTGGGCAAACCGCGCGGGAGGGGGGGGCGCGGGCGAGCAAGAGGCGTGCGAGGGCTACCAGCCCCTCCCCCCCCCACCTTTCCATCCCCACCCCCCCCCGTCCCCCCCCCGCACTCACTCCCCGTAGGCGCCCTCGCCCAGCGTCTGCACCAGGTCCCAGTCCTCCACGAACGGCACCGCCATCCCCCGCCGCTCCCGTTTCCGTTCCCGCCAAGGCCGCCCCCTTTCCCGCCGGCGCCACCGCGACACGCCCCGCCCTGCGCGCGCAGCACGCGCGGGGAACGCCCCCCGACCTCCTGGGTCCTGCGCTCCCCCCCCCTCCCACCCAGGCCATCCCACCCCAACCCCATTTTCACCCAAACCGCTTCCCCCCCACCCCAAAAAAAACCAACAACCCCAAATAAAATAAAAAAAACAGCAAAACTGGGGAAACCCCCCACCAAACTAGCTTTTTTTTTTTTTTTAATTATTATTAATTGTAGTTCCCCGTTAATCAACGCCTGGCGAAAGCCCTTCTCTGCCGTGGGGCAAGGGCTCCGCCTGTATAAAAATAATCAGGGAGGGGGGGCGTTGGGGGAGGCGGCCCCAGCGCCGCCCACCCTAACGAACCGTATAAAACAACAATAAATCAACTGCCCCCACCTCAAAAAAAAAAAACCAACCAAAAAACCCACCCCACCCCCAAATCCCCCTGAATCCCCCCCCCCCCAAAAAAAAATATTCCTGCTGGCCAGGCAGAGGCTGGGTCAGTGCAGTGCGCAGCCAGTGGGGGCTCCTCTACGTCCTGGACAGGCCACGGTTGTCCAGATCCTTCACCTGGAGGAGGGGAAAGGGTTCAAGTTGAGTGAAATTCACTGTTTTTTGGTTTTTGTGGGTTTTTTTGTTTTGGTTTGGTTTTTTTGTTTGTTTGTTTGTTTTTTTTCCTCCCCCAAACTCAGGGAGCCTGGGCTGGTTTTTGGGGCCATACCTTGTATATTCGGACAAGCCAGTGCTCTGTGGTGTAGGCCTCCTCCAGCACGTCCAGCTCAAAGTCCTTGTTGCCGATCTCGGCGTTCCTCACCCGGTCGTAGCCCGGCGGTCTCTCTAGGAAAGGGCAGAGAGCCCCGAGGAGGTGGGGCGCCCCCAAAGCAGGGTGTCACCCCACCACCACCACCAGGGGAGGGACTTACTGGCCTCGGTGTAGACCTGGCCAAAGCGGTAGTAGCACATCTTGTACATGAGGCAGTTGAGGAGCACCGGGGAGCCCTCCCGGTCCACCCGGAATTCTCCAGTGGGTGTGTAGTAGTCGTGCTCCTTGATGTGGCGGCCCGTGTCCGTGCTGCCCCCGATCCGCACCATCCACAGGAACTTGTTGATGTCTGGAAAGGCAGGACAGAGAGTTGAGTTGGGGGGTGAAGAGCAAAGAGTTGAGTTGAGGTGAGCTGGGGGCAAAGAGTGGAGTTAGGGGGCAGAGAGCAAAGAGTAGAGTTGAGTTGACTTGGGGGGCAGAGAGCCAAGGAGTTGAGGGGCAAAGAGCTAGGAATGGAGTCATGTTGGGGGGCAAATTGCTGAGGAGTCGAGTTGGGGGGCAAAGAGCAAGGATTGGAGTTGAGGCAGGTTGGGGGGCAAAGAGTAGAGCTGGGGGACACAGAGCCAAGGAGCAGAGTTGGGGACAAGCAAGAAAAGTCCGTGCAGATCCCAGCGAGGAGCCTCTTGGTCCCGTTCCCACTTGGCAGCCCCAGCTAAAGGTGGGACTCGGCTCCTCTGGAGCTGTTCTGGAGGAGCTGGTGCCACCAGTGCACCATGGGTGGGTGTGACCTAGCTCAGGGAAGAGCTCACCATCAGAGGAGTACCCGGTGAGGCCTCCAAAGATGACCAGCACATAGCTGACGTCCAGCTCCCTCATGATCTCATAGGCTTTCTCCTCCGTTGACGCCATTGCCTGGAGAGGACACAGCGTCACTCATGCCACATGGTGCCCCCAGAAAGTCAGGGGAAGGCAGTGGGTGAAGAAAAGACCCACCTGACCCACACGGGAAATGTGCGTGTTGTTCCAGGTGTTGTTGTCCACCAGGATGGTCCTGTTGGCCATGGCCGTTATCTGGTACCCATAGTCCCACCAGGACATCACCTTGGCATCCTGCACCCAAACACCAGACATGCCGTCAGCACCTCAGCGGACAACCCTGGGTCCTCACCACCCAAGTCACCCCCCGTTCACCTCCGGCGTGTTGTGACGCAGCCAGTAATAAGCTTCTCTGAAGTCATCGAAGATGATCCTGCTGCCGTCCCCACCCCGGGCAGACAGGACGATGGAGGGGGAGGAGTAGGCCTCACTGGTCACCCAGGTGGAATGGAAAGTGTAGGTGATCAGGAAGAAAGCCATGACCAGGATCATGCCGCTGGCCACCTGGGGGAACAAACTGGGGTCAGTGCTGGAGGGAAGAGGCCAGTCTCCCACACTTGTCCCCACCAAGCCCAGGTGTCTTCTCCCCCTTCTCAAGCCAACCAAACGCTCACTTCGTTTTTGATGGGGTAAGTGGAGTCTTGCTGCTTTTTGCTCTTCTTGTCTGGCCGACTGATGTCCAGGTTCTTCATGTAGGTGGAGAGCACCTGAGAAACCCCGATGCCGGAGAGGATGCACATCACTGGGGCCAGCACCAGCATGAGACGCACCTACAGGCAACAGCAGAAGGGTCAGGGCCTCTCGGAGAAGAAATGGGGACAGAAATCTGAAAGAAGAGGGGAATAAAACGCCATCCCTAATTCAGCACCTCGAATTCAGGATCACAGAAACATCAGCCTCGAAACCCAGAGCTGATCTTTTTAGGAGGTGCAGACTGGGAGCTGCCACCATCTCAGATACACCCCCCACAAAGGAGGTTCTCTGAAGACCACAGTGCAGAAGTGACCTCAATTTAACACCCTCGGGCAAACCGAAGCAGAGCCAAGGATTAGTAGGTGCCTCCACACACAGAAATCAACCTGCATTTAGGGCTTGGGGGGCTGGAGGAAGAGTGGAAACAGGGCCCAGCAGCAGCTGCTTATCATCGGTCCCTGCTGGGATGACTGGAGAACTCAGCTGGATTTGACACTCAGCTAGGGGACACCAGGAACCACCCAGCAGGTGGCCACGTGGCAGTAACACCAAAACCACTAAGTTTTGCAACTTGGCTGCACAGAGGAGTGAATAAACCTATTTTTAAGGAAAGGAGAAAAGCCTCGTGAATGTTTCTGCCGGCTCAGGGTGGAAGATCCATCTCCAACGAGTTCAGAAAAAGAGATGAGATTGGCTTCGTTAAGACCATTCCGTCATCCTGTGCTCACCATCACAGCCGAGAAGTACATGCTGGTCACACCGTACATGATGATGAAGATGCGGGCGTCCGAGAGGTTACTGAAGCAGTAATAGAGACCCACTGCCAGGAGGAAAGAGGGACGGGTCAGGTTCACCTTCCCAACATGATGAACCACCAGCAGAGGACCACAACGTGCTCCACGGCCCACCAGCACCACAAGGAGATGGGGGGGCTGGGGGAGTAAAACCCTTGTGGTGTCCTACGGCCATTTAATAACTCAGGGTCTGACAACGCCTGAGCTGGGCTCACCTGGGAACATGAAAACCAGAAGCTGCAGGTCAAAGTAGTAGGAGGACCAGGTGGTGGGCTGGTGCTCGGAGACGGAGGCGATGATGGGGATGTTGTTCTTCGCGTAGGAGGGATCCAGCAGGGAATAGAAACGCCCCGTCCATGGAGAGATCTTCCCTAAGGAAGAGGAGAAAAAAAGAAAAAAAAAAAAGATCACCTTCAATTCCAGCAGAGCACCACCCGATATGTTCTCTCACATGGGAAGCTCACAACTGAGCAATCTCAGCCCTTGTTTAACATCTCTATTACTCAAAGCTGCCATTTTAGAAAGGAAACACAGAGCAATTGTACCTAAAAGATGGACACGCAGAATTAGGATTGAAAAGTGCTTTTCAAAGGTGAGAGAGGAGGCAAAGCTGGGGGTGACACACCACCACCACCCCGGGGTACCTGTCAGCATCAGCACGGCTCCGATGGTGAGGAGGACAAAGCCGACCAGGGAAATGACACTCCTGAAGAGGATTTCAAACTGCTGGGGGTTCAGCTTGCTCCGGAGGTAGTCTACGAAGGCGTGGATCTGGCACAAGCCAAAGACTCCAAGGGCAGCCATGTGCTCCGAGGAGAGGACGGGCTGCGAGCAGGGGAGGGCGTCAGCAGAGACAGAAAACCAGAGCTGCACTGCAACCGATAGTGGCTTTTTTTCCCCCCCATGGGCAACTGTCCCCTCCCCGCTGCCATCAGTCACTTTCTTACATCACCTTCGATTCCCAGACAGGAATCCACAGGGAAAATTATGCCCATTCTCTTGAAAGGGCGAGCTAAGCAGGTATTTTTCCTGCGATACCAAGACGCGCACTGGCCTGAGCACTTCCTTCACGAAAACATTTTCATGGAGGGCAACCGGTGCTGTGAAGGTTATGAGCAGCTCCAAAAACCATTCCTCCAAAAAACCTCCAGAAGCTCATCTTGCCACAGGTGGCAACGAATCAGCGCAACGGGGGCTACACCTAGGAGCCAGCACCCACTTATAACACCACCAGCGAAGGCAAGAAGAGAAACCAGCTGCCAACTCGCTGTTGCTCTGCTACAACCCATGGAATGACCGTCTTCAAGCCCACAAATCATTCTGGTCCCCACCTGGAAGCCCACAAAGGAGATCTGCATGGAGAGGATGGTTCCCAAGCAGTAGACAGTGCAATAGGCCACGTAGATCCTGTGGGAGAAGCGGCCGGTCAGCATCAGCACCAGCACGTGGAGGGGGATGAGGTTAATCAGAAAGACGTAGCCGCCCCAAGAGGAGACCTGCCAAGAGAGAAAAAAAAAAAAAACAAACAGAAAACCCATGAGTTCCAGGACTGAAAAGGTCGCAGAGCAGAGGTCAAAGACGGCAGGTTTGCTTTTCCCAGGATCACACGATCAGGATTGTCACCCCGCCGCCCTCTCCAAGGGCATCCTCAACTGGCCACAGCGGCCAGAAGCCCAGATTTATCAACGCTATTAATAAAACCTTGCACAAAACCCCGCCAGTTTCACTAAGAGGAAACGAAGGAAGGAAGGGCCCATTTGATTTCCATGCCAAGCCCCTCACGGAGGCTCCAGGCTCCCAGAACACATGGGTACAGGCGATGCATTTTTGGTCACCGCATGCGAAACCCCTCAGCGCTGGGAGAGGGACACTCACCATGTAGAAATAGGCCAGAGCACACATCGCCGCCCAATAGATGGAGCCGGTTTTGACGGCTTTGATCCACATGTAGTAAGTTAACAACATGCAGAATATGGCGATACCTGGGTGGAAGGAGGCAGAAACGTCAAAGCAAGCTCACACCAGCCCTGGAACATCTCTGGAGGTGCACCACAGCACTCAACTGCATTTAAAATACGTGTATGCTTCTGCTGGTCCATCAGAACGTGGAACAGCACCTCGTACAAAGAGCCAGCCTTGGGAAAAGGGGTTCCTATCTCCTTTCTAGACTGAAACACTGTGGTGTTTGTGTCTTCCTGCAGATAACAGCTCACGTGGTCTCTCCTACCCACAGCAGCTGGCCTTTCTGGACACAGGGACGCCTTACATAGCATGGACACAGAAGAAGAACCTGGATTCTCCTCCCACAGGCACCGACAACGAGATTGCTGCCTTTGCCAGCCCCAAAGCCACCATTGGAAGAGAGAGACCACCCCAGGGGAGCACAGCAGCTCCAATTCCGAGCAGAGTTTGTGGAGGCGGCAAAACCCTTTTTGTTTGTAAAGAGGTCCACTGAGGGAATGGGGTGTGCTCACTGCCGGAGTCAGGAAACACTCCCCATCTCAAAGGGGTAGGAAGGAAGCACCACCGATCTCCAAGCAGCTGGAGAAGGGACCTTTCGGGGATCACTGGGCAAGGACGGTTCCTCTGCCGTACCCTGCAGTTTCTTTGCCATTGTGTTCCAGCACCCAGCAGTTGTTAAGGGTTTCCCTGCTCCCAGGGTTGCAGACTCACCTTCGTTATCGTAGGAGCCGGCAACAGATCGAGAGATATACCCAGGCACCACCGCAATCATGGCGGCAGCAAGGAGCCCTGCCCCTGCATCCTGGGGAAAGAAACAGAGAAAGGGGGAAAAAGCCATCGAATCACAGAATGGTTACAGTTAGAAGGGACCTTACAGATCATCCAGTTCCAACCCCCCTGCCATGGGCAGGGACACCTCCACTAGAGCAGGTTGCTCAAAGCCCCATCCAGCCTGGCCTTGAACCCCTCCGGGGATGGGGCAACCACAGCTTCCCTGGGCAACCTGTTCCGGTGCCTCACCACCCTCACAGGAAAGAACTTCTTCCTAATATCTAATCTAAATCTCCCCTCTTCCAATTTAAAACCATTACCCCTTGTCTTGTCACTGCACTTCCTGACAAAGAGTCCTTTCCCCAGCTCTCCTGTAGGCTTCCTTCAGATATTGGAAGGCTGCTATGAGGTCTCCCCAGAGCCTTCTCCTCTCCAGGGTTTTTAGGGCTTTCATTATGCCATACTACACACAGATATACCTCAAAGGAATAAAAACTGAGTGTTGAAACGAAATTTTAAAACAGTTCTCCCACTTCCTAGAAGTTCTGGGTTTTGAGCAGCATGGTGGTCACGCGAGCTGCCTTTTGGTGCTCCTCCAAAAAGCAGAAGCCTCCAAGGCACGCCCTTCATCTCCCTCCTACCTTGAGCTCTTTGGTGAGGTGGTAAGTCACGATGGTGGTGAAAGAGGAGAAAAGGGGAGCCAGGAACACACAGACATTTCGGATGTCGATGGTGATGTGGAAGAAGTGCAGCACGTGGTAAATCGCTGCCGACGTGATCATCAGACCTGCAGGAGGGAACTGATGCTGTTATCAGGGTGCTCTAGCTCAGCTCACGGCACGGGGGGTCGTAAGCTTCCAATTAACAACAGGGGAGTCTCCCTCAGGGCTCTGCTCCACGTATGCTATCTGCTCCCCCTCCCGATTTTCGAGGTGCAAAGCGTGTTTGGGGTCAGCAGAAGCCCCACAGCTTACCTGGGTAAATGGTGCCCCCGATGATCCTGCCCAAGGGGTACCACGCTCGATCGTCAAACCAGTTGTGGAACTTATAGAAGCCCTCCTCTGCCAGAAAGCGGGTTGTGCGGTAGTTGAAATACCTGTAACAGCAACAAGCACGAAGCATTTCTGTGTTGAGATGGAGACATCTTGACTCTTCACCACTCCTCGGGTCAGGAGTGGTGAAGCGCAGCCCTTAATGAGCCCTCAGACAACGAGGCAGCTTTTAACAGGCAGTTAATTACCCAACTGGGTGCCCATTTCAATCCCCTTCTCTGATGTCTAGGGGTAAGACAGGTTGTAAGGGCTGACCAACAACAACGCAGAGGGAATTAGCTTATTTTCCCCGGACTACTGCAACCCTCAGCTGTAAAGGTTCATCCCTCCTCCTGGGGGCTTTAGAAGAGGGTTTGTGAAGGCAACTTTCTCCCTCACACCTGATTTAACCAGCAACAAGCTCGAGGTGGGGACACAAGTTGTAGAAGGAGCTGTGCCCCGCTCAGGTACAGAATAACCACAGCCCAGCATGAAAGCAGTGCTGGGCAATTACTTAGATCCGGGCTGCAGAACAAGTCCCGGGGACTGCAAAGTGAATTTGGGGTCTGGAAGAGGAAAAAACAGCTGTAATGAGAACTGCCCTCCAAGCCCCTCATCCTCAAGGGGGATTAACTTGAGCCCAGCAG
This sequence comes from Gallinago jamesoni, assembly GCA_025769975.1. Classification (NCBI taxonomy): domain Eukaryota; kingdom Metazoa; phylum Chordata; class Aves; order Charadriiformes; family Scolopacidae; genus Gallinago; species Gallinago jamesoni. Next base: position 399,051 of record JAOQGH010000010.1, read on the forward strand.
ACACCACCCAAATTCTGCATGAAAAACCCAGCAGAGTCCCATGAAATGGAAAGGGGAGGAAGACACTCACGGGTCAAATTCATGGATGACGCTTTCAAATCTCAGGACGGAAAAAAGCCTCGTGGAGAAGGCTGCAAACACAGAAAATGGACAGAGTGAACCTACATCTACAGCACTGCCTGAGCCAGGATTACGTTAGGTTTATCTGCTTCTTTGCTGAATTAAAATTCTTTCCATCTTGAACTAATAATTGGGAAGATAAAGAAAGGTGCAGAAGGAATACAGAAGGAATAAAAGCGTTCTGTTTAGGCACTATAAAGACAGATGAGAGCTTCACAACCTATGAAAGAAGAAGGAGCAGGGGTGGCTCCATCCCGGTGTCCCCCTTGGAGGGCACCAGCAGCCACACGCAGTGCCAGGACGCGGACTCACAGAGCACAGCTGCCATCGACAAGATAAGGAGCTTGAGAAGAGTGTCCTGCTTCTCATAGGAGAGCCGGAGAAACCCTAACTTGGTCATCTTGACATCAAAGGTGGAGGTTGAGGATGCTTGAAGACCTGAAAATGAAGAGGGAAAGTTTATCAATGAGTGAGCCAGCACCCAGCCCCACAACATCCCTAAACCTTTCAGGAAATTGGACCTTAAATACCTGACTCCTGCCCGCTGTCCTCCCGTCCTCACCTGATCAGCTGCCCCAAGTCTTGGCTGAGCTTTTCCTTTCTTTTACAGAGATTAGAACTTCTTCGGGGCAGTGGCCAAGTCTGTTTCTCTACATAAAAACAAAATCCAAGTGTCAGCTTTTCACAAAACTCCTAAAATCCAAAAATCCCTGACTGGTCTCTGGAATTCAACCACAACCCATAAGTGATGCATAAGATGAAGAATAAATTTTTTTTTTTCCATTTACATGGAATAAAATTTTTGTAAAAAAAAAAAAAACAAAAAAAAAAAACCAACTTTCTCAAACACATGAGGTCCGAATGGCTCTTAGCTGTTCCCACTCTGAATTATATCCATTTAACTTGCACATCTCAGCAGTTTGCTAACGTGGACCAGCGCAGTAAGTCGCCTTTGTTTATATCGGACAACTTCTGATTTTTTTATTTAATCAATAAATTTTAATTCAATCTCCTTGGCTGGAGGAAGAGCTGGCAAAATCCTGGTATTAGACATCAAGGAAGTGAAAACTGCGGCCAGGGAATAACATCTTTCTACTCTTGAAAACACGATTTCTTTAAAATGTTTCTTTACCCAATCAATCCCCGCCGCTCCCTGCAGGTGGGTAAATCCTCAGCTCCCCTCTCCGAGCTACAAGGCCGGGGAGGGCAGATTTGAGAGGCTGAGATTTAAAAATAAAATACAAACCGGGCTTGAAAAAAATGTCTTTCTGTGACCTACAAGTGATTCCGACTTGTACAAATTTCTCACTAACTGATACAGAAACAAGCCCGTGTTGTACTTATTTCCTGGTTTCCCCGGGGATAATAAGCAGCAGCTGATGACAGAATGCAGATGCCTCCTGGGCGTGAGTTGACTCTGAGGTACCACCGGCACCCTGATTTCCACAGCTCCGGCAGACACAGGGCCCAGGGGGACCCTTCACCACCCAGTAAGGCCACAGCTACTGGGGGAACCAGCAGCCCTCAGCCCGGATCCTGGGATGGGAAGGCGGAAACGCCATCCCGGGGCTACGGACTATCACCCCGCCCTCACCACCAGCCCTTCTGAGCTTGTCTGTGTCCCTCGAGACACTACAAGCTCCCGCACTCCATCATTCTACACCTCCAGGGACCCCACAACCCCTCCACCTCCAGCCCCTTGCACCCCATAGGTCCGCATCTCACAGGCCCCAGCCCATGACCACCAGCAGTACCTCACCCCACACACCTGGGCACCCCAAAATCCACAGCCCATGACTCTACAGGCCCGGGCACCCCACAGCCCCTTGCCCCACAGAATTGGGCAATCCAGAACCTCACAGCTCCTCACACCATGGGCCTGATTACTGCACAACCTCTCGTCCTGCAAACCTGGGCATCCCAGAGCTCCTTCACCCCACAGGCATGGGCACCCCTCACCCCACAGCCTCTCACACCACAGATCTGGGCACCCCATAACACCACAGCTCTCTCACCCCACAACCCCAAAGCTTCTTCACCACACGGGCCTTATTACCCCACAACCCCTCACCCCAAAGGCCTGGGCATCCAACAAGGTCTAGCCCCCTCCTCACCCCACACCCCCTCACCTTATAGCACCGGCACCCCATAACCCCTTGGCCCACAGACCCAACAATGCCCAGGCAGCCCCTCACCCCACAGCCATGGGCACCTCATAACCCCACAGCTCCCTCACCCCACTGGCCTGATCACCCCACAACCCCTCACCCCACAGACCTGGACACCCGACAAGGCCCAGGCAGCCCCTCACCCCACAGGCCTGGGCACCGCATAACCCCAGAGGCTCGGGTACCCCACAAGGCCTGGGCAGACCCCCCAGCCCCGCAAACCTGGGCAGCCCACACCCCCTAGCCCCAGGGCGGCACCCCACACTCCCGGGCCGCAACCCTCACCCGGGCGCCGCGCTCGGCCCCGCCGCCCCGGCCATACGCCCCGCGCAGCCGCCCTCACCGTCCGCCGCGCCCCGCCCCCGCCCCGCCATTGGCCCCCACCGACGCCACTCCAGATGCGGCGGCGCTCAATGGCCACGGGCCTCGCGCGGCAGCCGCCCGGCGGGCGAGGCTTAGTGGAGAGCGAGGCGTGACGTGTCCGCCCGGGCTTGGGGCACCCGGAGAGGGCGGGGCCGGACGGGTCACGTGGGCGGATGCGGAAGCGGGCGGTTCCCGCCACGTGGGTGGCGAACGGGGGAAGGCGGCGGCGAGCCACGGTGGCCCGTCCCCGGTCACCCCGAACGGCGCATGGGTGTGTGTGAGAGAGAGAGGGGGGCAGGCGCAGGGCGGCTGCGAACCGTGATTCCTCCGTTTAATGTTTCGGTGTGAAAAGACCAGCGAAAAATCGATAAACCGGCCCAAAAAAGAACAATAAAACCCGGGAGTTTGGGGGGGTGGGGACGGACGGACCCCACGGGGCCGGGACATGCAGGGGGGACCAGATGGCACAGGTACAAAAAGAGTCCGCTATAAAACCAGGTCAGAGCCGGCTCTCGGAGATTCACAAAGGTGTTAAAAATCCATATTTTTCTTTTTTTTTTTTCTTTTTTCCCCAAATCCCCCCTCCTCCCCTTTTTTATCATGGCAGCGAGGGGAGGGGCAGAACCGGCACCGGGGTCCCGCGTCTCCTCCCACGGCGGGGTGGGGGGGCTCAGTGGCCCGGAGAAGCCGCGTGTTTGGCCGGAGAGGGCTGCGGGGAGAGGAGCCGGTCAGAGGAGGATGAGGATGAGGAAGCCCCCCCGAGAGCGGACTGAAGGTAAACGGTCTTGTGAAAGAGTCTGTTGCTGAGAAAAACCACCAGGGAGAAGAGCCGGAGCTGGAAGTGGCTGGAAGGGAAGAGAACGCCCGTCAGGTCCCGGAGCCAGGGAATTTTGGGAGGTGGCGGATGATTTTGGGGGGATTTCAGGGGATTTCGGGGGAACTCACTAGGTTTTGCCGGGGGTCCTGGCTTCATTGGCGCTGATGATGAAGAGAGGGAAAAGGATGGAGAAGAGGCAACCGCTGGAAGAGGGGAAAAGGAATAATAATAGTATTTTAAAAAAAAAACCCAAAACAATAAAAAATAATAAAAAGTGGGGGGGAAACGGCCTCACCTGATGATGTAAGAGGACTGCATTGCCGTGAGAAAAGCCAGCGGCAAGCCGAAGCCGAAATAGTAGGGCCAGTTCCTCTCAATGTTGGACAACCGTTGGTGCATCTCGATGCCTGGAGATAAAAAAACAAACAAACAAACAAACAAAAAAACTTAATTCCAGTTAAGATCAAAGGCAAAAATGAGCCTCAGATCCTGAATCCGGAAGAATTCCCCCCAAAGAAGGCCTCACCTTTGTTAAACCAGCGGTACTCAAAGCAGTAGAGGGAGTAGAGCAGGGACATGTGGAGGAGGCTGACCAGTTGCCCCACCAGGTCAATGGGGAAGAGGCTCACAATCATCCCCTGGGATTTTAATTAAAAATAAATTAGAAAAAAAATAAAAAAAATTAGTTACGGGTTCTCTGGATTTAGGGGAAAACGTGGCCCCGGAGGGAGGGGAATTTGCTCGTCCCACCTGGATGAGGAAAAGTGCCTGCAGCAGGAGGTTAAATAACATGTCAGCGATGATCTTGCTGACGCTGGGGAAGGGATGAGGTTTCCTGCCCGACACCTCGAACGCCAGATCCGCGATGTCCTGCCGGGGAAAAAAAACCAAGAATAAAGTTTCTCAAGGAAAATTAAATTTAAAAGCAAAACGGGTGCTCTAGTTCCAAAAGAAGTTCCAAAAAGGGGGGATGAGCTGGTTTTGCCCCACCCAGAGCCCGTTTTTTTAGGTGGGATTTCATCTGCCAAAGAAAAGCCACCAGTCCCCTGTGCCACCCCAAGGCGGGGGATCCCCCTGGTCACCCACCTGGAACCAAATGGCGTTGACCACCTTACTGAGGACAAAGAGGGGCAGGACCCAGAGGGCGCTGAAGATGGAGGTGAGGATGAATTCCAGCCAAGCCCAGACGTCGCCATGCAAGGAAGGGTCGCCTTGGGGAGAGAGGATGGAGAGGAACGTTGAGGAACCGGGGTGAGAAACCTCCTCCTCCTTCCATCCCACCACCGGGACGGGGACTTACCGATGATCTGTGCCGTCACCGACTGCAGGACGGGGATGAATACGCGGTAGAACAAGAAGAGACTAAGCTGGGAGGGGAGAAAGAAATGAGGAGGGGTGATTAATTGGGCTTGATTAATTGGGGTGATTAATCTGTGGTCTCAAAGACCTGGAGAAGCAGCTGGGGTTTACCGTGGAGGTGTCCCAACTGGTCCTACATCCTTAAAATGCAGGGTGGGGACAGAGAGCTCCAGCTGACCCCTGCGCACATGAGGTGGGCTTCCATGGGGACTTACCCAGAAGACGCCTCCGTTCCAGGCACAGCACTGAAATATCCGGCTCACTATCCGGGGCTCGCTGCAGGGAGAGAGGGGTGAGACATGTTCAGGTCCCAGTGCCTGGATAAACGTCCCCCCCAACAAGTGACAAACTGCTTCACGGACTGGCCAGGGTGGGAAGGGAACTCTGGAGATCACCAGAGCAGGGCCACCCAAGAGCAGGTCCCACAGGAACGTGTCCAGGTGGGGTCTGAATGTCTCCAGAGAAGGAGACTCCACCACCTCTCTGGGCAGCCTCTGCCAGGGCTCTGCCACCCTCACAGGAAAGAAGTTCCTCCTCATGTCAAGATGGAATTTCCTCAGGAGAGAGATGCTCCAGTCCCTCATCATCTTCATAGTCTCCACTGGACTCTCTCCAGCAGTTCCCTGTCCTTCTTGAATTGGGGGGCCCAGAACTGTGCTCCAGCTGTGGCCTCCCCAGGACCAGAGGGAGAGAATGACCTCCCCTCCTCCTGTGGCCACGCTCTTTTGAGCCGCCCAGAAGACCACTGTCCTTGGCCACAAGGGCACGTTGCTGGATCGTGGGCAACTACTTGTCCACCAGGCCCCTCGCTGCAGGTCAACCCCTAACCTGCAGATGGTGTTGCTCCTCCCTAGGGGCAGGACCCTGCACTTGGCCTTGTTGAACTTCATGAGGTTCCTCTCCAGCCTCGCATCCTACATCGTGGACACTTTGGGAATGTTGCGGAGAACCAGCTGGACACCGGTTCTATCTGAACAGGGGAATGCCAGAGGAAGTCCCTGTGAAGGCTCACCCTGGGTGTCATCCAGCGCACGGATCTACACCAGGGAGACTCTTCCAGCCTTTATTAATTCCCCACATCTGCACCAAAACGGAAGAAAAGCAAAGGTTTCTTCCAAATTTTTACATTTTTGTTGGAGATCTCAGGCTTTGATCTCCTCAAACTCTTGCCGCAATAAAATCACGGCTTTTCAGGTGCTTTTTGTTCTGCTCAGGGTGGTTTTGGCTTCTCTCCCTTTGCAGCCCGTCTACGGACGTGCAAGAGCAGCTCCTTCTCCCAACCATCACCTTTAGCTACCAAAGGGATTTGTTCCAAATAAAAATAGCAAAATACAACTGTTTAGTCACCCCCAAAATGTACATAATTCTGCAGGAACCTTTGGGGGATGATCAGGACCGTGGGACACAGGACACCCTTCTATCACCTTTGAAATAAAGTCAGATTACCGCCGACTTAGTCAGAATAATGTGTAAATCTGTCTTAAAAATGTCTTTTCGACTGCGTGAAATGCCAGCCCGACCATAACTAGGGCAGTGGAGAAACACCCCAGCGCGGTTCGGGAGTCAGACACACGAGCAGATGCTGTTTTGCTCCCACGTGGATATAATTCTGGCATTTCCAGCCTTGGTGGATGCAGAACGTGACAAGGCTGGGAAAAAAAAAAAGGATACTTGATCTGCCCCAGACACGTAAATCAGCTCTGAGCTGCCACCTCCTCCCTCATCCCGTGGCTGCCAACAGGACTTATCTCTGAGAGACAGCACGAGAGCTGAGGAAGAAAAGAAACCCAGAAATTCCTTCCTCCAGCTTGCAGAGCTCCATGCCTCCTATTATCATTCCAAACTGACCGCGCGCTCCGAGTCATCAAACGTGAAAGGCCTGAGCTCTTATCTCAGGAAAACAGTTCCAGTTCCATCCCACAGAGAGGGAAGAGGGCATGCTGTCCCCCACAGCGTTCTCCTGGAGAAGCTGGTGAACCATGGCATAGACAAAGTGAGCTCTTTACTGGGTAAAAAACTGGCTGGATGGCCGTGCCCAGGGAGTTGTGGTTAATGAGGTGAAATCCTGTTGGCGGCCAGTTTTGGGGCCAGTCTTGTTTAATATAGGATGCCCACGAGCCAGCAATGTGCCCTTGTGGCCAAGAAGGCCAATGGCATCCCTGGGGGGCAACAGGAAGAGTGTGGCCAGAAGGTCCAGGGAGGTCATCCTGCCCCTCTGCTTTGCCCTGGGGAGGCCCCATCTGGAGCACTGGGTCCAGTTCTGGGCTCACCAGTTCCAGAAGGACAGGGAACTGCTGGGGAGGGGACAGCAGAGGGCCGCAAAGATGATACGGGGCCTGGAGCATCTCCCTTACGAGGAGAGGCTGAGGGACTTGGGTCTTTTTAGTCTGGAGAAGGCTGAGGGGGGATCTGATCTAGAACGCCTACAAATACTTAAAGGGTGGGTGTCAGGAAGACGGGGCTGGTCTTTTTTCAGTGGTGCCCAGGGACAGGACAAGAGGGAACGGGCACAAAGTTGAATATAAGAAGTTCCACCTAAACGTGAGGAGGAACTTCTTTCCTGTGAGGGTGGCAGAGCCCTGGAAGAGGCTGCCCAGAGAGGTGGTGGAGTCTCCTTCTCTGGAGAGATTCAAAACCCGTCTGGACACGTTCCTGTGGGACCTCCTCTGGGTGGACCTGCTCTGGCAGGGGGTTGGACTAGATGATCTCTAGAGGTCCCTTCCAACCCCATGCGATCCTGTGTAATATCTTTATTGATGATCTGGATGAGGGGATTGAGTGCACCCTCAGTCAGTTCGCAGACGACATCAAACTAGGTGGGAGTGTTGATCTGCTTGAGGGTCGGAAGGCTCTACAGAGGGATCTGGACAGGTTGGATCAATGGGCCAAGGCCAACGGGATGAGGTTCAATAAGGCCAAGTGCCGGGTCCTACATTTCAGTCAAAACACCCCCAGGCAGCGCTACAGGCTTGGGGAAGAGTGGCTGGAGCTGCCCAGCAGAGAAGAACCCGGCGGTGTTGGTGGACAGCCAGCTGAACATGAGCCAACAGTGTGCCCAGGTGACCAAGAAGGCCAACAGCATCCTGGGTTGTATCAGAAACAGCACGGCCAGCAGGAGTAGAGCAGTGATGGTGCCTCTGTACTGGGCACCGGTGAGGCCTCACCTCGAGTGCTGTTTTCAGTTCTGGGCCCCTTACCACAAGAAGGACATTGAGCTGCTGAGCGTGTCCAGAGGAGAGCCACCAAGCTGGTGAGGGGTCTGGAGAACAAGTCACACAAGGAGAGGCTGAGGGAACGGGGCATGTTTAGTTTGGAGAAGGCTGAGGAGAGACCTCATTGCCCTCTACAACTCCCTGAAAGGAGGGTGTAGAGAGGTGGGAGTTGGCCTCTTCTCCCAAGGGAATGATGACAGCACCAGAGGAAATGGTATGAAGTTGGGGCAGGGGAGGTTTAGATTAGATATGAGGAAGAATGACTTTCCTGAGAGGGTGGTCAGGCACTGGAATGGCCTGCCCAGGGAGGTGGTGGAGTCCCCATCCCTGGAGGGATTTAAGAAACGTGTAGATGTGGCACTTCAGGGCATGCTCTAGTGCCTGAGATTGTGGGGGTCTTTCGTGTGTGTGTGTGGTTGGACTCTGTGATCTCAGAGGTCATTTCCAACCATTAAGATTCTGTGATTTTGCGTCATGTTTTTCTGATTTATTGGCTCTGCGCTTCAGCGTGATCAGGTTTATGAACCTGATTGGCAAACGCACACCACAAGTTCTGCCTTCAACAGCTTAATTAAAGGAGGGAGTTACCCAATTTATGAGCCACCCAGCCCCATACTCACTTCTCTTGCTTCTTCTCTTCCATGTGGAACCTCCGCTGGGCCAGGGCGCTGTTCGCTCGCCTTCGCCTCTGCTCTTCCCTTTTCTGCTGGATGCGGGCGTCCAGCTTTGAGATGGTGCAGATGCCCCAGATGGAGTCCTTAATTCCCTGTGGACACGGGGAGCGGCCGTTACACTCCAACCCACAGGAAGAACGGGATGTGGCCGACCCAGGCCATGGAAAACCTCCCAGTTAAGGAAAGGGACTTGGATGTGGCCAGCCCTGCTCCTCGGCCAGCCGGGGAAACCAGGTGCAGCTGGAGCCAAGGTTTGGAGCAGCTACACCAATTATTTTCCATGGCCCAGTGACCTAAATTACCACACGTTCCAGCATCTTTAAGAACAGCACTATATTTTTTTTAAAGGTGTGATTTCTCATCCAATCTCTGCTATTTATAGTCCTGGCAAAAGCCAAAGAGTCAGATCTCTCACAGCACGTTTCCTCTGCCTGGCAGAAAGCCCTTCAACTTTTGCCAGCATTTCTAAGGCAAATAAAATAGAATTATACAAAATATTTAGGACGTGCAAAGTCCTTGTGGCCTGACTGTATGTAAGAATTTATTTCCTTACAAATAAAAGCACCTGTCCTTGGTCCCAGAAACATCCTCCCATCAGCCACATCCCTGCACACATGGTAACAGGAGAGTCCCCAGAAATCTTTGCCTTACTCATTTAAAAGACTGTGAACTCCACTGGCAGCTATTTCCAGGTCCAGAGGACACCGCAGCCACCCTTATCAAAATTTCACTTCAAAAAGATCTGACCACAGGTCTTTAAGAGCCCCTTTTCCTTCAAGATTTTTAATCCACCCTTGATGACATAGGAAGGACAGTACCCCCTGCAGAAGAACAGCCATCAGTAAAGCAAACCAGACGAGTCCCTGCGATAAAGGACCTGAAAGGCGAAGACTTACCCTGACGAGGTCATGAAGGAAGGTTTTCACGCTGTCTGCCATCTCGACTCCAGCATCACTTCTGGTTCCGAAACTATCAACTACCGGGAGAGGGGAAAAGCCGAACCCAAACCTCTCTCATCCTGGAGAGAGGGGAAACGGATGGAGCCTGCAGAGGGAGAAAACACAGGATCACAGCAGGCATTAACAGCATCGTTCTGAGCAGGATAAGTACAAGCTAGATGACACCCTGGCGATTTGACATAGCCTTCCCTACCCTCACGGGCTTCTCATCAGCCAACCATCCTCAAATGTACGGCCAGAGAATGGACCCATCCTCTTAATTCCATGGTACCTCACATTAACGAGCTTGTGGTCTCAGGAAGAGCAGAGCCTGTATTTCTACGCAGCAGAACATCATAACAGGCCGTTCAATTTTGGAAGAGAAAAGCCAGCAGAGTCAGCCCAGAGAGGTGTGAAAACATATTTGCTAAATCCAGCCTTAATTTAACGCTTTCCAGGTCCATGCCTGCTCTTCCTCGCACGCCTGGTAAGAAACTCAAGGTCTACAATTAGGAGCCTGACAAAACGAGGGCTGCTCTTGCGCTGTCCCATCAGCTTTTGCCCAAACAGTAATTACTCCAAACAACCCTTTGCCAAAAATGTTGCGCTGCATCGTCTGCTCCTTATGAAGTCCAACAGTAATACAGACAGTGTCTGAATTAAGAAAAAAAAAAAAAAAAATCACCAGCTAATAATACTCGCGGAGCTTTCCCACCAGGATTCAAGCCACCCACTTCTCCTAGACAGGAGCTACTGGCAGCTCTGGAGCAGGCTGGTGTCACAAGCTCCAACAAGTCAGTGTTGCTGTTGCTCTGTAACGCGCAGTGCAGGACACAAACAATTAAAAATACTTTACAAAAAAAAGCTTTTTATTTTGGTTATTCTGAGATGAAACCTGCCAGGGTCTGAACTGCGCTCCTGTGAAGCAGCGAATGCCAGCTGGGACAAGACTGCAGAAGCAGCACTGGCCTCTGACTTCATTAATGTCAAGTTAATCACAGGCACCTTCATCCTAAAATCAATCCTTCGGAGGTGGACGTGTGGTGTCAAGAGTCTTTTCGTTTTAGCCGGGTGTCTGAGGTCCGGGTCCCGCTGGCAGAGCCATGGCAGAAACAAAAGGCAGAAAGGAGCTTTCTCTTTGTTCCAGGCAGCCGCCACCCTTTGGGCTAAATACACGCTAAATACAGTCAGACCCGGCTGCCAGACGGTCCCAGATTCCGCAGAAAGCCCTGCCTGATGTATTTGTAGCCAGGGGTATTCCTGGGTGACCAAGGGGCACCCCAGTGCTGGGGGGTCACTGTGTGTGTGGGGGGGATTCTCATGGCACCCCAGAGGGGCCTCGGGTGGGGAGCCCAGGCCTGCCCTACGGTCATGCTGGGGAGGGAATCATCTGTTAACAGGGGCAAGCCCCATGGTTACACGGCGGGGGGGGGGGGGGAATCCACCTCAGAACTGCCCCCGTGGGTACAGGGGTTGGGGGGGGATAACGCCCAGAGTGACCCGGACACTATTTCACTCAGGGCTGTCCCCAAAGTCCCCCACGGAAGGGTGTGTGTGAGCATAATTACCTCAGGCTGCCGCAAATTACCTCAGGGTTACCCCACGGAGCCCAAGATTACCCCCGGGATGCGCTACGGAGCCCCTCGAACCTAAAATTACCTCAGGGTGGCCTCCACGCTGCCCCCAATTACCTCAGGGCTGCCCCACCTGAGGCCCACAGCTCTCTCAGGATTGCCCTCAACGCTTCCCGAGGGTGACCGGTCTCCCCCGGGGGTCCCGCAGTAACCTCGGAGCTCTCCCGCCTCCGCCCCTCACTCCCTCCCTCACTCACCGGCGGCCGCGGGCTGCGGGCCGGGGGCGCTCGGCTCGGCTCGGGGCGGCCCGGCCGCCACCCACTGCGCATGCGCCGCCCCGCCCACCCACGCACCGCGCATGCGCACGGTCCGATGCGCCCGAACGCACCCCCCCTACACACCTTGGGCAGCGCCGGCAGGGGGCGCCAGAGAGAGCGGGGGGGGGGGGTAATGGGGATAGCGGGGGCAACGGGGGGATAATGGGGATACTGGGAGGATACTGGGACTGGAGACAGCAGGGCTGGGGGCATAATGGGGACAATGGGAGTGGAGTGTGTGAGTGTCAGCGGGGGATACTGGGGGAAAATAGGGGATAATGGGTATGCTGGACCAGTGGAGGGATAATGGTGAGGCTGGGGGGACGCTGGGAGTGACTGGAGGGATACTGGGAGGACATTGGGGGGGGGGTCAGTGGGGCCACTGGGACATAATGGGGGGAATGGGGGACACTGGGGGAGACACTGGGACTGGGGACAGCAGGGCTGGGGTACACTGGGCAGACAATGAGGGGTAATGGGGGATAACAGGGGGTACCTGGGGGGGGGGGGGGGGATACAGGGACCCCCCCCATTTAGCCCCCCAGCACGCTCGTCATCCAGCCCTTTTATTTCTGCAGGGCACAAGGCCAACAGCCCCTCCAGCCTCCCCGGCGCCGTGCCTCAGTTTCCCCATTCCGTGCCTCAGTTTCCCCCCCCCCCTCCCCCCCCTCCTCACACCACCCCGTCCTCCTCCAGCCTCTCCCCCTCCACCAGCCTCCCCCAGCCCAACCTCCGCAGGTCCAAGCTCTCGTACTGGCCCTTCACCACCAGCTCGGCCACGGCCCTGCCGGCGGCCGGCGCGTGCTGCAGCCCGTGGCCGCTGAAACCGGCGGCCATGAAGAGATTTTCCAGTCTGGGGTGAGGTCCCAGCACCCCGTTACGGTCGAAGGCGTTGTGGTCGTAGTAGCCCGCCCAAGACCCCCGGAGATGCAGGGACTGGAAAGCCGGGACGCGGCGGGCCAACCTGGGCCAGACCTCCTCCTGGAAGTAACCGTCGTCCACCGAGAGATCGCCCGGATCCGGCTCTTCCTCCTGGAAAAGAATCATGGAATAGGTTGGGTTGGAAGGGAACTTGGAGATCATCTCGTTCCAACTTCCCTGCTCCAGGCAGGGACACCTCCCACCAACCCAGGTTGCTCCAAGCCCCCTCCATCCTGCCCTTGAACCCCTCCAGGGATGGGCACGCTGGATGGTGGCAACTTCCCCTGCCAGTTCCCTGAGGACCCACAGATGCATCTCATCAGGTCCCACAGGCTGGTGCACCTACAGGTTCCTCCGATGGTCTCCAACCTGATCTTCTCCTACCATTCTCCTGGTCCTTGCCTTTGTCCTCTGTGACTTGGGCGTGCGGTCAGAGCTCTCGCCAGTGAGGAACGAGGCAAAAAAGTTGTCAAGTCCCTCAGCCTTGTCCATACCATGGCCATACCATGAGGTGTCCTGTTTCCTTCTGAAGAAGGCCCACATCTTCCTTCGCCTTCCTTTGTCTCTGGTCACCCACCAGGAGCTTTTCTCGTGCCCAGATTTCATTCCAGCAGGTCCTTGGCTTCCCTAACCTCCTCCCCAGCTGCCGGGAGGACATCTCTGTGTCCCCCCCAGGAGACCACCCGGCCTTGCTTCCACCCTTGTGGAGCCCGAGGTTCTCCAGAACCTCTTTCTTCACCCAGCTGTGAGGGGACCACCCCCTCCGGGCTCACCTCAGGGGGGCTCATGCCACCCAAGTAGTTGCCGGCGATGCCATCACGGCGAAAATAAGCACCGGTGGTGTCCACCAGGAGAGGACAGGAGAAACCGGGGCCATCGGGGCAGTGCCAGGAGTACACGTACCTGCAGGGATCGGGGGCGGCACCCCCAAAAAAATATAGGGCTGAGGGGGGGCGCTGAGATGTGTCCCCTTCCCCCCAGAAAAATAGCAATGAGGGGTTCTCATTGCTCCCCACCACGGTGGAGGTGTGGAGGTGCTGGGAGGTGACCCCCCCGACCTGTGTGACACTCTGAACCCCCCATGCCAAAAAGCAGAGGTGTTCATCCCCCCCCTCCTTGCAGACAGAGGAGTGGGGGGTACTGGGATGTGTGTCCCCCCCCAGTGTCGGAATGTGACCACCCCCCCCCAGCAAAAAACATCCGAGAGGTTCATGCATCCCCCCCAAAAAAGAAATCCCCAAGGGACTCAGCCCCTCCTTGAAGCTGGAGGGGTGGTGGGTGCTGAGATGTGACCCCCCCCTCTGATATCCCCCCCCCCCCAAAAAGAAAGGCCCAAGGGGCTCACGCCCACCTTGAAGATGGAGGAACAGCAGGCACCAGGATGCACCCCCCCCCCCCAAAAAAAAAAATCCCTTGAGAACATCACCCATCACAGAGATGGGTTAGGGTTATGTGCCCCCTCATCTATGACCCCCCCTCAAAAGAAACACATCAAGGGGTTCACCCCCCCCCAAAAAAAAAAAAAAAGGCATGCTGGGTGACGTCCCCCCTCCACCATCCCCCCAAAGGCTTCACCCACGACAGAACTGATGCTACCACCTGCCCCCCCCATATCTCCGTGACCCCCCCCCCAAAAAAAATTGCACCCCCCCTCTCCCCGCCGCGCACCTCTTCCTGGGCTGGATGGGCAGGGGGGGGCACAGCTCCTGCGGCAGCCCCGCCATCTCCAGCAGCTTCCCAGCCCAGGCGCCGGCGGCGTTGACCACGATGGCACAGGCGACGGGCTGGTACTCCAGGCTGTCCGGCATGTGGATCTGCATGGGGAGGGGAGGGGGTGTCACCCAAAGGTGTGGGGGGGTCACAGACACTCGTGGGGACCACCGCCCCCCCAAAAATATAGAGGGGGGGTGAGATACACGCACGCACATGGACGTATTTGATGCGGGCGGTCGGCACTGTCCATCCCTGCAGTGGAATCGTGTCTGCACTGGAGGTGATGAAACCTGGTTTTTGGGGGGGGGGGTGGGGTGTAAGATGGGGGTGTCCCAGAGGCTAAAGGGGGGGTTACCCAACTGTGTGCCCCCCCCTTCCTCACCTCGCACCTCCCCGGAGCAGCTCTGCACCCCCAGGTATGTGGCTTTGCGGCGGAAAGCGTTGAGGAGGGTCCAGGGGTCAAACCAGCCTTCATCCTCCAGACCTGGGGGGGGGGTAAAACAGGCTGGGGTGGGGGGGGGACCGCAGCGTGACTCCCCCCTCCCCCCCCCAAAAAAAAAAAAAAAAACCAAAACAATTTGGCAGGTGGGTGCAATCTCAAATAAAATGGGGATGTGGGGATGAAGGATGAACGCAGCGGGATGAGGATGGGGGTGAGGATGAGGGTGATGATGGGGATGAGGGGGGGATCCCCGTGCCCCCCCCTCCTTATTGCCCCCCCCCGCCCATACCGTAGGACGCCAGGGCCACATCCTCTGTGTCTATCCAGGGGAATTTCTCCTTCAGCTGGGTGGGGGACAGCAGTGCCACTTGTGCCCCTTCCTCCCTGGGGACAGCCAGCATGCAGAGAAGAGGATGAGGACCTTCCTCCCACTCCCCCCCCCACTGCCCAGAAAAAAAAAAAAAAAAACCCACAACAAAACCCCCACCTGTGTGTCCCCCCCACCTTTGGAGCTGGACGGTGGCCTCCAGTGTGGCCGCGCTCCGCGGGGGGGCCAGGAAGAGGTACCCCGAGGGCTGGAACTGGATGTCGATGGGGGGCTCACTGGGGATCCCCAGGTGCTCCTGGAAGAAGATGGGGGGGGGGGGACACACGACAGGTGAGTGGTGCCAGATTTCCCCCCCCAATAACGCATTTCTCGCCCCCCCCCCGCCAAATACCCCCACATACGTTGATGTCGCGCAGGAAGCTGGCGGAGAAACGGGACATCCGGATATTTTCTGGGAGGGAAAACTGCTGCCGGATCCCCCCCACCGACAGCACCGTGGAGGCTTGGGAATACTGAAAGAGACACCGCCCCCCCCCCCAAAAAATAAAACTGGGGTTCAACTTGGGGGGGTCCCCGTGGATGTCCCCCACCCCAGGAGGGGGGGTGTCTCACCGTGGGGTCCCGCTCCACCACCAGCACCTTCATGCCGTGCCGCCGGCCCTCCAGCGCCTTCAGCCAGTAGGCCACCGACCAGCCCACCACGCCGCCCCCCACCACCACCACGTCGGCTTCTTCGGGGGGGCGGGGGCCCAGGAAAGGGCCCGGGGGTACCCAGCCCCCCTCCACGTTCCCCCCCAAAGATGGCACCTGAGCCTTCAGGGTCTGCCCCATGCGCTCCAGACTCTGCCCCAGCTCTGCCGGGACATTGGGGGGGGTGCCAGGGTTGGGGGGGGGGCACAGCTGGCAGCCCCCCTGGAGCCCCCCCCACCCCCAGTTCCCTCTGAGACCCCCCCCAGTTCCCTCTGAGACCCGCCCCCAGTTCCCTCTGTATCCCCTGGGAACCATCTAGGCCCCTCTGGGACCACCCCAGGACCCCTGGGACCCTCTCCCAGGACTCTCAGTGGGGGGGGGGGGGGGGGGGGGGGGGGGGGGGGGGGGGGGGGGGGGGGGGGGGGGGGGGGGGGGGGGGGGGG
>JAOQGH010000010.1:417429-441025 GCA_025769975.1 Gallinago jamesoni
GGAGAGGGGGTTGAGGGGAGAGAGGGGCTGGGAGAAGGGGGGTTGGGGTGGGAGAGGAGCTGGGAGGGGGGAATTGCTGGGGAGGGGAGCTATGGTGGAGCTGGAGAGGGCTTGGGGGGGCCTGGAGGCTGGGGTGCACTGTGAGGGGGCTTGGGGGGGGCTATGAGGGGAGCTGGAGCAACTATGAGTGTACTGGGTGAGGTCTAATGGGTGCTGGAGCAGGTGCGAGTGCCCTGGGCAGCACAAAAGGGGTGCTGGAGCCACGGTGAGGGGTGTTAGGGGATCTCTGAGAGGTGCTGGGCCACCTACAACAGGTCTTGGACACCCTTTTTGGGGAGGGAGGGGGGTCCAGTGGGGAGGTAATGGATTATAGGGGGGGGGGTCTCCTTGCTGTTGGCAGCCACCTTGTGATGGTTTCTCTCCCCCAGGAGCGAGGGGGCAACAACTCCTTCACACATGAGGCCCTCACGCTCAAGTACAAACTGGACAACCAGTTTGAGCTGGTGTTTGTGGTGAGTGACCCTCCTCTGGCCCCCAAACCCTCCACGGGAGGTGGGGGCGTGCTGAAAAAAGCGTGTCCGCCTGTTGTTTAGTTGGAAAAAAGCTTCCTGCAGGGCTGAGGCTTCCCACTGCCTTCCCAAAAATCTCCCCGGGGGGGTCTGCAGTGCTATGGTGAGGCGGTTTGGGAAGAGAAGCAGCTCATGTGTCGATAACGGGAAGGTTTTTTTCCTGGTAAGGTGTTTTTTTCCTCCTCCCTGTGCCAGCGGCTGCCCGCCTCCATGTGGCCAAACCCAGGCCTGTGGAGCTCAAATGTTGGGAAAAATCCCATCTGAAAACAGGGGGAACAATTAGGGTTTAAGCAAACGGATGATTTAATTGCACTGGGCCGTAGCTTGACTCCCAGAACAGTTTTGGCTCCTCCTGGCTGTGGGATTTTGGGGAAGGCTCCCTGGGAGCCGAGCGTCAATCCCGGTGTCACCACTGCCTCCTGAGGGAGCACAGGGACGTGGAGGGTGGATGGATGTGTCTCCCAGTCACCAGCAGCTTATTGTAATCATTTGCTATAGGATTAAAACTCCTTAAACCTCGAACAGAAGCCGTACAGGCTGCTACGCTCTAATAGAACTTTCTACTTTTTACTGAATCTGCCTTCGAAATCTGTCAACGTCTTTATTTCTGAGACTATTTCACCGCTCTTTCAGTCTCCCTTTATCTCTCTAAATCCACACAACCTTCCTTGTGTAGCTAAAGATAAGCAAAAACCTGTGCTGCTCTTTCACTCTGTGGCTTTGTTGCCATGAAACAGTTGTTTTGGGTCATTTTTATGCCATTTTATTGCCTTTTAAAGCGAAGCCCGGGGCTGTGCCGTTTGGTTTTCCTATTTTTTTTGAGAGTGTATTAAAAGCTCAGGAGGTCAAAGTAGAA
Organism: Gallinago jamesoni; assembly: GCA_025769975.1. Classification (NCBI taxonomy): domain Eukaryota; kingdom Metazoa; phylum Chordata; class Aves; order Charadriiformes; family Scolopacidae; genus Gallinago; species Gallinago jamesoni. Next base: position 418,855 of record JAOQGH010000010.1, read on the forward strand.
AACGTAGCCCAAACCCTGGTGAAATTAAAGAGCTCCATATCAGACTGAGAGGTTGCCAGCTTGATGCTGCAGTTAAATTGGCTGGAAAGAGTGAGGCCTTTCTGCTGTGCTGCTTTGCAGGTGGGGTTTCAGAAGATCCTGACTCTAACCTACGTCGACAAGTTGATAGATGACGTTCATAAGGAGTTCCGGGACAAGTATCGCAATGAGTTCCAGCAGAAAGGCACCCTGGGCCTCTTAAATGGCACTTTTGATTTCAAAGACGACTTCATGCGCCTCCTCCGGTAAAAAAACAACCTTTTTTTTTTTTCTCTCCAGTTTCCATTTAGAGCGGAGATATACGGGGCGGGTTGGGGGGGGGGCAGAGCGGAAATTCAGGCTAACAGGCCACCTCCCCCCGCAGGGATGCAGAGGAGAGCAGTAAAGTCCGAGCTCCCACGGTGATGAAGACGTTTGAGCAGTCTCTCAAGTCCCAGAAGACTGTCAAGTGTATGATAGAAACCCGAGGGGAGAAACCAAAGGAGAAAGTCAAGAACAAGAAGAACAAAGGTTCCAAAAAAGAGGGTAAGTTGATGGGAGAGAGAGAGATAGGGGGGAAATAAATACTTCTCAGCCTTCCCAGTCCTCCTGTAGTGCCCAGATGTTGGTCTGAGCACGTGTCGGGGCTTTTTCCGTCAGGAATTGAAGCTGTCACAGTGCCTGGTAAAGCATCCGCAGGTGACAAGCAGCCCTCTGCAGCCGGGGAGAAGGAGGAGCTGACCAAGGATGAAATCCTGCAGAAGAACCGGGAAGAATTCTTCAAGAGACACATGAAAGCAGGGGAGAAATCCAGGTGGGTCATGAGGACGCTGTTGGTTTGCCCGTGCTTCAGACCAGCTCTTCCTGGTGCCCCTTGGCCATGGCCCAGTCTCCTGGGAGTCAGCCCTTGTTTTCCTGGACCTTATTTCCTGCTTGCTGGAGAGAGCGGTGGAGGGCACACTGGGACTCCTGGAGGGGACATGGAGCCTCCCAGAAACCCAGTGTGTGCCTGGGAGAGGTCCAGACCTCTTTTCGGTGAGGTTTTGCCGCCGCAAGCAAAGGGCAGCGGCGCATCGATGCTGGGCTCAGGGTGAAGCAGTCGGATACAGGGTTAAAGTTCAGATAAAACTCTGTAGACTCCGAATCAGGCAGGTTTAGCCTTAATTTTGGGGTAATCCCAGCTTTTAATGTTCACACTTTCTAAGGAGGGGGTTGCTGCTGCTTTGCTGTGCTGAACAAAGCACGTTTTCTGGTCTTTATTTTGACAGGTCTCCAAAGCCCGAGGCGCAGAAGGAGAAGGGGAAGAAGCCCCGAGTGTGGGATCTGGGGAATTCTAATGCCAAAGTACTCGATTACAGTAACTCTGCCACCAACGGCAGCGCGGAGGCTTGTCCAGTGGAGGAATTTGACCCTGATATAGTAAGGAAAAATGGGGTCACTCGGCTTTTAGTGGGTTGTTGTGGGATCAGCTGGGCATTGCGGACCCAACCTGGTCTCCACGGCTGGCTGAGAAAGTGCTGGGAATGGCAGTGCCCAGCCCCTAAAGCTGCTGCCTGAAGGATATTGACTCTGGCTGTGAATGGCGCTGGGTGGCTGAGCCAAGATCTCTGCTCCCAAGGACAGCCCTGGTGGCAGAGGCAGGTGACCATCAGCCCATTTTCAAGGTGCTTCTTTTCCCCCCGTTCCCAGGCCCTGGGGGATCGAAATCGTGAGCCTGGCCGCCTCTACGACCTTGAGTATGAAAGCGATGATGAAGTTGAAGAGGAGAAGGTTATTCAGAACCCTTCAAAACCCAGGTAGAGGTTCCTGCAGCCCCCCTGCTTGCCACATGCTTCTTGATTCCCCTCATGGTTCAACCAGTAACGCTGTGGGGACAAACTGGTGTGTTTGGCAGCTGTGTGGTGGGCTTTTGTGTCTGGCTGCTGTGTGCTCTATGCAACGTGCTCATCAAACCCAAAGATAACTCCTCCGCTTCTCCGTAGCGTGAAGAAGGGTGGGCTGGGGGGCATGTTTGGCATGCTGAAAGGCCTGGTGGGCTCCAAGAGCTTGACGAGAGAGGACATGGACCCCGTACTGGAGAAGATGAAGGATCACTTGATCGGTATGTCTGGATCTGCCACGAGTGGGTTAGTTTGAGGGGGTTCTCTGTGCTCCTTTGGGTGGGCACCCACGGTTTGGGATGTTCTTGCCCACAGGAACCGTGGTGGGTTCCTGTCTTGCCTCTGGGGAGCCCTCGACAGTACATCGAAAGGGGGGCAAGAGTCTAGTCTGGTGGGAATCCTGCACAGACTCCATCCTTCCCCTGATGCCAATGTCCGGCGTGTGGAACCTCCTCAGCAGTGCTCACTCTTCCCCTCTGTTTCTTTTCTCAAAGCAAAAAATGTGGCAGCTGAGATTGCGGTGCAGCTCTGTGAGTCAGTGGCTAAGAAACTGGAAGGGAAGGTGATGGGAACGTTCACCAGTAAGTGGCTGCGTGGTCTCCTGCTTGTGGTTTGGGGCTCAGGAGTGTTCCCCAGGCATGACAGGTTCTCCTCCCATCTCGTCCTCCCCAGCTGTGACCTCGACGGTGAAGCAGGCCCTGCAGGAGGCTCTCGTGCAGATCCTGCAGCCCCAGCGCCGCGTGGATGTCCTCCGTGATGTCATGGATGCTCAGCGCCATCGCCGACCCTACGTGGTCACTTTCTGTGGTGTCAACGGTGTTGGGAAGTCCACCAACCTGGCCAAGGTAGGACGCGCTCTTCCTGTGACCAATGCTGAGGTTGGTCTGCTGTTGCCAACGGGCTGCTTTTTTTTTTTTTTCTTTCTTTTTTGATCTCTTGCCACCTACAGATCTCATTCTGGCTCATCGAGAACGGCTTCAGCGTCCTCATCGCTGCCTGCGACACCTTCCGCGCAGGAGCGGTGGAGCAGCTCCGCACCCACACCCGTCGCCTCAACGCCCTGCACCCTCCGGAGAGCCACGGTGGGAGGACCATGGTGCAGCTCTACGAGAAGGGCTATGGCAAGGATGCGGCGGGGATCGCCATGGAGGCCATCTCTTATGGTAGGTGGGAAGCCGGTGGTGGGAGAGGCTGTTTTGGGGGAGTTACCCTGCTTAATGTGGCCTCTATGTCTCCCCAGCCCGGAACCAAGGCTTCGATGTGGTGCTGGTGGACACAGCGGGCCGCATGCAGGACAACGCTCCTTTGATGACGGCGTTGGCCAAACTCATCGCCGTCAACGCTCCTGACCTGGTCCTGTTTGTTGGGGAAGCCCTGGTGGGAAACGAGGCTGTGGATCAGCTGGTGAGAGTCGAGTCTTTCTTTCCTCAAAGATTGGGAAATCCACTTCTGTAGGTTTTATGGGAGATTTGGAGAACGGCAGCACCACAGATGTGTTCCTCTCATCCATTCTCTGCCTCAGGTCAAATTCAACAAAGCGCTGGCTGATCATTCCATGGCCCAGACACCACGCCTCATCGACGGGATTGTCCTCACCAAGTTTGACACCATCGATGACAAGGTAGGGAGGCCGGCGAGACAGCTCCCTGCGGAGCCTTCTGCTGGCGACCGGGAGAGACGGGAACGGTTGAAGGTGGGATCTGTGGGCTAATGGTGCTCGTTGTCCTTGGCAGGTCGGTGCTGCCATCTCCATGACCTACATCACGAGCAAGCCCATTGTTTTCGTTGGTACTGGACAAACTTACTGTGATCTGCGAAGCCTTAACGCCAAGGCCGTGGTCGCAGCGCTCATGAAGGCCTAAAAAAAGAAAAAAAAAAAAACCCCACCAAATCGCTGCTCGCAGACATCTGAGGAGAACATGCTTTACCCCATTACCAACTAGTCTTTCCCGTGTAGTGCAGAACAGAATGAGGGGTTTGGGGTTTTTTTGGATAAAACCCCCTTTTATCCAGCAAAAACCCTTCCCCCTGGTGTCCTTCGTTCTGTGCCAGTGACGCAGGCTCCCTCGTGGGGAGGCTGAAGCCAGAGCTTTGTATTGTTTGTGCTGCACGGGGTGGGAGTGGGGGGGCAGTGCAAGGACCTGCTGTGCTTTTGTGGGGGGGTTGAAGGTGGGGTCTTTTTGAGCTGCTTTTGATTTTTAGATGAGTTTAGGGAGGATATGAGAGCGACTTCTTGTCAGGGGTGCTGCTTCGCTGTAGCGCTGGAAGATCTGTTCATGTCGCTGCTCCTGGCAGCTCCACCCAAGCTGATCAACCAAAACTGTGCTGGGCTGGAGGGGGGAGATGCTAAATTGCCTTAAGGTCCCTGTTTCTGTTGTCACCAGGACGCTGGAGCAGGGCACCTGGACATGGCACATCTGGGCAGGAGCCAGGGAGCTGCAGCAGCAGCTTGGTCCCACGGTGCTGGTGGTGGCTGGAGGACGGCACCGTGCTCCTGCCTGGCTCCTGCCCACTGCCCTCAGTGTTATTTGCTAGTGAAAAAGTCAAACAAAAAACCCAAACAATTAATACTGGAAGATAATGGTGGCTGCTTGCTGCTTTCCTGCCCCCTTTCTCCCCCCTTCGAGTGCCTCTTGATCCCCATCTGAAGTGCTACACTGAATAATACAAAACTCTCATGATGTCTTGTAGCTCTGTATCGCAGATGTGCTCTAGTGCAATAAATTGAATGCTGTCTGCTAAGAGACATAATTTATATAAAATAAACTTCAAAATTTGTTCTCTGTGTATAAGTAACTTACTCCCGGCCAGGAGCTGTTTCCTTGAGCATGTAAATTACACACCAGCCAAAAGTTTAAGTGAACAGGCCTTTAATACAAGCTTCAACATACAAAATACTGTACAGTATAAAGATGGGACTAGAAAACTAGAGCTTCAAGAAAAAAAAAAAAGCTCAAGTTTCATGTTTTAATTGAAAGTAGAGAATACAAAAAAGCACTAAGTATGAAAGTAGAGGCTGCAGCTCCTGCAGGGAGACCCTGCTGCATGCAGCCCTGATAAAAAGATAATTACTATGTTAATCCAGGCTTCCCTCCGGGGGGGGGTCCAGCTCCTGCCTCAAGTGTCCGGGCTGTGGGTGCATGTGGGTGGCAGCAGCAGCATCCCATCCTCCCTGGGGCTGGCCTCAAACTGCCTGGGCCTTCTCCAGGAGCTCCTGGCTCCAGCTTCAGTCTGTCCTGGGGCCGGGCTGGGACTCAGCTGCTGCATCCTGTAGGAAGAAAAACAGCTCTGCAAAACCTTCCCTGGGCTCCCGGGGAGTCCCAACGGGGCTGGAAAGGGTGAAGCCACTCTGGAGAGTCTTACCTTTTATGTCAGCAGCAGAGCCATTGAGCTGTTGTCCCTCCTTGGGCACACCTGGGAGAGAGCAAGGAGCAGGTAGAAGGGCAGGGACAGGTTTTCCAGGCTGGGTTTTACCCTCCAAATGCATCCCAGAGAGGCTCTGGCGACCCAACTCGCTTCTTTTCCCCATTTGTATGATTTATTAGCAAGTTCTCTTGTGTGTTACAGCATGAAAATCAGCGAGGCTGGAATACCCTTTCACTTCAAAGGTGTGGGAAAGTAACAGAAGACTGGCGAGGAGGACTGTAAATATGCTCAAGTGACTCACACGTGGGGTGCTGGAAAACACATCTGTCACACTAATTGTTGCTTAGTTTTGTGTGCTCAGCAAGTAGAACATCTGCACTCAGATAACATAGTCCTGGGATGGACTCAGGGGCACCTTATCGAACACGCCTGAAATTCCTGCCCTGCTGTTGGAAGAGATCAAAGCACAGCAGAAAACTGCCTGCCAGAATCCTAGAAATACAGACCCAAACAGCAAGTGGGAGCTCCCTCACTCCCTTGCTAACAGGGACTCTCCTGCTATTAAGGATTCTCACTCCGCGGTGCCGGCGTCCCCCTGCTTGCCTGCCTCTGCCCGGCCGCTGCTTCAGAGGTTTCCTGATCCCTGAGATATTGAGGTTAAATTTGTTCTTTGCCCTTAATCCATGGTTTTGTGTCCTGGAAACAAACAACTGCAGCTGCCAGATAATGTCTGGATGTGTGGGAAGCAGCAGAGCTACTTAAAGAACAGACAGTGGTTTTGTAAAAGTAAATCCCAAATTCAGCTACACTTGCAGACAATTTTTCTGGAGCATAAAAAAGAAAAGCTTAAGGGATAACGCAGCGTAGGGAACAGGGGCTGCTACCGCTGCCTGCGCTCCAAAGGCCATGGTGACAGTCAGGAACTGTGTTGTGCGTGACGGGATCCCCACACAGCCCCCAGCCCCCGTACCTGCGTGACCCCGCATGGCGATCTCGCTCGTCAGCCTCTCGAAGTACTCGGGCAGGTCGGCGTATTCATCTCCGTAGGAAATCACTTTAATCCCTTTGTCCAGCATGTTCTCACGGAGCTTCTTAAATTCATCCACATCTCCCCTCCGTACAAGCATGAAGTGCTCCAGGTCTGACTTGTGCTTCACAGCCTCTAAAAACAGGGCCTGAAATGTGGTGTCATCAACAGTCCAACCACAGCCCAAGAACAGGAATGACTTATTTTCATACAGCTTCTGAATCTCCCGCTTTAAAAAAGGGAAAGATATTCTTAGTCAAGGCCAGCTTTACCTTCACACGGCACAAGAGATGGCATCTGCCTCATCCCTGATGAGACTTTGTCCTCAACACAGCGTGCTGAGGTGGCTTTGCAGCTCAGCGGGAGTGTCCACCTGCTGAAGGGCAGGAAGGCTCTGCAGAGGGACCTGGGCCAAGGCCGATGGGATGAGGCTCAACAGGGCCAAGTGCCAAGTCCTGCACTTGGGTCATACCAACCCCATGAATGCTTCAGGCTAGGGAAAGAGTGGCTGGAGCTGCCCTTGGTTGGTTGACAGCCAGCTGAATATGAGCCAGCAACGTGCCCAGGTGGCCACCAGCATCCTGGCCTGTATCAGGACCAGTGTGGCCAGCAGGACTGAGGCAGTGACCATCCCCCTGTACTGGGCACACCAGAGCCCTACCTTGAGTGCTGTGTCCAGTTTTGGGTCCCTCACCACAAAAAAAGACATTGAGGTGCTGGAGCGGGTCCAGAGAAGGGCAACTAGTGAGGGGCTGGTGAGGGGTCTGGAGCACAAGCCTTGTGAGGAGAGGCAGTGGGAGCTCGGGGTGGTCAGCCTGGAGAAAAGGAGGCTGAGACCTTCTCACTCTCTCCAACTCCCTGAAAGGAGGGTGTAGCCAGGGGGGGTTGGTCTCTTCTCTTAAGTCACAGGGGATGGGACAAGAGCAAACAGCCTCAAATTGTGCCAGGGGAGGTTCAGGATGGATATTAGGGAAAATTTCTTCACTGAAAGGGTTATCAAATATTGGAAGAGGCTGCCCAGGGCAGTAGTGGAGTCGCCATCCCTGGAGGGATTTGAGACGTGGTGCTGAGGGACATGGGTTAGTGGTGGTTTTGGGAGCATGAGGTTGATGGTTGGACTTGATGATCTTAAAGGTCCCTTCCAACCTCGGCAATTCTATGATTCTGGAGAATCCATCTCTCCTATTGCACAAAATTAAGGGCTCTCCCACCACCCAACTCAGCTGAGTTCACAGGGGCTTGGAGGGACGCGGGAGATGTATATAAACACGTACAGGGCCCCCGAGCATGCCCTGCCTCACCATGACCTCCGTGTTACGCAGTACGTTCTGGTAGCCAGCTGGATGGAGCACGATGCCACTGGGGTTGGTGTACACGCCGTGGATGTGCAGGACACTCAGCTTCCTCTTCTCCTGCGCCCACTCCAGCACCTGCACAAAACAAACCCCTCCAGAAACGTCAGCGAGTGCAGCATGCCAGTGTCCGTGGCGCTCTTCAAAACACCACGGTTGGGAAGTGCTTTAAAGAGGCAGCTTCTTCCTCATGTTCCATATAATCTCCTCAAGAGGTCATGAGTCCACCAGCCTCTACACCACAGCTACAGCCTATGGCGCTTGTTGGGGTCAGCACTTCAGCTGAACTGCGCGTGTGATGGGGAAAGACTAAATCAACACAGCAGACCCAGCAGAATAAAGAGGAAAACCCTATACAAATTATGTCAGTGTGTTTCTCAAGCCTGTAAAGTTTTATTTCTTGGCCTCTCTAGGCTCTGAGAAGATCTGAGGAAGCTCAACAGCTGACCCTCATTTCAGAAAGCCATTTCTGAGGCTCTTGGTTTCCTCCTGCAGACCTTAGCTTATTTAAGCTTGCAATAATTAGAATGCTTACTTGTAATGCTGTAAGCACATCTTGCAGCCACACAGATTAAGAGGTCATGCAAGAAACGTGAAGCACAGAAATGACTGGGAACGGGAAGAGACCTGCATGTGCTGCATGTTTAACAAACAAACAGAAGGACGAGACGGTCTCCTCCAGTGAAAGCCAGGGTGGAAAGAGGAGGTGGGCAGATGGTGAGGACCTCAGAGTTTCACCGTCTGGGGCAGGAGGAGGGAACCTTGTGTGAAACCAGTACCTATGAATCCCAGAACACGACAGAAGAAGCCAGAGCAGGTAAGGAACCCAGCAGGAGCCACCCCGCCATTTCAGAAAGAGGGAACAGGGCAAGGGGGAAACCTTGAAGGCCGCAGCCCCCAAAACACTGTCACAAAAAAGCACTTTGCAGCACGTTATAAAAATAGAAGTCAGCTCTGTGTCTCACGCAGTTTCCTGTGTTGGTTAAAACCATCACCCCATGCCTTATGTGGAAGCAGGGCTTGCAGTACTTCAGCAAGGCTGAGCCAGAGGTTTCAAGGACAGAAATCAAAGGAATACCAGGCTTAAGGGCTCCTCCTGAGCGATGGATGCCAGCCAGCAAGCACAGCATTTCAAAAAACAGCATCCACTGCTCACTGTTCCACTGCTCACTGCCCCACATGGTCAGAGCCTCTGCTTGGAGTTTGTCTAATGTCATTTAAATTACTACGAACAGCACATTCCCCTCACATGAGGGCACATCCCACAGCTGCCGTTCTCCTGCGCTCTCCCAGCTCAGCCCTGACATTTAAACAACAACAACAAAAAAAATCATCATCGTTTACCTTCTTTTCATCAGTGAGGTCAAGAGACTCCAGGTGCTTCCCCTGGTGTGCTGCATACAGTTCCAGCAGGTTATCGAAGTTTGTGGTTAACACCAGCGCCCCGTTTTCCATCAAGTGAAGCACAGACTGAAGCAGCTGCTTCCCAGAATCTTCCATTTTAGATTCCAGGTCATCAAACACCTCGTATAAACAGTCTTTGAAAAAGGTTGAGCGAACATTGCTTGTGCGCTGAGAAGGGGAGGGAGATTAAGATCAGCCAGGCTTCTTCTAACGCTTCATGCTAAACAACCCGATGAAAAACCACCCATGTATTTCTCAAAGACCTCAGCAAAGCCGTAGGTGCTTGCAAGGCAAACACCAAGCACTTAGTGCACTGAGGTGGGCACTCCCCCAACCCCAGCATGCTCCCAGTGAAATACCCAAAAGCTGGTGTCCCCAGCAGAATGATGTCTCAGGAACACAGCGCTTGGGGTTCCTTGTAGGTAGAGGCATTGCTGGAGAACCAAATTTGGCTATTTCTGAATGCTCAGAGCTGGGTACCCAATATTTACATGCAGTGCTACAAGCACACTCACTGGAGACAGCTTCTGGATAAGATCATGGGCAACGTGAACCAAGTTCTTGTCTTCATGGAGACACTTTTGAAACCGTTTGCTCTCTTCATCTTCCAGGAGATCAAAGTCAATAGCAGCATCCAATAGGGCCTGGATTAACCCCTTCCAAGACTTCAGTGCTGGGACCTGGGGAGCAACTGCTGCACTGATTCCTGTCCCAATCACCAAAACCAGTTCCCGAGGCTTCTTGGTTTTGAGGCTTGGCAAGAGCTTCCTGCAAGAGAAGAAAGTAGCACTGCTGGTACCATCATCGATGGAAGGATGTCCCGGGTGGTGGCACGTGCAGGCTGAGGATAAGGGAGGTACCTTCTGCCTACGTTTTGAATCAACATGTCCATTAGGGTCCTCCAATAAACAGAGGATGGGAGGAGCAGCTCAGTATCCCTTAAAGACAGGGATCAGCATCCCAAATGCCCACAATTACAAGGTAGGTCATTACAACACATTTGACAATCGAGAGCATTACTGGGGTAGTCAATACCGCCGAGGAATACTTCTGAAGTGAAGCTAATCCAATTCAAATTTGGAATAAGGGAGGTCTTGCTAATAAAAGTTACCTGGAAGCTTGTAGAAAGGCTGGGGAGAGTGGAAAAGGTGTGGCGAGTGCTATGGACTATGTTATCAACAGCTGTAGAGACAGACACACACACTTGATATGGACTGAGAGCGCGACAGCACGCATCGGACCCCCCTGCGGGGAGTAAACACCACCGTGACTGCTCCTGGTTTAAATAAGGTGCCAAACACCTGAAGACAGCAGCCCCATTTATGCCAGCACAAAAGGAAGGAAGCAAAGGCTTCCTTCCAGCTCTACCCTGGAGAGGACCTTCCACCCCCCCCCAGACCCTCTTTGCTGAGAAAACCACTCAGCAGCACCAGAAATCCCTTCCCTGTCACGCCTGCAGCGTAAGCGGGATGCTCGAGGCCGATCTCTTGGAAGCCGAGAGGGCAGGAGGAAGAGTCTCACGCAAGAGCTGCGTGGCTATATTCTCCTCCCTCCTCCTCCGCTCTTCCTTGTTTTCCTGCCTTTACACCTGCACAGTACTTTTAAATTTTATATTTAGCATTTATTAAGTAGATGTGTTTCTCCCCATCGGGCCTTGCCTGGTGTGAAGCTGCTTTTCTGGAGCAGGGGACCAGCTGCAGCTTCCCAGAGGATGGAAGCAGCAGTCCACGGAGGCAGCTCTTTTGGAAGGAATGTTTTTTTATCTGCAAACACGTGATATTTAGCAAGAAGGGGAAAGGAAACTGACACCACACAGGCGAAGCTTTGCCTTCCCTCTGCTATTGCCTACGAAAACAGATGAGTTAACCCTTTTCTTTAAGAGGTCTTCACTCTTAGTGGCAATAAATGGGTTTTAGTTTTGGGACTGCAAAAGCCTCACTTGCAAAGAATAAGCTAGTGCTTATGCCAATGAGCTGGAATAAAACCACAACCAGAAACCTGGGGACTGAAATCCAAAAGAATAACAAATACACAAGTCTTAACATCCCATGCGACAGCTCTGCAAGAGGCATTCTGTTCCCATGCTGATAAATACACTTGTTTCTACCCTGATATCCTGAGCAAGGAAAAAATAATCTCCCAGCTGCTTTTCTGCTCATTCCGTGGTCACTGGACCAACCTTGAGACCAGGGCTCCCTCACAGAAACTATTCTCCAGCCCCCAACAACTTGTAAATAAATCAGATTAGTGGAAGACAACTCCCCAGAAGAATTTAGCTGGTCGTTCACAGATGGTGATGCCTTAATTCCTGAGCACATGCTATCACAGCAGCCACAGTGCCAGCCCTGGATGGAAAGAAGGGTAGGTATGTCCTGTAAATGTCATGCTCAGCTTGGAGAACTGTAAGACGACCTGCTAATTAGTATGGACAGTCTCCAGAGTGGAATTATTTAGCCTTTACATGCAGCAAAATCATATTAATTTGAGTAATCACCTGTCCTCCCGGGGAACCGGTGTCCAACTTGCGCAAAGAAGCCCGTCCACCGCGTCTGCTGTGACCCTACGTGTGGACAGGACCTGAGCCAGGGGTGACACCGACCAAAACCACAGAGACAGTACAGGAAAAACCAGCTTTCTCTGCAGCCATGCATCCCGGCTTAGGGGTTAAAAAAACACACCGCAACAAAGTACAGTTCTGGGCTTTAAGGTTCCAGGCATCTCAGGAAAATACTAGTTAAAGGGCACAGCTAGAGACAGCGAGCTGCCCTTGGATCAGCAGCTGAAATGACTGCTGGGGCTTGGGGCCAAGTGTCACGCTCTTTAAAGAAGAATGCACGGTTAGGGAAAAGCTCTTATTAGAAGAAATTCACTGGAGTATCATTAAATTTACCTGGGCTTTTTTGCAGGTGGCATTCCATCTTCCAACAATGTTTCTTTACCCAGGCTGACCGTAGAAGCCATCCAGTTTCTATAGTAGACAAATCACCACAAGCAAAGTCACTACATATATGCAACAGGACGTGGAACAGACCACAGGTTTTTGTCGAGCCAGCTTTTCCCCAGCCGATAAACACCAGGGTTTGTTATCTTTATGAGATCACCTTCGGGCTGAGAATTGCACTTTTTTTTGTTTCTGAACTTTGCCCCGCGGCTCTCATACACATCCTTAACTTCCCTCACAACGAAGCTCAATAAAATCATAGGGCTGTTTTGCACAAAAGCGGGCGCCACTGGCTGCCCACTGTTTGTCAGACCCTTCGTTTCACCTTGGCCGTTCACCTTTGCCTATGAGCCTGCACCCCAGAAGAGGCACTCCCCTCTTCCAAGACGATGCCTGTTGGCAAACCTTGGGAAAACAGTGGGAGGGAAGGAAGACAAAAAGATTTTTGTTGGCTACAAAAAGCCATCAAGAGCATTTCATTCTCCAGTGATGAGAGAAGGATTATCCAGCCCTCCATATGGCTACACGCGGTGGGATATGACCTTAAAAAAAAAAAAAGGAAGTTTTATGTCTGAGAACTCTATCAACAGCCCATGACATAAACCCCAAAGGTCTGCCAGCACACGGTCCTCTCCCACTCTGCTTCTCCAAAATAAGACTATTAAAAGGGAAAGAAAGCAGACAGAACTGCATCCATTTTTTCTTGCCAGTTGTAACGAAGAGTCCAGCAAAAACTCTGCCAGGCAGGCTTTTGCCAAAATGAAACGCTGTGCAAGAGCTGCTGGCCCAATATCAAAGGTTTTTTTACAGGTTTTGCAGCCTCGGTGACATCTCAGCGTTTGTCCTACAGATGGGATGCCTGCGATTCACTGCAGCAAAGCAGCAGCACTGGCAGGTGAGACTTTTACAGGTAAGAAACCTCAGCTGTGCTGCAAACCTTGGCAGGGATCACTGAAGAAATGATCCCAATAATCCACGTAACCATCAGCTTTCAATGCTGGATGATGAGAACAGGGCACACCGGCACCTGCAGACGCTCAGATACAGTGTGTCTACCAGCCTTTCATTTCTAAGCACTTCTGAAAACTTTCTATTTATCATGACAATAATAATATAGTATTATAATAATAATACTATGACACCTCAGACAGCTGGTCTTCATACCCTGTCTTCTGAAACACCACTCAGCACATGCTGCCCATCACCTACAATAACCAGATTTTTATTTTACTGCAGAGCCCGGATTTTGGATAAATGTTTCAAACACGTTTTGTTCCCACCAACTGCTCACACCTCCCAGGTTTACACCCTCCATGCTCGCACAACCCTGAGCCTCCTCCATTGCACCCCCTTTTCAATGTTGTACCCCATGTTTTCTCAATACACCATCGAGCCCAATAGCACTTCGACACTGCTGTGATGATGAACCCCCACAGCCTCATCCCCCCCCCCCCCCCTCCCCGAATGCCTACAAGCATCAGGTGTGGGGGGTGAACCATTTCGGGGAGTTAAACCGCTGGAAAAACCCCCACTCCTTGGAAGGGGTGTCTCCTGGGGAGGCAGAAGGACCCGCTGGACACGGAGTCAGCCAGACAGGAACATCACACTCACCCTGAGTGAACACAGCCAAGCACAGTCCGGATGGAAAACAAGGCAGGGGGAATGAAAAACCTCTTTTTTCTCTTTTCAGTAGGGTAAGATCTCTCTTTTTGGATTAGCTGATTCTTTTGGAAGAAAGAGCTACTTCCACAAAGCCAGCCAAATTTTAATTAACGGTGCAAAGACACTTGCGATGAGCTTGGGACTAAAGCATGTAACCTTCGTTAACTGGAATACCTAAGAAGTTGTTTGTGTAAAGCAGCACGTTCAACTCCCGCTGCTGCCCAGATCTGCCTTCAACTCCCCCCAAGGCACCTCACAGCCCAAGGTCAAACCTTCCCCACTGGCTTCATTTACAGATCTAATTTAAATTGATATTAGCTTCAGGTTGTGAATTATCAGTTAAGTCTCAAACATCAAGCCTGTTTATAAACTGCTCCCAGGTTTCGCCTGTTCACCTGTCCAAGCACTGCTCCTGCTCGCATCCCTTTGAACGGCAGAAACGGAGCCATCAATTCCATTTTTTAAGTGCCTCTCAAGACAAAAGTGCCTCTAAAGCACTAAGGACATTTCAAAAGTCATTCAGAACTTAGGAAAAAACAACTTCTATAAATACAGTTATCAAGAAACAGTTGTCTAATATCATGAACTTCAACCCTCATTTCTATTTAACGCAAATAGCCAAAAAGGAAAAAAAAACACAAATCAAAAATAATGTCATCATAAATAATTCTGTCTCAAAAAAAAAAAAAAAAGTGCTTATTTCTCAGAAATTTTGGAGATTCAGCCAAGAAATGTAAACCTCCAGATTTTAGGCCCAGGGAGGATGTCTGGTCTCCAGGGGGACAGATCACACCGGCAAGGGGGAGGTAACAGGAATGAAACGGCATCACCTCAGGGCACGGCACCACCACCGTGGGGAAAAGAGCACCGAGGGGTCCCTGCCGTACCGGGCCCTGCTGGGAACGCGGGTGCCATGAAGGAGAGGGAGCAAGGGCCACTTACAAGATAAGAAGCGTTGCTCCAGTCTGCCTCTTCGAGACGTCGGGAACTTTCCAGCTATTCAGACTGCAGGGAGCCTGAGAGAGCATAAACATCAGGCTCCGCAGGTTCTTGGCTCAGCTGCCCCATTCTCCTGTCACAGCGTGGTCTCTCATCACCTTCATTAGTGGCACTAAGCCTCTAGAGTCCCTGCAGCGTTCTGCTTCCCGTATGAAATCACTTAATTTGTCCTAAAGCCCTTGAGGTAGACATTTCAGCAAGGAATCATTATCTTTAAATGATGCCCAAGCTGCCAACACTGAATAAACCTAACCACAATGACTCCAAACACAATATAAAGAAGACACATCCAGCTGCACAAACGCCTGAAATGCAAAGATGTATCCCAGCTAAAACCAAACGCCTATAAAAAGCAGATGCCAGATTCATGCTGAGGCTCACAGAGAGTATATATTTACAAAAACCTTGCCATAACTCTACAAAACACAGCTACACTGCTCAATGTCAGACCTCAGCCTGCAGAAACAACCCAGAAAATTTAGATATTTTCTCCACCAAAGGAGATGGGGACGTCACTGCAGATGCCCTTCAACTGCCTCCATGCTCAGCAGCCAACGGGTAAGTAAAGCTACACCTGAATGTTTAAGGTTTAGAGAAAGTAAAAATTGCACGTCTCCAGCTCAATGCTGGGAGAGGGCCTCCTCTGGAACAGCCCCCTCAAATTAAATAAAGAAGCAAATACAAATTAATTGCCCATCAATAACTTTTAGCTTCTTTGAGTGCTGAGAAGAACAACCATCAGTGGGGGCAAAATTCAGATCTCCTTTTTAAATGAAGTTGCTTTAAGATGTTGGGATAAGACAAATGTTATATTACAGTTTAAAACCCACTATGTTTCTGCTAGGAGAATCCAAAAGGAGGTTAATGAGTTGTCCCTGACCGATCCCCAAGCTCTGTCCCTCCACGTGGGCACCACAATTGAAGCAGGCCCACACCAGCTTGTCAAAACCACCCCGGAAAGGGACAGACTCCAGTGATAATGGGGACTGGTGGCACAAGGAAAATGAGCCCTGCCCCTCCTTGCGCCAGTGTTATCAACACAATACTCAGCCTCCTCGGATGTGAGTTAAAATACATCAGATGTTTTTATTTAAACGCTGCAATTCTCCAAGCGCTGCAGGCTCCTCCCGGCTTCGTGACCAACGGGAGGGAGTGACACAGGGAAGGCTGAGGAAGGGAGAGGTCTGCATCCCAATGAACTCGGCTCAGGAGTCTGCCTCGCCTGACAGGCACCAGGCTGGCTTCGGTCCGCCCGATTTAAACCCCAGCAGAGGAGGCTGCGGGATAGCCCACAAGCAGGAGCAGGGCTGACTTTCCAAGAGGGTTTTTGGAAAGCAAAGCAGGCCGGACATGCTGCTGGGTGGTGGGGGGTTCACGCCTTCAGGGATGCCCGGTGCCTCCAGGCCTTACCTTTCCTTTCCGCTGCTCTCCCTCCTCGCCCCCCTCTCACGCTAAACCTGAGGGAAAAAGCAAAAATGCGATATTTCAGCAGGCAGCGGGGAGGCCGAGGGAGTAAAAACGCACGAGAAAACGGCTTTTTAAGAAAGAAGTGGCCTCTCAGAGCAGCGCCGCTGAGGGGAGGCTGGGCCTCAGCACCCCCAGCAGCCTCTGGGCCTCACCCCCAGCCCTCTCGCTTCCTGCCGGGCTCACCCAAGGCTCCCTCGACCCAGGCAGCCCCCGCACAGCCTCCTCGCGCCCAAGGCAGCCCCGCACAGCCCCCTCCGTGCAGGCGGAGCGCCCGCCGACAGGACGGGCCCTCGGCGATCCCTCACGGCGCCCAGGGGCGCGCGCGACCCCGGCCCGCCGTCACCATGGCAACGCCGCCCCCCCCCCCCTTCTCCCTCCCTCCCGCTACCGCCCCGCACGCACCTGGCGCCCGCGCGCCCGACCCACGGGAAGGGATTGGTCCGCCCCCTTTCCGCCCCGCCCTCTCATTGGCTTGCAGGAGAAAGGGGCGGGACTATCGCAGGTCCGCACCGGGGACGGGGGGGGGAGAAAGAGAGCCGCTTGCGCGAGAGTTCAACTCTGTTCTCGCGATGTCTGGTGGAGTATAAAAGGCGGCGGGCGGAGACAGCCCCGTCAGTCCCTATGTAAGCGGTGTTTGGGCTTGTTCTCTTTGCATTTTTTGGGGGGGCGCTCTTACAAGCGCAGTTGTGGCCTGTGTACCCTTAAGAGGGCCTGCCTTCCTTGAGCTGCCTCTCTGATGGGCTTATGTCCCTGCAGCGGTGTGCCAGGCCCCATGAAGAAGCAGGAGCAGCGCTTGGCCTTGTCAGGCTGCTGCAGTTCTGCGTGAAGGAGCTGAGGTGTGTTCAGAAGGAGGAGCAGTTCTCTGGCTTTCAGGGTAGCTGTGCGTTGCTTCGTGTTGGCGCCATAAATAAACTGTTGGTGGTGGGGGTATTTAGAGGCGAAACTAACCATATTTTCTCACCTGAGCACCTTTCTATGGGCTGGCTTTGACCTGCTTGATTCCTTAACGCTCTCCACAGGTTCCTCCGTGATGTCCAGGCCGCTGACAATGTAGCTGTGGGATTTCAACTTAGTGCAGCTATAGGCGGGTCAAGGCGCATTGTGAATCAAAGGGGGCTTTCTTAATTACTCTGCTCCCTTTTAATAATGATTATATTCTAGCTAAGGTTGGGGTGGAGCTTGGCCCAGTGTGGTGTTACTCCTTGGGGACCTGGGATGGTGGTTGTCTTTGGGGCATCTCCCTGTGTGGGGAGTTGACTTTTGGGGTGGCGGTAGCAGCAAAGTTGTCAGCCCCAGGATGGGAGAGGAAGGAATCAATGAAGGGAGACGTTTGAGTGAAATAGGTCAAAAAGGGACAAATGGTGCCAGGCCTGTGATGGCAGCTGCCTGGGCCCTTGCGAGGTCAGCGTTGCTCAGCCTTGGACTTTTTCCTTTGTGATTTGGCTACCAAAGGGCCGGCTGGTGGCTCCCGCTTGTTGGCTGGAGGAGAAGAAGGCAACCAGGGTGATGGCAGGATGGTGGGGGAAGCTCGGTGCTTCTTGGGGCATCCGTTACCTTTCTGGGCACGGGCTGCTTTCATGCGCCCCATGTTCCTCTCACTCGCCACTCGGTGCTCCACGATGGGCCGGGGGTAGTGGGTGCCCACCAGGCAGCCCGCCCGCTCCTGCACGGCCCGGGGTGCCTTCCAGGGCTCGTAGATGTACTCGGTGGGGAAATCCTTGAGGATGGGAAGGTATTTCCTACGGCGAGGGTTCAAAGTCACCCCCAGAGGCCGCCCCCTCATTTCACGTGGCTTTGGGATTTGCGCCTACCGAATGTATGCTCCATCCTGGTCTGTCTTCTTTCCAAAGGCAACGGGTGAGTAGACACGGAAATACCGGTGGAAGAAGGCACTGCCTGACAGCCACAGCCAGTTGCCAGCATTGAGGGACCAGTCTGCATCTAGCAGGAGCTCCTCAAAGACCTGCGGGACACCCCAGTGGCATGGGAACCGGGTCCCCAAGACCACAGTGGGTGCCAGTGGGTGTTGGGGGAGGTGTCCTCACCTTCAGCCCTTCTTCCCAGGAAACCCAGAGGTCCCCGCGGGTGAGGAAGCAGGCAACAGCGTGCCGAGCAAGGTGGTGGATCCAGCCCTCGGAATGCAGCTGGGTCATGATGGCGTCAATGAAGGGGTAGCCTGTCCGGCCCTGGCATGGGATGTTGGGGTTAGATAGGGCAGGGGGGATATTTTTAGGGGAAGGGGGGTGGTGGTCAGAAGACTTGGGGCTTATCCCTGAGGGAAATACCTCCCTCCAGGCTTGGAGATGCTGGGGGTTGTCATCCCAGTCGACTTGCAGGCAGATGGGGTTGCCGAGCATCTGGTCGAAATTGGGGATGCTGGCGCCGGCAGTGTAGAAAAACTCCCTCCAGAGGAGCTGCCCGTGCAGGGAGACAGGGGGCTGGGAGTGCACCCGCTGCCGGCAAAGGCAGGATCAGTGCCTCCGGCTGGACTGCCCCCTGTCTTCTCCAGCCCCCCAACCTCTTCCCCCCACCCTAGAAAGGCCTTCTCACCCCTTGGTAGACCTCATCCAGCCGCCACCAGAAGGTGCGGACTGAGAGGCAGCCAAATTTGAGGTAGGGGCTGAGGACAGTGGTGCTGGGGCTCAGCGAGTTGGGCTCCGTCTCGGGCTTCTTGAAGCTGCACACCCAGGCCTGGATGGGGACACACGCACACCAGGATCGTGGTTTGGGATGGAGAGAAGCAAAGTGGCCCCGGAATTATGGTGATGGGTGCCCAGCACTGACCTTCCTCTCCATGTGTGCGTTGAGCCGGGCGAGCGCTGCTGTCTCCCCGCCGGGGTAGAGGTGAGGCCCCACCTCGGTGGGGTCCTGTCCCAGCTCCTCCAAGGTGGGGACCCCGTAGTTGGCGTCGTGGCTGACCTGGCACGGGATGCGGCAGCCTGGGGCACAGTTTATGGTGAGGGTGTGACAGCCATCACTCCTCTTCAGGGTGAACAGTGAGGGAGGTGCTGTCCCAGCTTTGTGCTCTACCCCCCCCTTACCCCCCAAGGTCCACCCCTTCCTCACCCTGGACATGTTCCTGTGTGAGTGCTGGGGCTGGCTTCTCCGGTGGTCCCAGGGATGCCAGGAGGCTCTGCAGGTGTTTGTAGGTCAGGGGAGCTTTGCCATTGTTCAAGGCGAGGACTCTGGGGTGGGAGATGGAGGGATGCACTCAGCACTGGTGCTGGCTCCCCCCTACCCCAAGGGATGGTGCCAAGCACCCACCTCTCAGTGTCGTAGAGGGTGTGGGACACCTTCTGGATCACCTCCACACCGTGCTGTGCTGCCAGCTTGGCCACGGCAGCGTCGCGCTGGCGGGCAGGGGGTTCAGTGTCTACCTCGAAGGTCAACCGTGTTGTCCCCCAGGCGTGGAAGAGACGGGGAAACACCTCCTCTGGGCAGCCCCGCACCACGAACAGCCTAAACGGGGAGCCGGGTGGGCATGACCCCCTCCCCTGCCCTGAGACCCCACCAAACCCCCTCGAGACCCTGCTGGGACTCACCTGGAGCCCATTTCCTGCAGGCTCCCATCCAAGTCCCGCAGGGCATCGAGGAGGAAGCGCCAGGCGTTGGTGCCTGCCCGGCTGCTGGAGGGGTCGAGGATGAAGAGGGGATGAAGGCGGCAGCAATCGGTGACTGCTGCCAGCAGCGCCGGGTTGTCGTGCAGCCGGAGACCTTTCCGAAACCAGTGGATGGAGCTGTGCTGCATGGCACCGGGGGGATGCGACCTGGGAAAAGAGAGACAGGGGGAGGATTTTTTTCTTACTTGTTTGGTAAATGCAACTCATAAAAGAAGCAGGAGCCGCGGAGGTGGACCCATCGGTGTCTGGTTATAAAACTGGGGAGGGACACGGGTCCAGGCTTGCCAGGGAGGGCTGGGCAGGGTGATGCCTGGCCGGTGGCGGATGTGGGAGGGAGGCCCCGGGGAGGGCTGGTTTCGTGGCCGACTTCCCCTGCCTGCGCTTCCGCCTGCCCGGGAGGAGCCCAGACCTGCTGGCAGTCGGGGTCTCAGGGAGAGGGGGGACAGGCTGGAGAGGGACAGGGTGAGCTCCTCTGTGCCATTCCTGTGGACGGCAGTTCCATCCGGAACCGCTCCCAGATGGGGAAGCTGTAAGGATGGATCCAGCCTCTCCGTTCGCTGTGGATCTCGTTAGGCTCCAGAGTGAACGTGCTGCCAGCCAAGCTCTGCTTTCCCACCTAGGTGATCCTGGGAAGATCTTCCCTCTTGCTGAACCCAGGGGCTGATGCATCGTCCTTCCCTGCTCTGCTGCCTGATTCCTGCATCCAAGGTAGGCATTCCCTAAATTTCCCCCCCTGCCATTCCCTGTTGCTACGTGTCATTCAAGCCACGCTTGAACTTTTTTGCTATTACTAAGCGGTGGCTTGCATGGGGAGTGTGGTTTCCGCGGGTGTGCCGGGGTCTTTCCAGCGTTTGTCACGGTCCTGAGCTGTTTTTGGGGTGGGGGAAAGGTTTCAAAGTGACTTGGGGGTGTTTTATTTTGGGAGGGGTGATGCAAGAAGTGGAAAACAGCAGCTGTGGTTGCTCCTGGGGACCCATGGGGAGGGTCCGGGCACCCCCAAACCACGCTGGGAGCATGATGCTGAGGTGTGGGTTGGTGAGGGGTGCTGAGGATGCCGGGATCCGGGAATCACCTAATCCATTTTTAGTTCGCCAGCAGCTGGTTGATCTCCGGTGATCCCTGCTTCTCCCGTCTGCAGGATCCTTTCCCCGCTGCCAGGAATGAGGGGCTCCTCCAGCCATCGGCTGCTGGCCCTGCTCGCTGCAGGTGGGTGTCTTTGGTGGGAGGTGAGTCTAGTTGGAGGCCTGTGACCAGTGGTGTCCCTCAGGGGTCAATACTTGGCCCAGTCATGTCCAACATATTCATAAATGACCTGGGCGAGGGGACAGAGTGTATCCTCAGCAAGTTCACTGATGGTACCAAACTGGGAGGGGTGGCTGACACTCCAGAGGGCTGTGCCACCATCTAGGGTGACCTGGACAGGCTGGAGAGCTGGGCAGAGAAGAACCTCATGAGGTTCAACAAGGACAAATGTAGGGTCCTGCACCTGGGGAGGAAGAACCCTGGGCACCAATACAGGTTAGGGATGGATTTTCTGGGAAGCACTACTGAGGAGAAGGATCTGGGAGTCCTGATAGATAGCACACTTTCCACGTGCCAGCAACATGCCCTTGTGGCCAAGAGGGCCAATGGGATCCTGGGCTGCATAGGGAAGAGTGTGGCCAGTAGGTTGAGGGAGTTCGTTCTCACTCTCTGTTCTACACTGATGAGGCCACAACTGGAATACTGCATTCAGTTCTGGGCCCCCCAGTCCAAGAGGGACAGGAAACTACTGGAGAGAGTCCAGCGTTGGGCAATGAAGATGATTAAGGGATTGGAGCACCTCCCTTACGAGGAAAGGCTCAAGGAGCTGGGACTCTGGTCTGGACAAGCGAAGGCTGAGGGGAGACCTTAATTATTTAAGACCCTAAGTATCTAAAGGGTGGGTTAAAGGATGTTGGAGCTAGACTTCAGTGGTTTCCAGAGATAGGACAAGGGGCAACAGGCTCAAGTTGGAACATGGGAAATTCCATTCAAATATGAGGAAAAACTTCTTTATGGTGAGGATGATGGAGCACTGGAAGAGGCTGCCCAGGGAGGGTGTGGAGTCCCCTTGTCTGGACATCTTCAAGACCTGCCTGGATGCCATCCTGAGTGATGTGCTCTAGGTGTTCCTGCTTTAGCAGGGGGGTTGGACTAGATGATCTCTAGAGGTCTCTTCCAACTCTGATAATTCCATGATCATCCAGTCCAATCCCCTGCAGGTCCACCCAGAGCAGGTTGCACAGGAACTTGTCCAGATGGGGTTTGAATGTCTCCAGGGAAGGAGACTCCACCACCTCTCTGGGCAGCCTCTTCCAGGGCTCTGCCACTATCACTGGAAAGAAGTTCCTCCTCATGTTTAGGTGGAACTTCTTATATTCAAGTTTGTGCCCATTTCCTCTTGTCCTGTCCCT